>CM031371.1:96371536-96745081 GCA_018208015.1 Medicago ruthenica
TCTATAAAGTTCACAAACAATGAAAAATACCGAGAGACAATTTAGCCTGTCATAAAGCATTCCTGTCATAGAGAAAATACTGAGACAATTTAGCCTTTCAATAGATACCCCTTTATTTGTGAACTTTGTAGATTTAGAGAAACTTGGTTTAGTTTGAGGCGTCTTCTAGCGTACATAAGGGCAATAAGTCTCGCACGGTACATTAAGTGAATAGTCTGCAACTTATGCTTCACATATGCATGACACTTGGCAGTAAAAGATTCAATGGTTGATATTCAAAGTCTGAAATTCTTTCCTCATGTTCCCACCGTAACGAAACACTCCTCTTTCTCGAACATCTCTGACTTCTTCATCACTGGACACTGCCTCCTCCGCCGTTCAAATCTAACGGCACAGTTTTACGGTTTAACCCTGTCCCCCTTCTGTTAACATCTTCAAACGTTTTCTGCTTCTTCGTCACACTCATTCACCTTCTCTCATATAATAACAAAATAATTGTAGTTTTCTTTTTCCTTTATTAATTTTTTTCAATTTCAAAAATAAAAAATCAGGAAAAAAAACGGTTGTGGTTTTAGAGATCTGGACTGGCTCCGACACTAGGATCTGAACCGGAGAAGGCCTTGACTGCTAAAGAAAGAGGTTATGGTTGTAATGCATGGCGGTGAGACATGGTGTGGTGGTGATGACACACAAACATTGTTGTCTACAAAATGGAAGTTTCAAAGGCATCCTTCTTCGTTTTTTTTAACTCAACCATTAAATTTTTTATTGCCATGGGTCATGCATCTGTGAGGAGAACCAAATAACTGAACAAAGCTAGAAATGGAGCAGATCCAGATTCTTGAACCGTTCATCTTCTTGTGCATGAGTTGATTGATAACAAGGGTCATCTGATTCAATGTTTCTAATGTTTTGTCCTCCGTCTTCTAATCTGTTAACCATGTGACCTCATTTTTCTATTGTATTTCCCAATACTTGGGTTAATTTATATGAAAATAATTACTCACCGTAAATAATTCTTTCAACCCAGATTATAAATAATTCACATTTGTTATTTAAAATTCACTTGAATTTATTTGTTGTGTTTGATCTGATGGCGACCGTGATGTTAACAATGAGTGAAAAAAAAGATTAAATGGGAAGAATCTTATTTCCATGTGAAATTTAAAGTGAGAGGTTTGGTGTTTTGTGTATTTTGGTGTGAATGAAGAATGTGAACACTGGAGTTGAAAAGAAAAAAAAGGAGTAATTGAGACTATGTAGAAAAATCGAACACTGGAGAAGATGGGTTTGCAGAAGCCAGATGGAAGGAGAGAGTATGAAGAGAAGAAGCCCCTAGACATTGAAAAAATAATAAGGTGTTAATGGTACATGATAAGTTTTTGTGGAACATTACTTCCTAATCATTAATCAAGCTTGCACACCGTGCGCAATTTGTGAAGCTTGCGTACCGTAGCCTTCACCTTAGTTTGAAACTTGGTAAAGAAAACGGTGGTGTATCTGTTTTTGATTTGTTCAGACTGGGCAAGGGACATGTAGACGTAGTAATGTATATAAAGCTAAAGACTTTGGTTACAGGGAAGATAATGGCATTGAAGAAAGTGAGATTTGATAATTTGGAGCCAGAGAGTGTGAAGTTTATGGCAAGAGAGATACTTGTTTGAGGAAGCTTGATCATCCAAATGTAAATCTTGTAGGTTTGGTTACTTCTAGAATGTCAAGGACAAATTTGATCAAATCGTTAAGCCACAAAAAAAAATCCAAAAATCTTTCGATCAAATTTATCCTTGTACACGTGGAAAGTTGACTTAGAACTCCACGTTAACGCTTAACGTGACACGCCAGCAATGTTTACAGCAAGACTTGATGGAGAGACTAAATTGATCGACGTCCATAAAATTCAGGGACCTATTGGTTATTTCGAAAAATTTGGGGATGAAATCGACCAATGTATAGAAATTTGAGTACTAAATAAGCTATTCCCTCTTTATTTTTTGTAACTAAATAGGAGAAGCATAAGTGTGAATAAATTTAAAATATCACAACTGAGATTCGAAATGAGAACGTACAATAATTTTTCATTTGTTCAAGTTGTATTTAAGGGAAATTCAAAGCCACAAAACAATGATTTCTTCATATTCTTCTTCTAGAG
This sequence comes from Medicago ruthenica, assembly GCA_018208015.1. Lineage (NCBI taxonomy): Eukaryota > Viridiplantae > Streptophyta > Magnoliopsida > Fabales > Fabaceae > Medicago > Medicago ruthenica. The sequence continues at coordinate 96,373,689 of CM031371.1, forward strand.
GTAGAATCATGACTTGAGAGAGAGTATTATGACTCAAACATGATTGAAGATGTCAAAATAGAGTTTCGGAAGAAAAAAAAGTGATAATGAATTTTTATTCACGTATGAATCTCATGTAGAAAGTATGTTCATAAACCTGTGAAACACCGCAGGGTTTAAAGATAAAATTTTAAGGGAAAATATTTTGTTTTGTGTTTTAATTTTTACATGACTTGGAAAACGAAATACTTTCTCCGGTTTCATATATAAGAAAAAATTCTTTTTCTAAGTTCATTGAATAATTAATGTATATGTTTTACAATGTAGATCAGATACATTAATTATTCAATCAATCTAAATTTTTTTATTTTTTTATATATATGAGGTCGGATGGAGTAATATGTTAGAATCTACATGTGCATTATCACATTACCTAGTGACTTTCCACCTCACCATTCTTCCACTTTGGACGTCATAAAAATAATCTTAAAATGTTGGGGATACAATTTGAATTTTTTGAAAACCGAGACCTATATTTTTGAAGTTGAGAATAAAGAGTCTCAAGTGAGATAAAAACTTGTTATGTTTTCAAATTTCAAAATCAAAATTTATATACTTAAATACACTTTTGATTCCTATATTTTTACTTATTTACGATTTTGATCACTCCATTTCAAAATTTGAAAATATAGTCCACCAATTTATAAAAAAAATTAGAATTTCTTTTAACATTGATTTTTAAGCTTATTTTTGAAAATGTGTCATGTTGAATGATGAACTAACATGTCGTTGGATGAGTTTCTTTTTAAACAAAATGAGATGCAATGAGATTCATGCAACACCCTAATTGTATTAATGAGTTTTTTTTTACAAAATTTTATTAATGAGTTGGCAATGCATATTTATTGGAAATATTTTTTTATATACAATAAAAAAATAAAATCTGCATATACATTGCTACACCAATATATATGACTACTAGCCAACTCATTATTCAACTTAAAATATTACAAAAGATTAATCCCGAATTATGTGCTTGAATAAATTCTAAAACTTTAAAAATTGGGGTATTAGAAATGTGCAATGTGTTTATACGTTAGCACAGTTCAGTTGGTAGGGACGCTGATGTATGCAGGGGTCGGGGTTCAAACCCCATATTCCCGACTTATTTCACCTTAAGGGTGAGTTTCTAACCATTAACTCGGAGGACATGTGGTGATGTAATTTGGATCCCAGCGGAGGCTATTCGGTTAAGGCAGCCTATTTGTTTCTATCTAAAAATTCGGCAGGTGTGGCTGCCCTCCCATCTAATTTGATTTCAGCTCTGGCGCGTGTGTAGAAGTCTAGAGCTCCTCCCAAAGTAGCAGCCTGTGCGTGGCAGCTCCTTCAGGATAGTGTGCCTACCCGTTGCAATCTCTTTAGGAGGAGGGTTATCCATGTCCAGGGTGATACTCTTTGTGTGTTTTGTGGGGTAGCGGAGGAATCGACGGACCATCTGTTCTGCTCTTGTAAGGCAATTTTGCCAGTTTGGTATGGTATTTCTAGGTGGTTGGGTTCGGAGTTAGTGCCGCACTCGAGTATTCTAGGTAGTTTTCTTAAGTTTTTTAGGGTTGGGTTTTGGTAAGATAGTTGCTCTAGGTCTCCTTTTGGTTTGGCTTGCTGTTGTGTGGACTGTTTGGAACGCTCGTAATGATATCATTTTTGCTGGAGGGACTCTAGTTGTCGAGCTTTTAGTTGATAGGGTGAAGCTCTCATCCTGGAAGTGGTTCCTGGGTAAGAGTTCTGTCAGTCTCTACTCCTTATATGAGTGGGAGGCGCAACCTGTCCTATGCTGGTTTCGGTAGGGTGTTTGAGTTGTGGGTTCTGGCCCTCGGCTGGGGTGTGGTGGAGTGGCTGCCGCTCCTGTCCGGCTAGGCGAGGCCTCATGCTCGCTTAGCGAGCCTTCATAGCCAAACCCAGATTTCTGCACAAAACCATCATCAGACCCTTTACTTCAAATTTGTTCTCAGACCTCAATACTGAATCAAAATTCACGAAACTGGTACCAAAACGTAGGGAATTTCGTTAGCTTTCCATAGTATCAAAAACCACTTGATACAGAGTTACAGGGAGAGAGTTCTTACCATTTTAGTGGAGCCCTGTCCCAAATACAGGTTTCTCCAACTTCCTCCAATTTAGCTCCAAATCCCTACGCATAACTTCTTCTTCATCAGGGATCATCATGCAAGATAAAACAGAGGTCTAGGCTCAACAATTAAGCACGAAAATGAGGATGGGAGGGAAGGTGGAGATTCTTACCGTTTCTTGAAGCTTATGACCTAAGGAGCATGATGGTTAGTTGCATGTACCATCCCTTTGGTTCCTTAAGAGGAATTGATGGATTGAGAAGAGATGATGGGAGCTGGCGAGAGAGAAAGAGAGGAGGAGAGTATTTTCTGATTTTCTTAAGTTAGGAATGAGGAAAGGAAGGAGAATTGAGAAGGGAAGTACATATATCTACATGGGGCAAAGTTACCAAAATACCCCTTTTTAAACGTTCCGTCTCGGACACGTTTGATTGACACAGAAACTAACAGAGTTTAATAAGCGGGATATTGCAGGTTAGGGAGATTGGGGGCCCATTCCACAATCTATTTATGCACTATCTGCAAAGGCAGTAAGAGAACAACAAACACCGAAGAAACCCTACCACAAATACCTAGGTTTGTTTCTTGTTCATTGTCGTTCTTCACTATATTATTGAAGAAACCATCATTCCCATTCTTCTCCTTCAAATTTGTTTCTATGTTTTTCTCAAATTTTGTGTTTTGATGTTAGGCCAGTTGTCGTTAATTGTTAGACAATTGCTTTTCCCACTTCAAAGAAAGCTAAAACACACAAGTAATTTACGTTTTTACCCCGGCGGCAGTTTGTTGCCGATGGGAATGACCCGACGGCAGTTTATTGCCGACGGGAATGATCCGGCGGCAGTTAGTTGCCGCCGTCCCCATAGGCAGCTAAATGCCGCTGCGATCATTACTTATGAAGCTCAGCACCCAGAACCTCCAACTTCATCACTTCAAACTCTAAACTCTCTCAAATCTTCCAAAAATCTCAAAATTTTCAACCTCAAATCAACAAACACTCCAATAACAAGTAAGTTTCCATAATCAATTTCATTGTCATGTTATGCTTATATGTTACATTTATTATCTTAATTTATTTATTTTTTAGTTTTAGACTTTGTTTAATTTTTTATTTTTTTGACAAGAAATGATAGATTGTTTACATGGAAATGACTTATGTTGCTTAAATGTTTAAATCTTTGCATGTTTATGTTGTAATTTTTAGCTTTAGGGTTTATGTATAATTTGCACTACAAGTTTTTGATGAAATGTTTGAATGAGTTTTTAATTGGATTGTTTTTAATTTCTTATGGTGTAGATCTGAAAAAATGGCTCAAGTATACTTTCATGTATCCTTCAACGGTGGTAACCAACATTTTTTCAAGGTTCGCGACGATGTGACGTTAAAAGAATTGAAGGATCTACTTCATGAAATCAACCAACGAATCAACCACGGAGACGCGAGGAGGGTGGAATACGTTTGGTATCACCGTCCATCGTTCGACTCAGACGGGAAATTGTCGTTCACTCGGTCGGAGTTAACCAATGACGACAACGTGAGGAGCATGTTCTCGATATTTGCTGAGCCGAACATGATCCCCCTCGAGATGGATGTTACGTTGTTGAGGTCGCCTGAAGATATTCTCAAGAGTTTGATTCGGCCAGATGAAGATGATTAGGTAGTATTATTATGTTGTGTCATTATTTTGTTGGATTTTAGTTTAATTCTTGTTAGTTTGCTGAAGATGTTGGCATTGAAGTGTCTTATACTTAGTGTAAATGTTTGCAAGTCTTTTTGGAAACTCAAAAGAATGAAGAGAACACAGCATGTATTATGCGGAATCAGCTATATAGGTTCTCACATCGAATTCCTTCGTATAGGATGAGTGTGACAAAAGGGAATGTAGTTCTAAGATGTTGTGTTTGTACTTGATCATGCTCCTCTGTCAATTGAAACTTTGTCAGTTGGCAGGGCAGTAGGATTAAGTTCAAAAGAATATATTGGAATGCATTCATTTTTGTCATGACTCATCTTATATGAGAGAATTCGATGTGAAAACATATATAGCTGATTTTGTAGAATACATGTGTTGTGTTCTCTTCATTCTTTTGAGTCCAACACTAAATATAAGACACGAGAGCATATATATGTTTTCCGCAAACTTTCAAGAATTAAATTAAAATCCAACATCATTCATGATGAGACAACATATTTAGGGATAGTAGAATACCCTGTGTACAGTAAATCATGCAACCCACTCGCCCTTATAGGATCCCAAAACCATATTTGATTCCTATGTGGACGCTGGAGATCTGCCACCTTCGCCCCGTGATTTATGCATCTCATCCTACTGGTGTTACGAATCTAAAATAATAAAAAAAAACACTACATAAATCAAAAACATACAAACAAAAAGCATATACTTCATATATAAAAAATTACGCGCGAACAATAATCGAAGACAAAAAAATAATCAGACAACGACATGTGTTCATGTCATTTTTTTTAAACCTTATCATATGTTTTTACATCGAATTCATATATAAAAGTTTAAAAAGAAAAAAGAAAACTTACATTATTTGCATTATACCACAACGGTAATGCCACGTGTGAAGCGTATGATGACAACAATGAGTCATCATAAGGCCCTCCAGGAAATGGAGCCACATCAGGTAACTCCTCGGGGGCTGTCGCAGCCGCAATCTCATCCTCATGTAGCGCAGCCGCATCGCCGTCCCCACCCTCATCAGCAACTTCTGGACGTCATAGCCACCATCTGCGGCATCATGTAGCTGCTCCTGATAATGCAGGTACTGGGTGGGGTCCTCCACCTGCGACACCTGATGTGTCGGCTGAGAACTACCCTCGCCCCCAACAGGCCTCCGGCCTCTTCCCCTCTTAGGCACACGAGGGTTTGCAGCCTGTCTCTCCCGTCGGTAGCTGCTAGTCATGGGCTGCTTACCAGCTCTAGTCGTCCTATCTTGGTTCTGATCAGACATATCTACACAAAAACAAAACTAAAAAAATTAGGCATAATAAAAACATCATTCTCACAATTCCAACATTCTCACAATTCTATCACAATTTAAACAACATTCATCAACATACTCATTTAGGCATTTTAACAAACACTTTGAGTGCAAAATTCACATTGTGTTAATTGGACAACATTCACAACCACATTATACTTAAACATAATCAAACAACATTCACAACAACTACATTCATCTATAACATCATTAACTACACATTCAATCTACCAAAATTTCAATTTAATCATAAACCCTAACCACATGCAATCTGCCAAAATTAACAAAAATAAACCTATTTAAACTAACATTAACATTAAAAATGATTAATACTACTTACTTGTTGCTAATGGGTATGAAATTGCTTGAATTTAGTGGAATGGAATTGGAGAGGATTGGAGAGAAATTGAGAGAATTTGAGAATTTGAAACTGTAAACACAAGTTCTGTTCTGATTCTGTTTAAGTACAGATCGCAGCGGCAGTTAGCTGCCGATGGGGACGACGGCAACTAACTGCCGCTGGTTTCCTTCCCATCGGCAGTTAGCTGCCGCCGGGGTAAAACCGTCATTTACTGGTGTGTTTTAGCCTTGTCTAATGTGGGAAAAATAATTTTCTAATTGTTAAATTTTGTGTTTTGATATTTAGATCTGCTTCATAATTGTTCTCCTCTTTTTGAATTTCATATTTTTTCTTAATTTTTTTTAACCATTGTCGTTTATATCTTTTGCGTTAAACATGCTTTTTTTATTTGAAAATTCCACGGTTTAATTTCACCCTAATTTCTTCTTACAGTTGATTTTAGGATCGAAAGTTTAATCAGGTGATTTTCTTCACTTTTGTGAATAAAATGGATTTTGGATCTTAAGGTTTGTACTTGTTTTTAGCTCGTTGTACTTGTTTCCAAAACATCATGAATATACAAACATAATCTACTTTAAATAAAGTGGCAAACTTTATACGATTTTTTTCATTACCAACAAAAACCATAAAATTAATGTATTTGTATGCCATGATAATGATTATAGTTAAACTTTATTTTCTTCAAAATGTGTTGTTATTGTTGAAAGATTTAAAATGCTGATATGTATGTTCATGTGCTTTTTAATGAGAAAGAAACAATGGTTATTGTTTTGTTAAGTGAGTATAGAACTTAGACCGTTCTTATTTTCATTCTTATTTGAGATCAATTGAACATATTGATTTCTGTAGGAAATAACATAATCTTGTTTTTGAAACTTTTTTAATTGCGTCAGCTGATCCTCCAAATCAGATAACTACATTATATGGTAGAACAACATTTTAATTAAATGATATTAAAATATAGAGAATATTCAACAATTCATTTTTAACTTTATATTATTTTAAAAAGCTGTCTAAGGGTTTTTCTCTCCTAAGGTCCCTGTCTTCTTGTGTCCTTATGTGGGAGTTTTGTGTTTGATTGATTATCCTTAATCTAATCAAGGTGTTCTCGAGTAGGAATCCTCTTTTTCCTTCCTTTTCAGTTTCCTGATCCAGTAATCCCTTTCTCTTGCACTGGTTTTTCTACCAAATCTTGAGGGATTTTGTTGGAAGTCAATGAAGTCGGCCGTTAATGTAACAGCAAATAAATTCATTTTGTCAAATTGTGGCTTAATGAATTTGATTTGGTGTTTCATTAGCCAGATATGGAATATTACTAATTTGTTTGAGTGTGGTAATATTTCTCTTGTTTGTAATTATGGCACGGTTATCTCCCAATCAGGTAGCTTGAATTGCTTCACCATTTTATGGAATGTATGGCAGAATCAGAGATTCCACTTTAGGTGGTATGTGCAGTTTATAGCATGGTGTTGTACAGCACCAATCCCGTATCCCAATCCATTTAATGAGGATCGGTGGGATCCTGTTTCATTTGGATATGATATGGTGTTTTATGGAAAGAATCCAGCACCTTTATTGGTGTTTAAGTGGATTTTATGTGGTAGGGTCCAGAATATGGTACATATATGTAGCTGGTATTGTGTCAGTCACGCACAGCAGTTCATGAAACTCAACACTGAACCGTACACAAAAGCCATTTTAGTCCCTATTCTTATCCTTGTCTTTAGCCATATGGAAAACCTTAACATTGATGGTGAGGGGGGCTCATCCAACAACACCCCCAACGCTCTCCCCTGCTGAACTACTCGACTTGTGCTAATTGGCCGAGTGGTAGTAAACAAGTCAGTTCACATTTCCACAATTGAAGAGAGACTTGGTCCAATTTGGAGACCTTGGAGGAAAATGGACCTCATTCAAATGGAGGAAAACAAGTTTATTCCATAGGGGCGATATGGATAGAATCCTTGCAGGCAGCCCCTGGTTGATAGACAGTAACATGCTTATCCTGAAGAAGGTAAATGTGGGGGAGGATCCGATATCCATTCCTATGACCAAAACAGATATTTGGGTCCAAATTCATCAACTTCCTTTTGGATTCATGGACAAATGTGTTGGTGCTTTGGTGGGTAGCCATGTCGGGCGCATGGTGAAATATGACGACGAGAATAATTATGGTCCGTGGCGAAAATTTATGCAAGTAAGAGCTGAGATCGATCTGGAGGAACCTTTGCAATAAGACCTGCTGCTAGAGAGGGAAGGAGGGGATGCAATAAAGCTCGTGCTGAAATATGAGAAATTAGGCAAATTATGCTTCATCTGTGGCGTGCTAGGCCACACTGATAATTTTTGTAACAAAAAATTCGAGGCCAGTGAGCAGAACGAGAAACGCAAATGGGGTCCATATTTGCGTGCAGAAAGTAGTGCTGCAAATGGCAGTAAACCAGCAAGCAAGTGGCTGGTGGGTGGCCGGAATTCCAATTCCGGTGGTCGGAGAGAGGAAAATTCAGCAATTAATGACGGTAAAGGCAATCAGTCTAATACAGGTAACAACATTGAAGGCTTTAATCACCGCATTTATGGCCGTGTTAAAGTGATTATTGACCAGCGTACCAGGCAGTTACACTTCTACAAGTTTACGAAATGTCAGTGAACTAATGGTCCAGATTTAGTCCGTTGGTGGACCACCATTGATCCTACGGAGGTTAGTACCCAAGGAAAAATTGTTGAAAATCCAAGAATTAGAGAAGAGGTGTTTGCTCCAAATTTAGGGAGCTCAGACCAAATTAACCAAGTCTTAGTAGAGGGAATGTCTGAAAAAGATAGGTTCCATTATCAATTTGGTGGGGGTAATAAGGAATATTTAGCCTGGAAAGAGAAACAAACACAAAACCAAGTCATGAGCCCACAAAATTCTATGGTGGGGGATAGTGATAGACAATTGACTAGAGAAGGAGGAACATGTGGCACTAATTTATTGGTTGGGAAAAGCTTGCATGTGGACATGTGGGACCTGCTGGAAAATGAAGAAAGAAAGAAACAAGCTCAGCGCGCGTTGCAGGTGTGTGTGGCTAACCAACAGGTGGCCCCACACGACAACTCAATTATTAGGCCATCATTAGCTAATAATTGCGGAAGAGGGATGGGGCCCACGACTGGCACAAAGAATCAAATATCATTATTGTGTGATGATGAGGTCACGGGTCCCATCAATGCTGGAAAGTGGACTTTGACACAATCATTAGGTCATCATGAGGGGGCAGGTGCGGGCCCCAGTGCTTGAAAAATGTTTTTGATGCAATCATTTGGCAATTACGAGGGGACAGGCGCGGGCCCCTGTGCTGGAAAAGTTACTCTGAAGCAATCATTGGGAATTAATGAGGGGACAGGCGTGGGTCCCATGACTGAAAAGGTGTCTGTGCTGCAATCATTAGGCAGTAAAGTTGTAGCAGGCGCGGACCCCGAAAAAGGCAAGGAAATGGTCATTTTTTCATCAGCTTCTACACCAAAAATTAATGAAAATTTTGCAAATTCAAATTTTAGAGGAGTGGGGGCCGCTAAGGAATCTTTCTACAAGAATGCAATTGATTACCGTGCAGCTTTTAACAAAGAAAAAGCAATCCAACCAAGCCAAGTCAAATCAGTCAGAAGAGACAAGGCAGTGGCTCAGCATCAGTCCAGACCCAGACACAGAAGAATTCCTATTACACGCAGCCCGGTGCAGCCATATTCTTTTATGGCTAGTGCAAGAGGAGCCAATCAAGAAGGTGGACCACAGGAAGATACTGGACCCAAGAAAATATCGCGAACTACCTTTGCTAAAGAAGCTGATACAGGAAAGGAGGGGCAGAACGATCAGAATAAGTCGCGTAGTATAATTCCAAAAGAAGTGTCTGTAATTAATAATCCTATGTTTGATGAACAAAATGTAACGGCGGGACCTGGTAACCAGGCCTGCCGAGATCAATGAGTCTTGTGTCTTGGAACTGCTGAGGCTTGGGAAACCTGAGCGTAGTTCCTAAACTAAAATTCCTAGTTCGGTACTATAAACCGGATGTCCTATTTTTAAGTGAGACACTTGTCCACAATAATAAAATTGAGGAGTTTCGTTATTTGTTGGGTTTTGACTATTGCTTTGCACCGGATAGAACTAGCAGAGGGGGAGGCATAGCTTTATTCTGGCGCAATACGATTAACTGTAGCATCGTTAATTACTCTTCTAATCATATTAGTGCTAAAATTGAAGAAGACAATAGTGGTGCTTGGATTTTCACAGGCTTTTGTGGGTATCCAGAAGTGAGTAGAAGATGAGACTCCTGGAATTTCATTCGCCACCTTGCCAGCCAAAACTGAAGGTGAGAAAAACACACAAGAAGGGGGGGTTGAATTGTGTGGACTCAAAAACTTGGTTTTCTTTCTTTTCAAAGATATGTTGAGTTCAGAAACAGGTTCTGAACTATTATCAAAGTTTAATTGCAGCGGATTCAAAAATGAAAAGAGAGAGGGAAAGAGAGACACACAATGTTTTATACTGGTTCCTTCCACAAGTTGGAAGTAGTCCAGTCCCCTTGTTACTAACAAGAGATTTTAACTATAATCAGATGATTACAATTGCTCAACCACAAAGGAAGAGACTTCCAATTGCTCAACCACAAAGGAAGAGGCTTCTAATGCTCAAGACACTAAGTCAAGAGGCTTCCCAATGCTCAGACACAAAGTACTGAGACTTCCTGCTCAGACCACAAAGGAATGAGATTACAACTTGCTCAAAACAATAAGAAATGAGACTTATGATGCTTAGCACGCAGACTAAGACTTAGACCAAACTGATTTACAAAGAAGGTAAATTTGGGTTGAACACTTGATAAAATATCAGAGGTGTTCACTTAATACAACACAGGTTAAGACTCTTAACCTTAAGAAATTCTAAGATACAAAAGATGAAAGAATTTCTAAGAGTTTTGTGAACTATGAGTTTTGACAGCAAAAACAGAGCACAGTTTCAGACATATTTTATCCAAGAGTCTTAACTAATTTCTTCTTCAATTCTTTTTCCTTTTATAGAGGAAATTAGAGCTGTTGAAGATTTGCAAGTTTTAGGAAAAGAGCCGTTGTAAAAGAAGAGCTAGGCTAGCTGAATTTGTGTGCTGAACTTTGCAGAAAACCAGAACTTAGCAGCCATTTTTGAATTGCTTTCCTTAAAAACTGGAGAACGTTTGAGTCAGGGAGACAACTGTTCTATTGGATTTGTTCTGACATATGCAGGCATTAAATGCGCACAGTAACAGTTGCTTTTCTTGCCACATCAGACTTCAGAAGCTTCTGCGTGAACAGTACATCAGAAGCTCTCTTCAGAAGCACTTTTTCAGAAGCACTGTTCATCAGACGCACTTCTTCAGACGTTGACTTTTGTTGACCTTCAGAAGCACTGTTCATCAGACGCACTGTTCAAACTCAGTCTTCAGACTCCCCTTCAGACCCAGTTTTCTTCCAACTTTGCAACATTGCTTCTAAGCTTTCCTTTCTTGCTCTAAGCTTGTTCTTCCATAACCATTATCAAATACCAATCATTAAACACGTGGTTCTGCATAACTTGAACAAAGCATTAGCAAATAACCAATTTTCTATTTAACACTTTGTTATCATCAAAACCATAAAGAGAGATGTTCATACAAATTGTTCCAACAATCTCCCCCTATATTCAGAAGAGAGTTGTTTCACATTTTGTTCCAACAATCTCCCCCTTTTTGATGATGAGAAACATAAGTATTAAATCAGAAAATTGTTGTTAACTTAATTAACAAGTTAACTGCAGGGTGTGAGGTTTGTAAGCTCCCCCTGAGTCTGATCCATGTTAATTAAGTTCAGTTTAAATCACACATGTGAAAATTTCAAAATTGTTGTTAAGTTTAATTAACAAGCTGACTTCAGAAGAGGTTTGCAAGCTCCCCCTAGGTCTGACAGTCCTCAAGGTTAGGTTTGTAAGCTCCCCTTGATTCTTATCCAAGTTAATTAAACTCAACTTAAAACAATCAAGTGAAATTATCACTCAGAATTATAAATAACTTGCTGACTTCAGGTTCTGAGGTTTGTAAGCTCTCCCCCTAAGTCTGATAATCCACAGGATGAGTTTTGTAAGCTCCCTGAGTCTTATCCAAGTTATTTTAAATTCATTTTAACTCACTAAGAGTTATGTATATCTCACAAAATTAAATTCAGAGGCTAAGAGTTAAAATCAGTTCTCATAAGTTAATTTCATTCAGAACTTAACTTATGTTCAGAGCCTTAGGCATAAAAACCTTTTACTCCCCTTTCATAAGCAAATTACTGACAGAATTTAACTTATATTTTAAGCTCAGGAGCCTTAATACTTGTTTTTCATTTCTCCCCCTTTTGTCATCAACAAAAAGTTTTAGAAAAGAAAAATTTCAGAAAATTTCTCCCCCTTTTTAAGAGAGTTTGAAAAACATGTGAGATAATCATGCAATCATATAAGTAATCAAGCAGCAAAGATGAGCATCAGAGCATACTTGATTTTCCATGAGTATATGACATTGCTTTGAAAATAGAATGTTGTTCAGAAGCAGAAAAAAAATAGTTCAGAGCTTCTGATCAGAGCATTCTTTGTTCAGACATAGCTGTTCAGTATATCTTATTCAGTATCACTGAACTATTTTGGACAAAATGGTTCAGATCATATACCTACTTGAAGGTTTTAGCACTGTTGGATTTATATCAGAACCTAATACCAACATATGGTTCAGTGCTGATACCAAGATATAGTATTTGGTTCAGTGTGGACTCAAAAGTTCAAGTACTGCTGAATTCTTTCAGACCAACTGATACCAATTTTAAAATAAGTTCTAAAAGCCTGAACATGTCTGATACACTTTGAGCAATTTAAAAAATGTGTCTGTGTTAAAACATTTTAAATACAGACTGATACCAACTGAAATTGTTTGTTAAGCAATTTTAGCATTTGATACCAAAATAGAAAATCACATTTTTATATTGATGACTTTGGGAGGGATAAAGTATGAACTTTCAAAGCTTTAATCATCATTGCCCAGGGTTATACTTATCAGATTCTGACCAAACATTAGATTTCTATCAGATTCAGAAGTCAGAAGATCCAGGTTCTGAACCTTCAGACTTTGAAGTTTTTCAGGCTTAACTTTCTTCAGACTCTCAGAAAATGAGTGTCTGATAAGTCTTAGCTTCTGATAAACTCAGAATCTTAGTTTTCATTCAGATTCAAGCATATTTTTCAAGAGATAAAATGCATGTTCAAATTCTTTTTAATAAAATTGAATCTTTCTTCTGTTAGGGGTTTTGTGAATATGTCAGCCCATTGATGATCAGTATCAATGAACTGGATATCCAAAACTCCCTTCTGAACATAATCTCTTATAAAATGATGTTTAATTTCTATATGCTTGGCTCTAGAATGCAGAATTGGATTTTTAGACAGACATATTGCAGCAGTATTATCACAATAAATTGGAATGTTATCTGCATGAATCTGATAATCCTCTAATTGATGTTTCATCCAGGGCAGTTGTGTGCTACAACTTGCAGCTGAGATGTATTCTGCTTCAGCTGTTGACAAAGCAATGGTTGCTTTCTTTTGCTGGCCCAGGATATCAGATTTTCACCAAGAAACAGACAGTTTCCACTGGTGGACTTTCTTTCAATCCTGTCCCCAGCATAATCAGCATCACAGAATCCAACTAGCTTATAATCCAAAGATTTCTTATACAGAAGTCCCAGATTAGTTGTTCCTTTCAGATACCTAAAGATTCTCTTGACAGCAGTCATATGAGATTCTCTAGGATCTGACTGGAATCTAACACACAGACAGACACTAAACAAAATATCTGGCCTAGAAGTAGTTAAGTATAAAAGAGAACCTATCATACCTCTATACATCTTCTGATCTACTTTTGAGCCATTGTCCTCTTTGCTTAAGGTGCAAGTAGGATGCATTGGTGTTGTCATCAGCTTGCAATCATCAAGCTGGAACTTCTTCAGAAGCTCCTTAGTGTATTTGGACTGATGAATATAGACACCATCTTTGCATTGGTTGATTTGAATTCCCAAAAAGAATTTCAACTCTCCCATCATGCTCATTTCAAATTCATCCTGCATTAACTTAGAAAACTCTTTGCAAAGAGAGGCATTAGTAGAACCAAATATGATATCATCAACATATATTTGCACAATTAAGATTTCTTTCTTAACAGTTCTTCTAAAAAGTGTATTGTCAACTTGACCTCTTACAAAATCATTTTTAATCAAGAAATTTCTTAGTCTTTCATACCAAGCTCTAGGAGCTTGTTTCAGACCATACAAAGATTTTTTAAGTTTAAACACAAAATCTGGATTTTTGACATCTTCAAAACCAGGAGGTTGTTTTACATACACTTCTTCAGTAATTACACCATTTAAGAAAGCACACTTAACATCCATTTGGTACAAGATGATATCATGATTAACAGCATAAGAAAGAAGTAACCTGATTGCTTCCAGTCTTGCAACTGGAGCAAAAGTCTCAGTGTAATCAATTCCTTCTTGCTGGCTGTACCCTTGAGCTACCAATCTAGCCTTGTTTCTGATCACTTCTCCTTGTTCATTGAGCTTGTTCCTGAACACCCATTTTGTTCCAATGATGTTCTTATGATCAGGTCTTGCAACTAGATCCCAGACATCATTCCTTTGAAACTGGTTCAGTTCTTCCTACATTGCTACAATCCAACCATCATCTTCAAGTGCTTCATCAGCAGTTGTGGGCTCAATCATGGATAGTAGGCCAAGCATAGACTCATTCTGACTGAATGCTGATCTTGTCTTCCTTGGACTGTTCTTGTTCCCAATGATCAGCTCCTCAGGATGTGAAGACTTGTATTTGAATGAGGTTTTGGGTGGATTAGCTTCTGAAGAACCATCAGGGATTTGTTCAGAACCATGCTGGTCTTGATTTGCTTCAGGAGTAGTGTCATTATCAGAGAGTTTCTCAGACTCTTCATCATTTCCAGCTTCTGAACCTTCTTCAGACTCTGAACTAGGTTCAGGTTCTGAAGGTTCTTCTGAGAGTCTGACATCTGCAAAACTCTCAACCAGCTCTGGTATTTCATTACCAGGCTTCTTATCATCAAATCTAATATGTATAGCTTCTTCAACTACATGTGTTTCAGAATTATACACCCTGTATGCTTTAGATCTCTCTGAGTAACCTAAAAAGGTACCCTTTTGAGCCTTAGCATCAAATTTCTTTAGGTAGATTTTATTGTTTAGTATGTAACAAGTACAACCAAACTGATGAAAATAAGAAATACTTGGTTTTCTTCCTTTAAACAGTTCATATGCTGTTTTATTCAGAATAGGTCTGATATAGATCCTGTTCTGAATATAACATGCTGTGTTTACAACTTCTGCCCAAAAGTACTTAGCAATTTTAGATTCATGGATCATGGTTCTGGCCATTTCCTGTAAAGATCTGTTCTTTCTCTCTATACAACTCCATTTTGTTGTGGAGTTCTAGGAGATGAGAACTCATGGAGAATTCCATGATCTTCACAAAAATTCTCAAATGGTTCATTTTCAAATTCCCCACCATGATCACTTCTGATTTTTAAAATTTTCAAATCAGTTTCATTTTGTACTTGTTTGCAGAATTTGAAAAACACATCATATGTTTCATGTTTAGTTCTAAGGAACTTAACCCAAGTCCACCTACTATAATCATCAACAATTACAAGTCCATACTTCTTCCCATTGATTGAAGCTATTCCAACAGGACCAAACAAATCAATGTGAAGGAGTTCTAAAGGTTTAGAGGTGGAAACAATGTTTTTAGATTTAAAAGAAGTTTTTGAAAACTTTCCAATTTGGCATGCACTGCACAGAGCATCTGAGTGATAATCAATTTTAGGTAAGCCTCTAACCAGCTGTAACTTGCTAAGCTTAGAGATGAGTCTCCAGTTAGCATGTCCCAGCCTTTTGTGCCAAACCCATTTCTCATCACTCACAGACAGAAGGCAAACTACCTTCTGCTGAACCAATTCAGAAAAATTTATTTTATAAACATTGTTTTTCCTGTTTTCTTTGAACATTACAGACTTATCTTTGTTGTTAATTACAGTACAAGTGTTCTTATTAAACAAGACTTCATAATCACTATCACATAATTGACTTATTCTAAGTAAATTATGTCTAAGTCCATCTACCAGCCAAACATTATCAATGTACAGGGAAGAATTACCTATCTTACCAGTACCAATGATCTTTCCTTTCTGACTTCCTCTAAACCCCACAGTTCCTCCCTCTTTCAGACTCAGGGTTTGGAACATAGACTTGTCTCCTGTCATATGATGCGAGCATCCACTGTCCAGGTACCAGGACCTTTCCTTTTCTCTGGATGACAAGCATATCTGCAATAGAAATGATCTCAGACTTAGGTACCCAGATTTTCATGGGTCCTTTGGGGTTAGTCCTGAAAGGTTTTGGCTTTTTCATCTTGTGTCTGAATTTATGATATTCAGACTTGTTCTGATACTTTGGATATGAATCCTTATATCTGGAATAAGTCTGAGTTCTAGAACCTGAGTTCTTCAGAACCTGAGTTCTCAAGGGTCTGGACTCAGATTTCTTCAGAATCTGAGACTTGAAAGTCTTTGGTTCTGATTTGTTTAGAGTATGAACCATTGAGTACTTTGGTTCTAATTTCTTCAGAACTCTAATTTTGTTTGCTTCAGACACAAGGCAAGCTTCAGTTTTGCCTTTCTTAAAAGAATCAGAAGCACAAGACATATTAGCTTTCTTTTGCTTGCTTTGCTTGACATTCTGAGATTGAAAATCTTTTTGTATCGACTGGTTTAGTAGTTTTTGAAGTTTTCATAAACTCAGTCTTAGAAAATTTTGAGTTTGAATTCTTCAGACTCTGAGACTTACTAGTTTCAGGTTCTGAACTCTTCAGACTCTGAACATTTTCAGATTTAGAGTCTGATTTTCTCTTACTCTTAGGCTTAGAACCTTTTGGCTTAGATTTAGGCAAGGTTTTAACATCTGCCTTCATCTTACCCTTAGGTTCACAAGCTTTAGAGTCTGAGCAGTTCAGAACTTCAGACTCAGTCTCAGTTTCTGATATTTTCAATTTCTCAGAACTATCAGAAGCAGGCATAAAGCATATCTCATTGCCATTCAAAGTATTTTCAGAACAAGGTGATGTTTTTAATTCATTTGAGGAACTGAATGAATCATTTTTAAATCCAATACCTTCACCTTTGTTTCTGTAAATACTATAAATCATAGAAGCAACTTTACTTCTATTGATACCAGTTAAAATGAAGTCCTGAAGAGCAATTTCATGTTCATTAGGAATTGCTTCAGGTTTCTTATGAGTCTCATCTCTGAGTTCTCTAACTTCGTCATCAAACTCAATTATTTGATTCTGAAGTTTGAGATTTTCTTCAGACAACAAGTTAGTTTTATTTTTCAAAGATTTTATTTCTCCTAACTTGCATTTGAGGTGACTCATAAGATCTTTAACTGTTTCAATTAATTCAGATCTAGTGAGTTCAGAATATACCTCATCTTCATCATCTGAATCTGAACAAGATTCTGCATCAGAAAATGCAGTTGCCATTAAGGCCAGTTTTGCTTCCTCTCATCAGATTCAGACTCATTGTCCAGATCATCCCATGTTGCCATGAGACTCTTTTTAAGCTTGTTTCTGAAGTTACTAGACTTTGAGCTGGACTTCTTTGCTTTCTCTTTAGACTTTTCCTTCTGAAGATCAGGGCTGTCAGCAATAAAATGCCCAGGTTTCTTGCAATTGTAGCAGCCTTTCTGATCTTCCCTCTTTGAACTAGATCCTCTAAAGTTACTGCTCCTGTTAGAGAATTTTTTCTTTCTATTCATTAGATACTGAATTCTTTTAGAAAGCATTGCAAGCTCATCAGCATCTGAATCTTCTTCAGAATTTCCCTCAGGAAATTCTTCTTCAGATTCAATTGCTTTCAAAGCTTTTACAAGCTTTCTTTTAGATTTCAGAGCTAATGATTTTGGTTCTCTAACAGACTCATCCTCATTGAGTCCCAGTTCATGCACCTTGAGGGAGCTTATAAGATCCTCAATACTTAAAGTATTCAGATCCTTAGCTTCCTCAATAGCAGTCACTTTGGGTCTCCATTTAGATGGCAGACTTCTTAAGATTTTATTCACATGATCAGCTGTGGTATAACTCTTCTTCAGAATCTGAAGTCCAGAAACCAGAGTCTGAAATCTTGAGAACATTGTCTCAATATTTTCATCCTCTTTCATTCTGAACAATTCATATTGCTGAACAAGAATGTTAGCCTTAGCTTCTCTAACTTTTTTATTACCTTCATAGTTAGAGCAGAGGGATGTGAATATAGCTTTGGCTGTTGACTTGTCACTCAGCTTCTGATACTCAGTGTGAGGTAGGGAATCCACAATGATTCCTCTCACATTGCGATGCTTCCTATAAATCTTTCTTTCTGCATCACTCAAAGCTCTTCTGTTGACAGCAACACCTTCTTCATCAACTGGAATTGTGATTCCATCTTCAATAATATCCCATAGTGAATCATCAATACCAATTATATGACTGTACATTTTACTCTTCCACCAAGAGAACTTCTCAGGATCACCAGTAAACATTGGGGGTTTATTGTGTAACCTGGATTTTCTATCATCAGTACCATAGTCATATTGTACAGAAGTATGTCTACCACCAGGAGGAGGAGGTGGAGGTGGAGGGGAACCACTAGATGACATGTTTTTCTCAGGATCAAGACTGACACACTGTTAAGTGTTAATATCAGAACCGGAGCTCTGATACCAACTGAAGGTGAGAAAAACACACAAGAAGGGGGGGTTGAATTGTGTGAACTCAAAAACTTGGTTTTCTTTCTTTTCAAAGATATGTTGAGTTCAGAAACAGGTTCTGAACTATTATCGAAGTTTAATTGCAGCGGATTCAAAAATGAAAAGAGAGAGGGAAATAGAGACACATAATGTTTTATACTGGTTCTTTCCACAAGTTGGAAGTAGTCCAGTCCCCTTGTTACTAACAAGAGATTTTAACTATGATGAGATGATTACAATTACTCAACCACAAAGGAAGAGACTTCAAGTTGCTCAACCACAAAGGAAGAGGCTTCTAATGCTCAAGACACTAAGTCAAGAGGCTTCCCAATGCTCAGACACAAAGTACTGAGACTTCCTGCTCAGACCACAAAGGAATGAGATTACAACTTGCTCAAAACACTAAGTAATGAGACTTATGATGCTTAGCACGCAGACTAAGACTTAGACCAAACTGATTTACAAAGAAGGTAAGTTTAGGTTGAACAGTTGATAAAATATCAGAGGTGTTCACTTAATACAACACAGGTTAAGACTCTTAACCTTAAGAAATTCTAAGATACAAAAGATGAAAGAATTTCTAAGAGTTTTGTGAACTATGAGTTTTGACAGCAAAAACAGAGCACAATTTCAGACAGATTTTATCCAAGAGTCTTAGCTAATTTCTTCTTCAATTCTTCTTCCTTTTATAGAGGAAATTAGAGCTGTTGAAGATTTGCAGGTTTTAGGAAAAGAGCCGTTGTAAAAGAAGAGCTAGGCTAGCTGAATTTGTGTGCTGAACTTTGCAGAAAACCAGAACTCAGCAGCCATTTTTGAATTGCTTTCCTTAAAAACTGGAGAATGTTTGAGTCAGGGAGACAACTGTTCCATTGGAGTTGTTCTGACATATGCTGGCATTAAATGCGCACAGTAACAGTTGCTTTTCTTGCCACATCAGACTTCAGAAGCTTCTGCGTGAACAGTACATCAGAAGCTCTCTTCAGAAGCACTTCTTCAGAAGCACTGTTCATCAGACGCACTTCTTCAGACGTTGACTTTTGTTGACCTTCAGAAGCACTGTTCATCAGACGCACTGTTCAAACTCAGTCTTCAGACTCCCCTTCAGACCCAGTTTTCTTCCAACTTTGCAACATTGCTTCTAAGCTTTCCTTTCTTGCTCTAAGCTTGTTCTTCCATAACCATTATCAAATACCAATCATTAAACACGTGGTTCTGCATAACTTGAACAAAGCATTAGCAAATAACCAATTTTCTATTTAACACTTTGTTATCATCAAAACCATAAAGAGAGATGTCCATACAAATTGTTCCAACAATCTCCCCCTATATTCAGAAGAGAGTTGTTTCACATTTTGTTCCAACAAAAACAACCTGCCATGGTGTCTAATGGGAGATTTTAATGACATCTTACATGCGGATGAGAAAAAAGGTAGAGCCACCCGCCCCACCTGGCTCATTAGAGGCTTCAGACATGCTATTCAAGATGCTGGTCTAGTTGATGTTCATATGGAGGGTTATCCGTACACCTGGTTCAAAAGTCTGGGGACCCCCCGTGCGGTAGAAGAGAAATTAGACAGGGCTTTAGCTAATAATTCTTGGATGCAGATGTTTCCAAATGCCAAGCTGGAAAATCTCGTGGCTCCATCTTCTGATCATTTCCCCATTTTGCTGGATAGAACACCGGTAGAAAGACCGCATAGAAGAAAAAAATCATTTAAGTTTGAGAATGCTTAGAAATTAGAAGATAGTCTGAATGAAGTGGTTCATAACAGCTGGCTTGGGAGTACGGGCAGTGATGTTATGACTAAATTATCAGTATGTGCCGAGGAACTGACACAATGGAGCAAATCTCATTGTAACAAAATCCGCGTTGATATTGAAGAATGTCGGCAACAGTTGGGTAGAAGCCGCAACATTTTTGGAATTCAAAATGAAGCTCAGTTCGAGAGTTTGAGGAAGAAACTTAACCATTTGATGGTTCAAGATGATTTGTATTGGAGACAAAGAGCAAAAACACACTGGTACCGAGATGGAGACTTGAATACGAAATTCTTTCATGCATCAGCCACCTCGAGGAAGAAAGTGAACCAGATACTCTCCCTTGAAACCGAGGAAGGGATCCGCATTACAGATGACAGAGGGATGTGATCCATTGCAAAGAGCTATTTTGAAGAGCTGTTTGAAAGGAAAGATAGTGTTCATACACCAGTTGTCAATGTGATCAGTTCGGTGCTAGATAACGACGATAATGATGAGTTAATAGCCCCTTTTCAGCAGGAAGAATTTAAAGATGCAATGTTCTCCATGCAGCCTGACAAATGTCCGGGCCCTGATGGTTTCAATCCTGGTTTCTATCAACACTTTTGGTCTGTGTGTAGTGAAGATATTTTTGGGGAGTGCTGCCAATGGCTGAATGAATGGCTTTTTCCCCCATCCTTGAACTCCACAAACATAGCTCTAATCCCAAAAGGAACAAACCAAAAAACTATGAAGGATTGGCGACCCATAGCACTGTGCAACGTCCTCTACAAACTTGTCTCAAAAGTCCTGGCCAATCGGCTGAAGAAGGTGTTACACAAGTGCATATCAGACTCTCAGTCAGCTTTTGTCCCTGGAAGATCCATTCTAGATAATGCATTAGTGGCTATCGAACTGGTTCACTATATGAAGACGAAGACGAGGGGTAACGAGAAAAGTGTAGCTCTAAAGTTAGATATCAACAAAGCTTATGACAAGATTGATTGGGCTTACCTCAGAGATGTCATGATCAAAATGGGGTTCTCCGAGAAGTGGGTAGGATGGATCATGATGTGTGTAGAATCAGTGGACTACTCGGTTATTGTAAACAAGGAGATGGAAGGTCCTATTATACCCGGGTGGGGCCTTAGGCAAGGTGACCCCTTATCACCTTACTTATTCATCATGTGTGCTGAAGGACTGTCAACTCTGATTAGAAATGCTGAGAGTAGAGGGGAACTTCAAGGCGTTCGTATCTATTGTGGTGCTCCGAGAGTATCCCATTTACTGTTTGCAGATGACTGCTTTTTGTTCTTCTAGGCAGAGGATAACCAAACTCAGGTTATGAAGCAGATTTTGACAACATATGAGGAAGCATCAGGATAAGCTATCAGCCTTCCGAAATCTGAAATCTTTTACAGCAGAAATGTTCAGGAACCGCTCCAGCAATCAATTACTAATGTCTTAGGAGTACGTGCGGTGCTAGGAACCGGAAAATATCTTGGGTTACCATCAATGGTAGGTCGGAGTAAAAAAGCGACCTTTAGCTTTATCAAGGACAGAGTGTGGTAGGAGATTAGTAGTTGGAGTAGCAAATGCCTGTCGAAAGCAGGAAGGGAGGTAATGATCAAGGTTGTTCTACAAGCTATTCCGTCCTATATTATGAGCATTTTTCGATTACCAGACACTCTTCTGGATGAAATTGAAAAAATGATGAATGCCTTCTGGTGGGGTCATGGGGGAGCAAGAAACAGAGGACTTCATTGGTTATCTTGGGAGAAGATAACTATTCACAAAAATCATGGAGGAATGGGCTTCAAAGACCTGGCATTCTTTAATGTCGCAATGCTTGGAAAACAGGGGTGGAAATTCCAAACTGAAGGTGACAGCTTAGTTTCAAAAATATTCAAAGCTAGGTACTACCCGCATAGCAGCTATCTAGACTCAAAATTGGGTCATAACCCAAGCTTTGTATGGCGTAGCATCTTCAGTGCCAAAGTGGTTGTTCGGCAAGGTGCCCGCTGGAAAATTGGTACAGGATATAGCATCCCTATTGTTGGCAAACCCTGGATAGGGACAAGTACAAGTATTCCCCATGTGGGACCCGAGATGTTGGCGCTTAGACAGTATTCCGTTGGAGATCTAATTGACCAAAACACTAAGACTTGGAATGACCAGTTAGTTCAAAACCTGTTTCCCATCGAACGAGCTCAAAGCATCTTGAATACTCCCTTGTATCCTCAGGTCGAAGCAGATCGATTGGTTTGGAAGACTGAACAGGATGGTTGTTATTCCGTCAGAAGTGCGTATCGCATCTGCATTGAGGAGATTATTAACAATGAGCACTTGAGGAAACCCGGGCACTAGAGTGGCATTTGGAAGCTGAAAGTACCTCCAAAGGTTAAGAACTTAGTCTGGAGAATTTGTAGAGACTGTTTTCCCACGAGAGTCAAGCTCAAGAATAGAGGTGTCAATTGTCCGACAGCTTGTGTCACATGCAACGACCCCCATGAGGATAGTTACCATATATTCTTCCATTGTAAGACAACCATAGATGTCTGGAGGTCAGCTAATGTTTGGCATCTTATTTCGCCGCTTCTGAATCTCTTTGATAATGCGCCAGACATCATATTTAATCTCTTGCAACGGGTCTCATCTGCCCAAGCCGAATTCATGGTCACCATTTTGTGGAGCATCTGGAAAGCCAGAAATCTCAAACTATGGCAGCAATTGTCAGACTCGACTGTCACTATTCTTGAAAGAGCTAAGCATCTGCTGGAATGTTGGAGGACTTCCAACCGCAAGCTAGACATATCAAGATATGTTCCCACAGCTGCATCTACAGGCTTTAATCAGCTCACTGCCCAGAATGTGGAGAACAGGGAAAGGGACACCAGATGGATGAAACCGAGGAGCGGAAGGTTTAAATGTAATGTTGATGCCTCTTTTTCTAACTATGCAAACAAGATAGGCATAGACATGTGCATTCGTGACTCAGAAGGGAATCATATCTGCTCCAAGACCATGTGGTTCACTCCTTTGTGCTCCGTTGATATCGGAGAAGCGTTGGGACTTTATCATGCAATTCGATGGATTCACGAACTTCAGCTCACAAATGTTGATTTTGAGGTCGATTCGAAAAAAGTAGCTGATTACTTTAATAGTGGTCGTGGAGATCTCACCGAATTTGGCTCTATTATGGAGAATAGTATTCACTTTTGTAATTCTTACTTAACAAACTCTCATGTTGAGTTTATTAGGAGGCAAGCAAATGCGGTTGCCCACGAATTAGCTAAGGCAGCCACATATAGTTCTAGCTTCCGTGTCTTTGATGAGATTCCAGCATGTATTACCACTTTAATTTTTAATGAAATGATATAAGCTTTCTTTTCCTTCAAAATATAGAGAAAATTGAATTAATTAGTCATATCTCTAATTAATTCAATTTTATCTACAATTTTAAACTCAATTAACACATTGTTCTACCATGTAATGTCGATGTTTTGCTTTGGAAGATTAAATGATGCAATTCAAAAAGTTTTAGAGATAAGATCATGTTAGTTCTACTGAACCCAATATATTCAAATCATCTCAAATAAAAATGAAAACAAGGACGGTCTAAGTGTTACACTCACTTACCAAAACAATAACTATTGTCTGTTTCTCACTGACAAGGACATGAACATAAACATATCAGTATTTTAAATTCTTTCAACAATTGCAACACAAATTTTGAAGAAAATAAGTATTACTATAACCATTCTCAAGGACATTGCTTTTATGATTCTGCTTTGGCAATTAGAAGAGTCATGAAAAATTTGCTACTTTAAAAGTAAAGTAGAGAAAATATTTGTGATTTTCTTGCAACAAGTACAATGAGTAATAAACACGTGCAATTCACTTGATCCAAAAACCATTTTATTTGTGAAAGAGAAACAAACTTGAACGATAAGAACAACAATGAACGATTTTTTTAGTATAGTGTGGTGAAGAACGAAATGGATGTAGATGATAAGAGAGTCGTAGATATAGTAGAAGTTGAAGATGATAGTGTTTAAAGTGATGATTGGAATAACATAGACCTCACTTAAAGTTAATTCAAATGTATATCATTAGGTGATAAGAAAGTTGTAGATATAGTCAAAGTTAAAGATGATGGTCTTCAAAGTGGCATATACATCACCTAAAATTAGTTCTAATGTATATCATTATAAAACTAAACACATGGCACACACATATACTGATTTTTTTATATAATTATTTATGTTTATGCTAATCAAATTTTGTAGTTTATTAATGTCTCTCAAATCTGTATATGTGTATAAATATGATACATTTAAGGTGGGTTGGGTAGCTCAATTGTTTTGAGCTAAGCATTAAAGAGTTTAAGATTGTGCTAACTAAAAGGAAAAACTAAGATAACAATTAATATTGGCCAAATACATCCAGGGGTTCTTTAAGTTTAACGTTTCTATTTTAAGTCTCATAACCTTTGCAACGCTGCCCTTTTCCATCAAACTCTGTTAAATGAAGTTTGTGTTACTGTTAAACGATGACATGGCAAAGTAAAATCATTAAAAATTATTTTTTTCTGGGTTTTCCATGATCTTCTTCTTCTTCCTCTTCAACCTTCATCATCTTCTCTCCCTTCTCAAATTTAACCCCAGAAAAACAAAAAAACATCATCAACATCTTCATGAAACTCTGCTTTCTTTTTCTCACCAACACAAATCTCAAAATTACAACAACAAATTAGTCTAAAAAATCACTTTCCTTCGTCATCACATCTCATCCAACAACCCCAACCTCGTAGAAAAGCATGTGAAACTTCCAAAAGTTCAATACCAATACTTGAGTTTAACACGCACACACCACATCTAAACATTATTTCATAAAAACCACAACACAACCAGCAGCTTCATTGTTTCACAAATTCCAGAAGCACCCAAAATCAAGAACAGCAGTCATGGCCGAATCAGACCACAACCACCATCCTCACCCGAACACGAGAACCAAATCAACAACAGCGAAAAGAAGCTTCTCAAGAGGAAAAGATCTCATAAATTGGAACAGGAAGTATAAAAAGAATAACAAGAGGAGAATAATGAAAACACATAATCTGAATAAGAGGAGAATAAATTCAAGTAGAAAAATAAATCAAATTTGTGTTTGTGGTTATGGTTTTTGAAGGAGATGTGATGATAGAGGAAAGTGATTTTTTAGGTTAACTTGTGTTGTTGTAATTTTGAGAATTGAGTTGTTGATGAAAAGGAAAGTTGAGTTTGATGAAGATGATGATGATGTTTTTTGTTTTAGTGGGTTTGAGTTTGAAAAGGGAGAGAAGATGATGAAGATTGAAGAGGAAGAAGATGAAGATTATGAAGACCCAGAAAAAATATTTTTTTAATGATTTAACCTTGTCATGTCATCGTTTGACAATCAAACAAACTTGATTTAATAGAGTTGAATGGAAAAGGGCAACGTTGCAAACGTTATGAAACTTAAAAAATTAAAAAAACTTAAATGACTAATCTGCTACAAACGTTAAACTTAAAGGATCCTCGGAGGTATTTGACCATTAATATACTAACATTTATTATTAAAAAAAATAAGGCTTAAATGCATTTTTGGCCCCCCTATGTTTTAAAAAGTTGCTATTTTGGCCCCCTATTAAAAAAAATGGATTATTAGACCCCTAACTTTTGCCCCTTTTGCGAAAGACTGATTTTGACCAAGTCAACGCATACGTGGCAAGTCACTTAACTGATTTGGCAGACAACTGTGTAATTATGAATTAAAAATAAAACAAAAAGCCACGCGTGTAATTATGAATTTAAAAAAAAATAACTCCAATTTTTGATTTTTTTTTAAATTCATAATTACACGCGTGGCTTTTTGTCTTATTTTTAATTCATAATTACACAGTTGTCTGCCAAATCAGTTAAGTGACTTGCCACGTATGCGTTGACTTGGTCAAAATCAGCCTTTCGCAAAAGGGGCAAAAGTTAGGGGGTCTAATAATCCATTTTTTTTAATAGGGGGTCAAAATCGCAACTTTTTAAAACATAGGGGGCCAAAAGTGCATTTAAATAAATATGGTACAATTGTATTTTGGTGGCATTTCACAATGGGAAATTCTAAAACTTTTTCACCATGGATTAGTTGATTTTTACCATTAGAATAAAAAGGAGTATAAATTTTATCATGGTCTGACTACGCTAGATTTTTTTTCTTTCACTTTCATTGTCTTCAACCTCTACCTATGGAATTTTACACTCACTTTCAATGAAGAAGAACAACATGAAACATCAACAAGAACCACACAAGTCCAATAATCATCATTAACAACATCTCAAATGGCACAATAACCAATAAATATGAAAATAACAAATTAAGGGTACCCTTATTCTTGCTTGCCCAACATCTTGATGAACAAGTTCATGGCTTTCAAAATTGGTTTTTGCAGCATGCTCTAAAAATGAAGAAAATAACATAGACCGGTAAGACCCAGATCAGAAAAAAAGATAAGATTTTTAATATGAAAACAAAGGAAAACGAAGGAAAAGGAACAAAAAATATAGTTGCAACAAGGACGGCAAGAGTAAATCTAATTGTAACAAGGAGCACCCTGCATCTTCTCCCGTAATGCTTGGAACTAAAAATCAAATACCCACAAAATTAAAATCATTAAAAACAATGCAATTTGAATCAAAATGAAAACGTTGAGGAAAAAAGTGAAAGGAGAAACACCCATATCCCATCTTTCCAAAATCAAGACGTTCAATGGTATTATGGTTGAAGGAGAGTTGAAATTGATTTGTTTGAAGGAGAGTCGGTGGTGGTGGTGTTGGCCTGTGCCCTGTTGGGTGAGAAAGACATTGAGGAAAAAGAATGTAAAAAAAATCTAGTGGTAAAAGAGCATGATAATACTATGGTCTTCTTTGATCAAATAACTAATCCCAAACTAATGCAGGTGTGAAAGTTTTCCTATATGAAATGCCACCTTGTATTTTATGTTTTTTTTTTAACCTGATGTAGGCAAACTAGCAGCTCGTATTGAAGATGAAGTGGCGCGCAAGAAAGGATCACTAAGAATAGCGCAGATTTGGCATCCGGTGTCGGAATGACTCGAAATATACCTTTTCGGAAGCTTTGGACCTCACGAACAAGACTCATCGCTTCGCCATGATGTATGGGTGAATTTAGCCATTCGAGGTCGTCTGAAAGCCCAAAACATCATTTTAATATTTCAGCATATTTTGTTATTTTTGTTTTATTTCAGTTTCTTATTTTTCGGCCCATGAGAGTTTGTTATTTCCTCTAGTATTTAAACACAACGCCTAGAATGACACTTTTTCAAATAAAATTATCGAGACTTTTCTCAAATTCTGGTGGATTCGGAAACCTTTTTTTGATAGGTTTGTCGCTTGCAACCTATCTATTTATCTTTTAGGCTTAACGTTTGTTAATCCTTACTTCTGTACTGCGTCAGAACCACAATTATATTTTTTGTTGTTAGCTGAAGTCTGACTTCACATTATATAATCCGAAAATACCAAAACTCGCTTCGGTTTATATAATCCAAACATGACAAAAATGAGAAAATACGTAAGCCAAATTTAAAATATTACACGAGAAAATAGTTTAAGCCAAACACGCCCTAAGGTAAGTACTAGGTTGTGTTGTGCGTGGTTTTTTTTTGTTTCCCCCTGTTTTCTACACAGTCTTTGTGTTTCAGGTAGAGACACGAACTGCGAAGTCTTCATTACCTTAGGTACTTGTCTTTGTGATCTTTCTACTTCTTACTCGCGTTTTCTTATGATATAGCTTTTGTGCAATGTTTATTTTCTATGTTATTTTTTTATATTTTGAATGCGTTTGTTACATTGGATGTGAAAATTCAAACCAGTTATTAATTTATTGATTGTAATCTATGGTTTTGTGGTTTTAATTAGTTCATGTGTAATGCATTTGTTGTGTTTGTTAAATTGACTGAACCAAATGAAGCTGAACTAGACTTTGCCACAACGTGAAGATTGTATTGATTTATTTGGTTAATGATGGTGTTTGATACACTTTTCTCTTCTGATAAATCAAATGGTTAAGTGTGTGCATCTTAGTGACTCACCGTGATTCTGACAAACCCACCGTGATACCAAACATGCACGTAGAATGTCATGAACCACTGAAAACCAAAGTTTTATTTTTTACCGGGTTGTGTTACTCAAGGAGTTATTTTTGTGAGACATGAAATGGATAAAGTGTCCAATTTAATCAAACAGATGCTAGTGACTGATCACTGACCTAAGACTAAGGGTACCGATGAAAGAATAAAAATGTACCTTATTATGTTACTTTAGGGTACTCCTTAACAAGGCCCTTAATCAGATATGTAATTCATTATTTGAGCATTACATATAATATTATATTCTTTACATTGGAATCATTTTGAGCAGCCTATCACTAAGATAAATATGAAATTCAAAAACCTATAATATGATATATGAACTGTTTGAGTAGCAAAGATTGATTTCATGTCATGCTTATATGTAGTTGTACTTTTGAAACCACGATGGAGATACAATTTATTGAACCAGCATTGCATTTACTTTCTGTTTCATAATCCCTTCTTCTTATACACAAGGGAAGGGGTCGTTGGATATACGTATTGAATACATTTCTCTTTCTGTTTTTTTTTCTTTCTTTATCCAGGTTTCTGTTTTCGACCACTTTTGTTGTGTTTAGACTGCTAATTCATTGACTTGCCCTGTTGACTTGGCTGACCTTTGGTCATACAACTATAGGAAAATCTACCGAAAACCATAGTTTGAAGCTGTAAGTTTTTTGAGTGGTAAAGGAAGCTACCTAGGAAAGTAATATGGAGACTAAGCGCTGCAGTTTCTGGCTTCCCAATAAAAACAGATTTTGTGCAAACACCCTTCTCAATGGTTCCTTGTAAGTCTCGGTCTTATTTCGTTTTATCTATTAATTGATTCATTCATTTCACTCACTTTCTTCAAATTCTATGACTCAGATTTTGTGGTAATCATAACTCAAGGGCCGAAGGCGAGTGGATTCAATGCCCCGTAGATCCATCACAGTATGTATTCTCTCTCCCTCTCTCTCTTTCACACACACACACTGATTGAACCCTGAGTTCCTGTACATGTGTTGGCCCAATTGTTTGGCCCAATCCACACAAGTACAGCTTCTAGAAGCCTGTAGAAGCTGTGGGAATACAAACAGTTATAATAATTAGGAAGAATTGCGGTTATTAAAGAGAGGGAAGTCTAGATGGTTAGTCATTAAGAAGAGAATTTCAGTTATAAAAGAGAGGGAAGCATAGAGGGGGAGGCATTCAGAAAGTTTGTTAAGAGTTGTTTAGGAGAGAATTTCTCTCTGGTCTAGGAGCTTAGCTCTGGTAGGAGTTCTCTGAACTCTGGTTTAGCCTTTCAGTTTTCTGTTTTCATCATTGTAAGAGCTTTGAGCTCATAATTTTCCAGTTAAATAAATACAATGTTACCTTCAAATTTCTGCGTTCTATCACACACTCACCTGTAACTATAATTTCAATTCGTGTTCATTCTTTTAATCTTTTAGCTCTTTTTGATTTGGATAATGTCCTTTCATCATTTGACAGTTCGGTGCTCGAGCAAAATCTAAATTGGCATGTTAAGCGGTGCCCATTGCTGAAACAGGTTCAATCCCTGTCCGATCAACCTTTCTATGAAAAAGGTATCAATGCTGGTTCTGATGGAGAACAACAAGAGGAGGAACCTTCAGGAATTAATGATTCAAAATTGACTACTATGACCGTTTCTTCAGAAATGAAGAGGAATGCTCTTCATGGGATGAGTGTGCCCAAATTCTGCAATTTGATTGAGAAGATTGAATCTATTCATGAATCCTTGTGTAAATATATTCAGGACTCGTTTCAGATGCCGGAAGTTTGCAGACTTTGGATTAAAAGCAAAGAAGAAGAAAGGTAGGTATTGGCAAAACATTTGAAATTATTTTAGGGCTAAATTCAGGTTGTCACACGCAGTTTGCATCAAAAATATTTTATCAGACTCTGATTTGTTACTTTAACCCAGTAGTTAGTTTCATCAACTTAAAGTCCCTTTTGCTTACTTCAATTAGAACAAAGCTTACTTCCATATCAACTGATAATGGAAGTAAATACACCGGTCAATATGACTTAGTCAAATTTGCAAGGTTTCAACCCAAACTAAAACGGGGCAAACTGAATTTAACCCATTGTTTGACGGGTTTAGTTTTATTTCTAACTTAGTATTTTGCAGGAAATTGCCATTTCAGGAGAAACATATAATGCAACAGGCATCGATTGTGGGAAATTTGGAAAATTTTGCTGTATTGAAGAATTCTCTTGAAAGCAAATCATCAAAATGTGAGGAACCAGATGAGGGGAAGGAGGATGGTGTCTCTACAGTCATTGAGTTTGGAGCTGGTAGAGGGTATTTAACACAAATGCTAGCAGATTGTTATGGAATCAACAGAGTCTTCCTTGTCGAGCGAAAGGCATACAAGTTGAAGGTGGGACTTAGACCTGGAACTGCTACTAAGTTATAAATCACGACAATCATATTTGGAGATGTTCCTGAAGTGTTTGACCGTGCAGTGATCTTTGATTTATTATTTGTTTAGATATTTATTATTAACGTCATGCCAATACTATTTCTAGGCTGATCGATCCTTGCGACAGAATGAGAATTTGACGTTAGAGCGTTTGAGAATTGACAGTAAGTGTCTTCAGTATTCTTGTTGTATAAGATATTTTCTAAACTTGATATTGTTCTGAGCCCGATAAAATTCAAAAATCCAACTTTGCAGTTGAAGATTTAAATTTGAATGCTGTTGAGTCTTTGCAAGGAGTTCCATTTCTGGCCACTGGTAAACACTTATGTGGAGCTGCAACAGGTAATTTATGCAATTTAAATATGCACTCTGATGAAATTCATAGTGATGTTTTATTGATGAAAACATAAATGATTTATGTAATTTTTCTAATTAAAAAATGGTTATCCAATTGTTTCCTCAGATTTGACTCTGAGATGCTGCTTTCCTGAATATAGAAAAGATAGTAGTGAACAGAACATTACTAATATTAATTTTGGAGGTTTAGCTATAGCAACATGTTGTCACCATCTTTGCCAGTGGAAGCACTATACAAGTAATCTTCTTCTTTACGTATGAATACTATAGTTTGTTTATATCGATAGCTTTTGGTTACTAGCTAACCGTTATCGTCACCTTGCAGATAAGAAGTTTTTCTTAGATTTGGGAATGACAAAGGGAGAATTTCATGCCATTACATGGTTTACCAGCTGGGCAGTAGATGCTAATCATGATTCAGATCTTCCTGATACTACTAATTGTATATCGCATTTGCAATCAATGTAATCCTTCCATTCTTTACTTATTCATTTTACTAGCTACCAGTCCATTAGTATTTCAAGCCTTGTTATTGAACTATCTAATTTTTCCAAAGTGAGCAACTTCACTTTAAAGTCTAAAATAAGTAATATCAACTATTGATGAATAAATCAATGGTTGATAACTTGATATTACATACAAATCATGAGTGTGTTGAAATATTAGTTACTTTACTTTCTACTCACTTTCGAAGGATTTGGCTCGTCTAAGATGAGAAGTTAGTAAAGTGAGAAAATGAATGGTTGATATTGTAACCACCCATGATTTCTGTAATGCAAGTGTATATAATATCAACAATTTGTTTATAAACAGTTAATATTACTCACCTTACTCTATCATTTTACAGGATCATTGTTTCTTTAGAAATGTCAAATAAGTTATTAAAATCTGTATTTTAAAAGTAGTGTTTTGGTTGTAGAAAGGAGCAAGGTAATGAGTATTCGGATGGAGTTGAAAAAATTCTTTCAGAAATGGAAGCAACAAAACGAGCAGCACTGGGATTTAAGTGCAAGTGGATTATTGACATAGGGAGGTTGATGTGGTTAAGAGAACATGGATTAGATGCAAAGCTTGTGAGATATGTTCCACCAAGCATTTCTCCTGAAAATCATTTACTTTTAGCTAAACCTTTGAATTGATTATTTACATCCTTCTCTTTATTTTGCATCCCTTGTGAACATTGTGTTAAATATCTTGTCAGGTTGATTATGTACTTTGCGATATATTGAAATACCTTGGAGGATTAGGAATTACTTGTTTGTTATTATTTTTATCTTCATGTAATTCAATGAATTGAAATGGAAGTGTGTTATTTTTTAGAGTTATTCTTGTATGGTCACAAAGCTAAATGACTTATTATTATTTTTTTTTAAACAAGTTTTCTACTGGAAAGTTACAGAGAGCTATAGTTCTCCAGTCCTTGTGGGATCAATATCTTTTTATATTATAACTTGAATAATGTATACTTGCTCTATGTTTTTCCATCTTAAAATACTCGTAGTGTTTTGAGAGACACCATGTTTATACATACAAAAAAAAATGAAGATATCTACTATTGTATAAAATAGCATCGTTAATAGGAGCAACTACATTGGATACATTAAGTTACTTTTTATGGGGTTAAATTGTCATGCAGATTTAAGCAATGCATAATTGATATAAGTAGTTTTTACTTTAATGGTGGTTGTTTATAGAGAACCACCATATGTTTATTATTTTTATTTTTAATTAATTTTGATTGAATAAAAATTTGTGGAGTGAACGTGCCCTATTACATTGCATGAGTTTGTTTGAATAAAAACATGTTTTTTATAGGTGAGAAAGAGTTAGTGTACGTTTGCCGTAAACTCAACAAATAACTATGAAAATTTCTCCGACGGATTTGACTACGAAGATGTTTTGAGCTTGATCCAGTTGCCATGTCAATAAAAATATGTCAGAAGATGTTTTGTGTCATTTGTCGGTGGAAACACTATACAAGTAATCACCTTCTTTACCTATTTATACTATAGTGTTTGAATATATCGATAACTTCTGGTTACTAGCTTACTGTTATCGTCACCTTGAAGATAAAAAGTTTTTCTTAGATTTGGGAATGACAATGTGAGAATTTCATGCCATTACATGGTTTACCATTTGGGCAGTTGATGCTAATCATGATTCAGATCTTCCTGATACTACTAATTGTATATCACATTTGCAATCAATGTAATCCTTCCATTCTTTACTTATTCATTTTACTAGCTACCGGTCCCTCAGTATTTCAAGCCTTGTTATTGAACTATCTGACTTCTCCAAAGTGAGCAATTTCACAGTCTACAATAAGGATAGGAATATCAACTATTAATGAATAAATCAATGGTTGATAACTTGATATTACACGCAAATCATGAGTGTGTTGAAATATTAGTTACTCTACTTTCTACTTATTTTCAAAGGGTTTGGCTCATCTTAGATGAGAAGTTAGTAAAGTGAGAAAGTAATGATTGATATTGTAACCACCCATAATTTTTGTAATGCAAGTGCTTATAATATCAACAATTGATTTGTTATAAACGGTTAATATTACTCACTTTACTCTATCATTTTAGAGGATCATTGTTTCTTTGGAAAAGTCAAATAAGTTATTAAAATATGTATTTTAAAAGTAGTGTTTTAGTTGTAGAAAGGAGCAAGGTAACGAGTTTTCGAATGGAGTTGAAAAAATTCTCTCAGAAATGGAAGCAAAAAAACGAGCAGCATTGGGATTTAATTAAGTGCAAGTGGATTATTAACATAGGGAGGTTAATGTGGTTAAGAGAACGTGGTTTAGATGCAAAGCTTGTCAGATATGTTCCACCACACATTTAACGTGAAAATAATTTACGATTAGCTAAACTCAATGTTTTAAAACTAAGTTCCGGTCATCGAGCTGGTAAGGTTATGAGATCACTGGTTGAACCATCAAGTCATTGGTTGAATCGCATGAATGAACCGGATTAAACCGAATAACTCGGTCATATAACTCGTCTCTATAAAAAAAATTGTATAGATATTAAATTATATTGAATTGGACGACTTAAACTAAAAAACTCTAAAATAAAAAACTCAACAGTGAACAACTATTTTATACTTAAAAAAGTTCACATATCAAATTGAGATAACAATAAAATAAAATCCAAGTTCACGTATCAAATTGAGATAACAATAAAATAAAATCATTTTTCACAAAAACCATAATAGGGATGGCAATTGGACCCTGTCCTGATGGGTACCCGCAAAAAATACCCACAATGGGTAGGATAAAATCCCGCTTTCATGGGTTCGGGCTTGGGTCTGGGTAATTACTCGCAAATTCAAATGGGTATGGGCACGGGTAAGGTACTATACTACCCAGCCCCGCAACCCGCATATACATATTTATATAATATGATAAATAATTTATTTATTTTTGGTGTATAATTAATTAATTTATTTAGCTATTTAAGCCTAAACCTAAACCTAAAAACTACTTAATTAAGTAACCACTCCCTCCTATTGGTGT
Source organism: Medicago ruthenica (assembly GCA_018208015.1). NCBI lineage: Eukaryota > Viridiplantae > Streptophyta > Magnoliopsida > Fabales > Fabaceae > Medicago > Medicago ruthenica. Next base: position 96,408,262 of record CM031371.1, read on the forward strand.
AAAATTTTTTAGGGATATTTTGGATGTTTTTATTTGGCTAAATACAACGATTCATACTATTTTATGAGTTGATTTGAAAACTTTTGGACCATAGTTTTATTTCATTTGTGAAATTTTTAGTGTCTTTTCATAATTAAAGTGCGGGTAATGGGTGCGGGTATGAGCACTTAGGTACCCATAGGGTATGGGGAAAGACACTAAAATTGTTACCCACAAGAGTACGAGCTCGGATACGAGTATTTTTTACAGACGCAGGTATGGGGAAGGGCACTATAGTACCCTACCCATAGGGTAGCCATTGCCATCCCTAAAACCATAACATATATACTAAAATAAATATTTAAATTTTTATTTTTAATTATAAGCTAATAATGTAAATTAACATATGTAGCAATAAGATTTTTTTTGACGATACAAGGGATTTCTATAGCCATCCAAAAAAATACAAGAGGCCTTTCAAAAAAAAAAATAAGAGTGTTAAAAAAAAATACAAGAGGATTTCTTTTGATTTTGAAGTTTAAAAAGTGGTTTGTGTGCTGCCTTGTTTGTTGCTGTACACAGGTTCGAATCCTAGGCAACAATTTTCTATTTTTATTAAAAGACTTAATTGATCCACCGATCCTTTAACTTAATTGTTTGTCTCAAAATGGTCATTTAACTAAAAAATGTCTCAAATTGGTCATTTAAGTTTTTTGCCGTTATAGCTTTCGGTCCTCTCAGTTATCATCTAACCTTAAATGTCTTAGGTAAACCAATATTAAAAGTGGTACACCATAAACCTTATTGATTTTTTGAATGTTAACCCTTTGATCTTTTTTTTTTTTAAAAAATGATTGTTGGATCCTGAAGGTCTATCGTATCTTACATTGAACCATCAACACATTATTTTTTCCCTTTTCTTCATCTTATTTTATCATCTCTTTATCATCTTCAACAACAACTTCATCTACCTTCATAAAAAAACCTAGAAAATCAAAACAAATAAAATTAAACCCACTCTTTAATCATTACATCATCATCTTCATCAATCATCATAAACACCTTCCTTCATCATCATCAACTCAAACCCAAAATCATTCACTCCACCATCACTATAACCAACCCAAAACCGAAATAAAAGCTCAAATCCATTACTTTCAAAACAAACAAAAACGTGGTACACTAACATACCCAAAATCAACATTTTTCAAAACAAAACTCTTTCTCATTTCCAAAGTTCTAATCCATTATTTCTCAATGCCTTAACTCCACAATCCATACCCTTTCTTTCTTTCTTCACGTGTTGGTTGTATAATACTCAAACCCCATTGTTTTCAATTTAATTTCTTCAATTTCAGTAAGCCACTGACCATAGCTGGGCATTTCCCATTTGAGCGTATAACATAGAACACACACCTTCGCGAACTAGACCCAAGAAACTCTTGCTCTCTCCTGCGATTCCAGAAACGTGAAACGATTAGTGTTCTCTACACCATTCTTCATCCCCTTCTACAACTCGAGTATTTTGGATTGAATTTTTTGTTCTTGCTCTTTGTATTTTTTATTTTCTGGCTAATTCATCTTGGGTTCAATTTTTTTTTTCTCGTGATTTTTGCGTTCCACTCTGGTGATTTCTATTTGTTCATGTAATTTTTCCCTAATATTTGTTCTTGTTTCTTTGATTCGGAATGAAACACACAAACATTGAGATAGTTACCCCTCATCTTTGTTGTGAAATAAATTGAATTCTATTAATCTTGTGCTTCTAAATGTTATAATTTTGAAATGAAAGAAAGGGATTTACGGGATAAACGCTCGTCTATTTTGATTTATCAAATAATTCTATTGATTCTAGAATGAATTGAATGAGATGCATTTGATTTTGGTTGAATGAGATGTGACTTTTGGATTTCTGGGTTTGAAGGTGATGAAGTTGTTGTTGAAGATGATGAAGAGATGAGGGAAAAAGATGAAAAAAAGGAAAAAAAAAATAATGTTTTGCTAGTTCAGTGTAAGATATGATAGACCTTTATGATCCAACAGTCTTCTTTTTCAAAAAAGTATCAAAGGGTTAACATTCATAAAATTAACAAGGTTTATGGTGAACCACTTTTAATATTGGTCCACCTAAAACATTTAAGGTTAAAATTATAACGGAGAGGATCGAAAGCTATAACGGCAAAAAATTTAAAGGACCACTTTGAGACGTTTTTTAGTTACGGGACCATTTTGAGATAAACAATTGTTAAGGGACCGGTGGATCAATTAAACCTTTATTAAAAATATTTAGCATCAATATTAATAAAAGCTAAGCTTTGACCTGTCCGGTTTTTAAAAACCGTCGGGTCACCGGTTTACATCCGGTTTTCCCGCTTTTCTCCGGTCTAACTGGATAGCCGGTCCATTTGTCCAACCAAACTAGTGACCCTATCGGTTTTCGGTCGGACCAGTTCGACCGACCGGTCCGGTTTTTAAAACACTGGCTAAACCTTTGAATTGAGATTATTTACATCCTTCTGTTTTTTATTTTGTATCCACTTTGGACATAATTTTAAAATTTCTTATTAGGTTCATTATGTACTTTGCGATGTATTGAAACACCTTGGAGGTAGGGGTGTGCATGTTCATTAACCAAACCGAAGCAAACCAAATTTATGGTTCGGTTTGGTTCAGAAAACTGCTTTCACAAAAAACCATTTTTTATAAAACCGGTTCGGGCCAGTTCGAAACCTGTCCAAAGCCGGTTCATTCTGCCTGAACCGGATTTCTGCACAAAACCAGTTTTTTATGCCTGAATCAGGTTTTTTTATCCGCTATCTCTACCTTCTATATCTCTCTGACCCACTGGCGCACCATTTTCTTTATCTCGACACCCCTTTATCTTCTGTTATCTCTGTTTCTCTCCGATCTCATCCCGGATGATGACAATCAGTGAACGGCGACTGCGACCTCGTGTCTTTCTCACTCTCACTTTCGTTGTCTCTCTCCTTTTTCGACCGTCATCTCTGACTCTCCCGTCACTCTATCCCTTAATGTCTTTCTCTCTCACAATCGATATCAATATCTGGCGATGCCGACGTGAACAGGCAGCGCCAACGACAAGGCTTGGTGAGGCGAGGGAGGAGACCACATACCAGATATGTTCTTGTTCTTCCTCTGTTTTTCTGGACAATTTTGCTTTCAAAATCAAAATAAGTGTCACACATGCAAGTTAGCAATCAATCAATTTTAACCGGTTTTTTAAAAAGTTAACCGATCCATTTTTTATTTTTAAAATTGGACCAGATCAGTTTATGACACAATAGGTCTATGCTTTTAAAATTGGTGCACCAGAATTTTTGGAGTGGTTCGGCTGAACCAGATTTAGTGGCACCCCTGCTTGGAGGATTAAGAATTACTCCCTCCATAACAAAATATAAGCAAAATTCAACCATTTCAGTTGTAACTAATTATAAGCAAAATTGACTTTTTTGTCATATTTAAGGATAATATACCAGAAATACCCTTATTTTAATTTTTTAAATGCACACACGTTTAACAACAACACCTTGAAAATATACTACTGTACACCACAATTAATGAGGGCAAAATATGTTATTTAACTTAAATTAAATAACACAAACCACATTCCTTAAAAAATGTGAATTGGTCAAATTTGCTTATAAAAAGTTATGGAGGGAGTACTTGTTTGTTATTTTTTATCTTTGCGTAATTCAATGAATTGAAATGGAAGTGTGTTATTTTTTAGAGTTATTCTTGTACGGTCACAAGACTAAATGTATGTAATATTTATACACACACAAAAAAAAAGGCATTTACTATTGTATAAAATAGCATCATTAATAGGAGCAACTAAAGTGGATACATTAAGTTACTTTTTATGGGGTTAAATTGTCATGCAAGATTTAAGCAAGGCGAAGTTGACATAAGTAGTTTTTACTTTAATGGTGGTTGTTTATAGAGAACCACTGTATGTTTATTATTATTATTTAATTAGTTGTGATTGAATAAAAAATTGTGGAGTGAATGTGCCCTGCTACATTGCATGAGTTTGTTTGAATAAAAAATTGTTTTTTTTATAGGTGAGAATGAGTTCGTGTATGTTTGCTATAAACTCAACAAATAACTATGAAAATTTCTCCGGCAGATTTGACTACAAAGATGTTGATTTGAGCTTGATCCAGTTGCACTGTCATTAGAAATATATCAGTTGGCAAGGCAGCTAGATCAACCTCATAACAACATCTTGAAACACCTTCACTTTCATCTTCACTCATCTTATAAACACTTCTTCGGCTTATCTAAACATGAAGCTGTTGTTTTGAACTTGATCCAGTTACCCTGCTAATAGAAATATGTCAGTTGGCAGGGCAGCTGGATCAAGTTCATAAAAACATCTTGGAACACCTTCCTTTTCATCGTCATTCAACATTTTATATTGTTTTACATGCAATGTTTGCTTTGAAGAAGTCTGGGAATGTGAATTGTTGTTCTGTTATAAGCCATAACGAAATGGTAGTTAATTGCCACCGTTGGCACAACACAGTTAACGACATTTGAGCAGCGAACGACAATTAACTGTTGCTGGGGGTATTTAGGTGATTTTGGGGTGCAGGAGAGCATTTTTTGAAGGTTAAAGAACAATTTCCTAAAAAAAATCAATATAATTGTAAAAGATTCCATAATAAAAATAATAATTAAGCCCAAAGCCCCACCGATTTAAACACTTATTAAGCACCTTTATAGATGCCCCATGTTGATGAGTTATTTTGGCCCTATCCCATATGTAATTATTTTTGTGGACCGGGTCACGGAGTTTGAGCCCAATTCCACAGTTTATTTAAGCACCATCTGAGAAGGCCGAAAGAGAACAAGAAACACCGAAGAAACCCTACCACAAATGTCCATGATTGTTTCTCGTCCATTCTCGTTCTTCACTGCATTATATTGAAGAAACCATCATTCTCATTCCTATTCTTCTCCATTCTCAGATTTTGATGTTATTGTGATTCTTGTTAATTATAAATTTTTCATTTTGATATTTAGATCTGATTCATAATTGTTCTTCTCTTTTTAGATTTCGTGTTTTTTATTTGAAAATTCCGTTGTTGAATTTTACCCTAATTTTTTATTACAGGTAATTTTAGAATCGAAGGCTTAAAGTTAAATAGGTGATTTGTTTCACTTTTGCGAGTAAAATGAGTTTTGGGTCTTGAGGTTTGTACTTGTGATTTTTTGCTAATAGTACTCATTTCAAGAATATCATGAATATTTTGTCTAATATACTTTAAAGTGACAAAATTTATACGATATTCTTTCCATTACAAAAGAAAACCATCAAATCAATGTCTGTAAACCATGATAATTGTTATATTTATATTTATGCTTTTTCTTTCAAAATTTGCGTTCTTATTGTTGAAACATTGAAGATATTAAATGTTTTATGTTCATGTGCCTGATGGTGAGAAAGAAACAATAAGTTATTGTTTTGGCAATAGAGTATAGTAGCCAAATTTTCCTTGTTTTCATTCATATTTGAGATCAATTGAATATATTGATTCCAATAGGAAATAACATGATATTGTTTCAAAAACTTTTTGAATTGTACCATCTAATCCTTCAAAGTAGAATACTACATTACAAGGTAGAACATTGTATTAATTAAGTGAGATTAAAATCGTAGAGAAAATTGAATTAATTAGTTGTATATTTAATTAATTCAATTTTATCTACAATTTTAAAATCAATTAACACGTTGTTCTCCCTTGCAATGTGGCATTCTGCATTGGGGTTTAGGTAGTGAAATTCAGAAATTTTTAAAAACAATATCATTTATTTTTCTAAAGGAATCAATATGTTCCAATGATATCAAATAAGGATGGAAGCAGGGAAAATGTGGCTTTTTATACTCATTTTCCAAAACAAGAACTATTGTTTCTTTCACACTAACAACCACTTGAGCATAAACATATAACTTGTAAGTAATTCAAATCTTTCAACAATAACAACACAAATGTTGAAGAACATAAAGGATAACTATAACAATTCTCTATGCTTACAAGGATATCAGTTTAATATTTTCTTTGGTGGTTAGAAGAATCACGAAAATTTTGCCACTTTAAAATAAAACTAGACAAGATATTTATGACTTTAATTTCTTGCAACAAGTACGATGAGTAAGCAACATGTGCAATTCACATAACCTAAAATACATTTCATTCGTGAACGAGAAACAAACTATAAATCTGATGAAGGATGCTACGTAGATCCATTTCATCTCTCTCCTCTTAAGCTCTCTTCCTCCATTGAACAAACTGCAACTCTGTCTCTCTTCTGAAGCTATGGCTCTCTTCCTTCTTCTCTGTCATCTCTCTTCCTTCATGTTACTCTAAGCACTATTAACCCGTAGATAAATTCTATCTTTTAATTCGGAGATTTGTTTCGAAGAGTTTTTCATTTATGAATAAGAATTTGTGTGATTTGGAGTTTGTGAAGGTTATTGTGAATTGTTTGGATGATGCTACTTTTGTTTCGAATGATAAGTTGTTCCAGAGAAAAGGTGTTAATTATCATGTTGCTTCGGTTTTTCTTGATGAATTAACGCCTTTTCTTCCTGTTAAGGTGAGTGTTTTGGAAGTGCTTTTTAAGCCTTTTTTTTACTGTGATGGGGAAATTGCCTGATAAGGTTTTGTTAGGGAAGATTAAGATTTGTTTGTTTGATGTGTTGTTGAAGAATGGGAAGAAGTTATTGGAGATTAAGAAGAGTGGTGGGGATGAAGGTGGTGACGGTGATGTTGTGAATTTGGGAACGATTGCGTTGGGATGAGTTTGGGTTAAGGAATTTGAAGAAGATGAATATTTGAGTATGAAGATATGATGATGAATCTTTGAAGATGAAGACGAATAAAAGAAGAAGATGAAATGTAATTATTTTTTTTAAAATAATTGTTAATTAATAAAAAAACAGCTGAAAACAAAAATAAATGAAAAAGAATTATAAAAGCCAAATCAACATGCTACATCATCAAAATTACACAGCGAGCATGCCATGTTATCAAAATTACACATGCCAGCATTTTTGTCTAGTCAGATGTGCTTAAGGTCTAAAATCAAAGAATTTTCATATTACAGGAATGAAATCTAAACTTTTTTTTAAAGGGGTAAACCGGAAATGACCCATATTACAGGAGGGTAAAACATTATTAACCCAAATTTAAATATGAATTCCGATGAAACTCGGTGATAGGTTTTGTTCTAGACTTGCCCAAAAGCCTTGCCCGCCATAAATTAAGGTCCACTTACTCAAAGGTAAGCCTACCCTCAACATTGGATTCTCTCCAACCAATAATAGCCTATAACGACCATTCAATCTCGTCATAATGGGTGCCTTTCATAACGGCTTCCCCATGACCACACAATGGTCTCCTAGACCCTATATAATGAGCTCTTGACAACTCACAAGATATGTATCTCTCTATGTTTCACTTGGGCGTTGGAGCACGTACACCCCCTTCTCCTCAACGGAGTTGCGACCACACATCCTCGGAACACCGCCATGAACGACCGGAGCACCTACTTTTGTCGATCCACCACCACTGTGAGTATCTTTATCCTTCTCGGGTAAAATTCTATGTTTGTTTTGAACAGTGGCGCCATCTATGGAAAACTAGTTTCCCCATCTTTTCACTACAAAAGATCAAAACTAACTAAACATTAATTTCACACTCACATGGTGGATCACGAAAACAATTTATCCAAATGCTGAAATTCTACACAGAATGCACAAAGTAGTCCAATGTTATCCTTTGATATTAATCTTCAGCAGCCATTGCATACCAATTATCCATAAACAAATCCACCAAGGATTTTCTACGTATCAACTCTTGCCTCAGGAAAGCTCGAAACGGCAATTGTAGATCCTTCAAACTAAAAACATGTACTATTTCGACATGCTTGTCGACCCTTTCAACAAACGACCGCGACCAGGTTCAATCTTTCTTATTGTTCATTATATTTGCGCATTAATTTGGTAAATTTTGCATCCAGCAACAAAGCATCGCGTGAACCATGATGATTTGATAAACAAAATGGAGTTAACCCACACTCACACCATGAATTTCCATTTTTTATGTATTTATAATCTTCACATGACTTATCATTAATTTAAGCATGTACAGGTCAGGGACTTAATTATATAGAATATACTTACAAAGTTAAGATCAAAAGAGCACCACATTTAACGATGTTGTGAACGAAACTGGCGTGTTGCCACTGTCTAGCTTGTCGCAAATCCGGTCCAGGTTCTCAACACTTGCTCACACGCTCCGACTAAACGTCGTTAGTCCAGGTGACACCTAACTCTTACTTAAAAGGTAACGCGAAAATCCCTGCTTGATTCTCTGGTCTTCTGACCAAGCATTAATGGTAAGATCAATAGCAAAGAATTGTGTCCAACAGTTTCAGAATAATGAGCATATATTTCCTCTACTAATGACCTTTCCTCCAAAGTAACGGTTGGCAAAAAATTAACCAGTTATACTTGAAGCATTTTTTGGCAGAACTAAGGGGACATTCGCAAAGTCCTTGACCGGCTCGATCCAATAGATCAGCAAGCCAAAAACAGTCCTCCTGCAGCACCAATCTGACTGAATGTCTCCAACATGACTGCTGGTTCTGAGAAAACGGAATCTTAACAACGTTGGAAGGCTTCAACATTATTTCCGACAATACTGTCGGAACAGGTCCTTGGTATTTTTAAGTATTTAATTTCTAAATACATTAATCCAATACACTACTATCAATTGAAGGGTTTTTACAGCTTGAAAAAATAAAAGCAACAGGATTCAACATTCTAAAACAAAGAGCTGATATGATGTCGTTATCTGACTCGAAATCTATCTGGCGACGTCAAGACCCATTTCAGCTTACAGTCTTGACAAGTGCTTCGTCGCACCAAACAAGTGTTTCCTACATCTTTGACAGTTCTGCTCATCGTCGGACCAAGGATATTAAAATCCACTTCAGCCTAATGCCCCCGACATCATTGTCGACACAAGTTCTTGTTAATTTTTAGTATTTGAAACCAATTGTATCACTAAAATGACAACTAGCAAGTGAGATATTGGCTAATGCATCCATGGCTTTGACGGTTGCTTAAATGTCTAAGCCAATATAACACGTTTCTTTGAAAAAACTAATAATTATTCTTAGTATATTTATCTTATTCTATTACAATCCCATATTTGAATGGGAGCTTAATAATAAAAATGAAAAGGAATCATTGCTTAAATTAATATAAACATATGCTTACTATACTCAAACTTCTTGTTTTAATTTTATTTGATTTTGGAAGCCTTACACTAGAGTATAATACCATATTTGAAATGTGAACGTAATAATATAAATACATGTAAAAATCAATGATTCCTTCAATGAATATGAACAAATTAATGTATACTATGGACAAACCTTATTTTATTAATATTATCTTATTATCTTATATAATGAGTCTTGCATTAGTGTGCAAATACAAACATGGAATTATCTTGAAATGTGAGCTAACTAATGTAAGCACATTTAAAAATGAATTATCTTTTAACCAATATAAACAAAGTATAAACACATGTATAATATGTGCAATTCAATTTCTTGTAAATGTATATATAAGTGTAAATAAAGTATAAGTGTCAAAATCCCCGTGAGCTTAACTCAGTTAGTAGGGATATTGCATATTATATGCAGGGGCCGGATTTTGAACCCCGGACACCCCACTTCTCCACATTTAAAATGTGTGAGCTCTAGCAACTAGGCTACTTGACAAAAAAAATAAATGTAAAAAAAAATATATGCTTCGTATCTTTATATTTTTCATTACAATCTCAAATTTGAAATGGGAACTTTAAAATACAAGTAAAAAGGAATTATTGCTTAAATCAATATTAATATATGTTTACTAAGCACAAACTTCTTGTTTGAATTTGATTTGATATTTGACGAAGCCTTACATTAGTGTATAATTCTAAATATGAATGTGAACCTAGTAATATAAGTAAAAAGGAATTATTGCTTAAATTAATATTAACATATGTTTACTAAGCACAAACTTCTTGTTTGAATTTTATTTGATATTTGAGGAAGCCTTACATTAGTGTATAATTCTAAATATGAAGGTGAACTTAGTAATATAAATACATGTAAAAAGGAACCATTCCTTTAATCATTAAAAACAAAGTAGAATATTGTACTTGCAGTGAGTACAATATATAAAACTAAGGTTTAGAACTGTTTTGGTCATGCCCTGAGAATGCTCTCAAGGGGGTTATTTATAGTCTTTCTTGGGTTTGGTTTTCCGTGACTAAGGCCTCAAGTAAACTTGGGTCCAAAGTCAGGTTTAGAGCGTTCTAGACGCTTCTCGAGGCGGTGTCCTTAGAGGGGCTCGTCTAGGACTCTTTTGGTCCTATTGGAGGGCGATGTGCCCTTCTGGAGGGTGTTGTGCCCTTAATTATGAGATTAACGGTTCACAACCCAACAAACACGAGTCTTGGGATAAGGCAAAGTGATTATCTGTGAGATTGATGGTTCACAGCCCAACAAACACGAGTCTAGGGACAAGGCGAAGTGATTAGCTGTGACATTGACGGTTCACAACTCAACAAGCACGAGTCTTGGGACACGGCGAAGTGTATATCTGTGAGATAGGCTTGCGGCTTGCTATTGGGTGACTGCCGGCGTGTAGACTCAGGCGAGATCTTATAGTATGGGCGCGGTCTTGTGATTCGTTAATTTGGGAGACCCTCTGATGGTGCCGTTGAATTTTTCGATTGTAATGTTTAATTATGAAGGTCCTTGCATGACGTCCTAGTACTTTTTCCATCATATTTTTGTCCTTGTTTTATTTTGTCTCAGCTTTATCTGATCATTTTCCCCTTTGATAATTCTCTCGTTTTTGGCGCGGTCTTGACCAGTTTCATGGCATTTTCTTTTGTGCTGATTTTGAATCATGAAGTCGCTTGTTTTGGGAAGTTCGTTTATTGAATTTGAACGTTTGAGTTATTGTATATGTTTAGAGATTTTAACCTTCTTGATTTTGTCGTCATGTAAAGTTTTGCAAAGTTCTTCGAGCCCGCTTGGGGTTGGCGCAATGTATGCACTTAGAGCCGCCGTGGGGTTAAGGAAATTCCTTCGAGCCCGCCTGGGGTTGAGTCATGTAATCACTTAGAGCCCCCATGGGGTTAAGGAAAAGTAATCACTTAGAGCCCCCGTGGGGTTGAGGAAATGTAATCACTTAGAGCCCCCGTGGGGTTAAGGAGATTTCTCAGAGCCCACTTGAGGTTGAGTTTTCATTGCCCAGTTAGGTCTTACGACTTCTGCTGATGAATGTATTTGTTAATGTCGCCTTTGTAGTACGTGAAGTAAAGAAGATAGTCAATAGCATCTAAGAAAGTAGGGTGCCTCGTTAAAAACCTGCAAAATAAATCTCAAAAGATCGAAAAAGGTTAGAATAAGGTCGAAAAAGGTTAGAATAACTTCGCATTTCATCTTCATGTTCTTAATGGCGGGACCGTTGCTTCCATATGCATTTCTTTTTTCACATTTTAATTCTGGCGTGCTAGTTGGTGAGCTTTATTTTAATCTCGCCCTTGATGAGCTTGTTTGCATCGTGGACATGATTTATGTGAAACATAATAATACTTTCCAAACTTCAAAGTAGCCAGTAAAAATAAAGAGTTTTAATCGTATTCGATCATCTTCAATGGGAACTAAATAATCTTTGCCATTCTCCTATTAATTCTCCCAAATCTTCTACTTTTCTTCCTACTCTTGTTGGCGCATTCTTTTATGTTATACTCCTGCTCTAAACTTGTAACTAGCTCGCCTACTATATTATTTTCTATTTCTCTTCATGCTCCTATTAAATCTGAACTACCTTGTCCATATTTTAACTTTATTCATTCTCCTTCTTGGAACTAAACTTGATATTCAATTTTACCTCTTTAACGTGGGTCCATTGTTTCATTCTCCTAATCCTTGCGCCATTAATCCAATATTAAGTTTTTACTAAGCAGTTAGTTCAGTTTGCAAAGTAAATGGTACATGAAAGGGGTTCCCATGAAAGAGAGGTGGGTCACTTGGACCTCTTAAATACCAAGGCTTTCCTTGCCAGAATCCCTCCTATGTGACCTTTTAACAATACTTCACTTTACTTCTGCCACCGGGTACCTAGAGTAGTTAAAGGGTGTTTAAATAATTTTGATGCTATTCAATAAATATAATTACAATTATTCTAGTTCTTCTCCTACTAAATGAACTGCCTCTTCTACTTGAATATATTACTATATTATTCTATTTATTCTCATGCTAAAGTGAGCTACTTCTACCTATTTTTCTTATTTTATGTTCTTTTCTCTCTCGTATCAAGTTGTGACTTAACTCGTCTAGTGTAAATTGGAACTAACTCCCCCATTATCTTATTTTCTGCTTCTCATCTACTCACTCGCCCATCAGAATAAATACAAACTATTGTTGCTAAAACAATAGGTTATCGAAGAATAATAGTAAGTCAGCTGATTGTCCACATATTATGTATATGCACCAAAAATAATTCCAAAATAAATGAGGCAGTAAACTCATAAAATTATTTTTTCAATTATGTAAGGCATCAATTTGTCGATTGTGTTGGATAAAATATACAAGCAAGATGTACGTCTTCAGAAGCTGGACCTCAGAAGCAGAACTTCAGAAGCTGAACGTCAGAAGCTGAACGTCAGAAGCTGAACCTTCATAAGCTAAACGTCAGAAGCTAAACGTCAGAAGCTGAACCTTCAAAAGTACCTTCAAAAACATTTTACTGTACTCCTGATTTCGTGCCTTGGAGCTGTTTATTTTCTCACCTGATCTTTTGAAGATTTGATTGAAGAATTCTCCAAGCTGCGTGTGTTTCCAGAAGAAAGATATTTTCGTGAGATATATTTTTCAAGATTGAATATTTTTATTTGTGAATATATTTTCAAAGAGATCTTTGGAAAATATATATTTCTGAAGAATATTTGTGTCAATATATTTCTGAGAAAAATATTTGATTCAAATATATGTGCTGCTGAAGGCTATAAATAGAAGTCGCTACTATGGAAGAAATCAACTAGAACATAAGCCATCATTGAAATATTATTCTTAGGTTTCTAGTCTGTTAATTGCGAGTCTTTCTTGTGTCACCTTGATGCAAGCTTAGGATTGTGTTTAGTTGAGTTGTAATTGTGAATCACTCATAAGCTTTTAAGCAAGAGTGACTTTTGTGTGTTTGGAGTGTGTCTCCGTCATTGATTGTTATTAGAGTCTAAGATCATTGGGAAGCAAGAGTGACTTTTGTGTGTTTGGAGTGTGTCTCCGTCATTGATTGTTATTAGAGTCTAAGATCACTGAGACAATGATTGTTTGAGGGGAAGTGAGAGGGGTCTCATATCTAGGAGTTCCTAGGTAGAAATACCACGAGTAGTGATTAAGTGAGAAGGCGGTGAACCAGAGGTTGTTCACATAGGACTTTGAATTGATACTATCATAGTGGATTTCCTTCCTGGCTTGGTAGCCTCCAGACGTAGGTGCGTTTGTCACCGAACTGAGTTAACAAATAACCTGTGCCTTTTACTTTCAGTCTGTTATTTTCTTTCCCTGTTATTGTTTCGTGTTTACTCTGTTTTACACCGTTGTTCCTGTGTTGGATCATTACGTTTAGCATCAGGACTTTACTGCGCCAGAATTTCAATTTGGATAAATGATTAATTTTGAAATACCTCAGATATACAATCGTCCTACGCGTAAAGATCAGAAAGATAAAACCTGATCGTTAATTTTCTTTCGAATGACGTTGTTCTGGCTATCCGATCCTCGCCGTTTTGAGCGTTTATCCGAGTTCATTCCTTGTGGCGTGATTGTATATGAACTGACAATTAATTGTTCTTCCTTCTCCGATTTGCTGCTGCTTTATATACAGGTTATGTTGACCTGAAACAAAACATAATATATCCTCTCGCTGGATTCGACTACTACCGAATTTAATAGCTATGGAAGTTGAAAGTTTTCCTGCAAGTAACTAACATATATCTCAGCATTTCGTAATCATTAAATATCCCTAATTGTATTTACAACAATCAGCTGCCAGTGCCTTATGATCTCCTATACAAGGAAGATGGTAAAGGCAACCATGATTATATTAGAATTTCGTCTATTCCAAATCAGAGTAATCTCAGCAATCACATGTTACCATAATCTTCAGGTTACATCATTTGTTAATTTCATTCTATAGCAAAATATGTCCGAATCTTGTCAATCGATCATTCTTTTATTAAATAACTAGAAAATTGAATAACTTCTAATTCTCCTGATACTAAGCCACTTTAATAACTATTGAGAGCCATGATAACCTGCAAATAGACACACACGTTAATTGAACCATTCTTGAACTAATAGGAGAATAAATTAGGCTGATTGAATCTCAAAAGACAAAGATCAGAGTCAGTTCCTATCATAATAAAAAGTAACCATACACTGAAACCTTCGGTTATAGTTTATGATAGCTCAATCAAAAGCAGACGACATACACAATTATTACGCAAGTAAGCATTTAAAACCATAGTTTTTTTGTTTTTCAAGAAAGGAGAATAATATTGTTTTAAAGAATGGATTAACGAGAGACACTTAGAAAAGATCTAACTTGGAGCAGTAAGAAAATCAACACGCCATGGCGAATTTAATTTGGATAGCTAGAACCTGGCGTCATTGTGGAGGAACGTCGCTTTCGGTGAACGCCGGCCGTCGTCTTCTCGAAATCGCCGAAAGGAAACTTCGGCGCCAAGTCAATATCAGTGTCATCCTTCCATATTTTTATCGATAGTATTAGAGCTCAAATTTGGTACAAGACGTAGCAAAGCAACAGCCTCAAATATCAGCAAAGAATTTCTAGATAAACTTGATTCTCCTGCAGATAAACTTAAAAGCTAGAATACAAACAAACAATTTTATTTTGTCGTCCTGCATGTAGAAGTAGTCAAACTACTAATATTTTCAAACTTGGCCATATTAAGGGAATGTTTATTAGTGACAACATCGTTATTTTGTATCACGAGTGGTAAGCAGCATGCCTTATTACTTGCTCCAGCATAATCCATGATAGGTTAAAAAGTCATGTTCTCATTCAAATTCAAAGCTGGAAGACATTTAAATTTGTGTTAATTTTGATTGGGCCTCTTTGAGTTTGAAGTCACACTGGATCAGTAAGTAACAAACTTTTCCTTCTTTAAAATATCATTAGTATTTCAATATTATTAACCGTCCTGGTCATTAATATTTAAAAATCATGTATCAATATCAAATTCAATCAACCACTTTGGCTGAATATTCTGCATACCAAGTTAAGGAATAAAACAAAAGCAACAACCTTATCAACAAAATCTCGAACAATTGGACGGAAACACCTCATCAATGGAACTGTATAACTAGGGTGCAGAAAAACTCCAATCAACACATTAACCACTTCCACTTTTGTTACTGAATTCCCCTGTACACAACAAATAATAAATAAATAAACAAAAAGTGTGAGCTATGCCTTGCGTGCTAGTGAATCAATCTGAGGAAACGATTGGAGCTTCGGACAACGATCAATCAACGCCCGAAGAGAACAGTGAAAGCTAAAACTACCGTCAATCGACATCTGAAGCTAAAACACTTAACTATTAAACGATAATTAGTGTATATAAATAGAAGTAATAAATAATAAAAATAAATAAAAAAGTCCCTTTGGTTTCAGCAAGTTATGAAGAAATATGTTGGCTAAGAAAAGAGAAGAAGAGTTAGGGTTATGAATTGTGAAAATCCAAGCTTGCGATTGAAACCAACTTCACCGTTTACGTTTGTGAAGAAAACGATTGGTGTTCCACGACCTGTTCGAGATTTTTAGGGTTTATAGGTGCGGCCTAAGTTAGTTTTACCGAGGCCCCACGGTGGGCGCCAACTGTACTTGCAGTGAGTACAATACGTAAAACTAGGGTTTAGAACTGTGTTTTGGTCATGCCCTGAGAATGCTCTCAAGGGGGTTATTTGTAGTCTTTCTTGGGTTTGGTTTTCCGTAACTTAGGCCTCAAATAACTTGAGCCCAAAGTCACATTTAGAGCGTTCTAGACGCTTCTCGAGGCGGCGTCCTTAAAGGGGCTCGCCTAGGACTCTTTTGGTCCTATTAAAGGGCGATGTGCCCTTCTGGAGAGCGTTGTGCCCTTCTGGAGGGCGTTGTGCCCTTCTAGAGGGTGTTGTGCCCTTAATTATGAGATTAACGGTTCACACCCCAACAAACACGAGTCTTGGGACAAGGCGAAATGATTATCTGTGAGATTGACGGTTCATTGCCCAACAAGCACGAGTCTTGTTTTAGTGGCCAACTCCAATTTCAATATCACGTGGTTTACTTTTTTATATATACTAGTAAAAGACCCGTGCGATGTGATAATTATGTAAAAAATAATTAGATTGTTAATATTGTAGAATATTTATAAATATTAAATGAAAATTATGCGTATTAATGTAATGTTTTTATTAAATATTTTTCTCTTATATATATAAAAATTTGTTAAATAGTTGAGTCACACCAGTTATGAATTTTATTTGCTTATATATACGTTAACAAGTTTTTATGTAGATATATGAGAAAGTTGATATGATATAATTTTGAAAATTCATGACTATTTTCAAAATCAAAATTAATTTAGTGTTTCTATTAAATAACTTTTTATTCTATATGCAAAAGACTGTTCAATGTTTGCACCGCACCCGTTGCAGATTTTATGTACTTATATCTGCATAAACAAATTTTTATATACATATATGAGAAAGTCGATATGATAAAATTTTAAAAACCCATGACTATTTTAAAAATCAAAATTAATGTATTGTTTCTATTAAATAACTTTTTATTTTATATGCAAAAGACCATTCAATGTTTGCACTGCACCCGTTGCAGATTTTATGTACTTATATCTGCATAAACAAATTTTTATGTACATATATGAGAAAATCGATATGATAAAATTTTGAAAACTCATGATTATTTTCAAAATCAAAATTTATGTAGCGTTTCTGTTAAGTAACTTTTTATTTTATATGCAAAATACTGTTCAATGTTTGCACCGCACGCGTTGCAGATTTTATTTACTTATATCTGCATAAACAAATTTTTATATACATATATGAGAAAGTCGATATGATAAAATTTTGGAAACTCGGTACTATTTTCAAAATATCAACATTAATGCAGTGTGTCTATTAAATAAATTTTTATTTTATATTTAAAACACCGATAAATATTTAAACCGCACTTATTGAGGATTTTATATGCTTATATATGCAGAAGAAAATTTTTATGTACCGATGTGTGATAGTTGATATGATAAAATTTTGAAAACTCATGACTATTTTCAAAATATCAACATTAATGCAGTGTTTCTATTAATTAAATTTTTGTTTTATATGCAAACACCGTTCAATGTTTGCACTGCTGCCGTTGCAGATTTTAAATGTTTATATCTGCAGAAACAAATTTTATATACATATATGAGAAAGTCAATATGATAAAATTTTAGAAACTCATGACTATTTTCAAAATATCAACATTAATGTAGTGTGTTTGCACTGCTACCGCTGCAGATTTTAAATATTTATATCTGCAGAAACAAATTTTATATACATATATGAGAAAATCAATATGATAAAATTTTAGAAACTCATGACTATTTTCAAAATATCAACATTAATGTAGTGTGTCTATTAAATAAATTTTTATTTTATATTTAAAACACTGTTAAATATTTAAACCGCACTCGTTGATGATTTTATATGCTTATATATGCAGAAGAAATTTTTTATGTACCGATATGTGATAGTCGATAAGATAAAATTTTGAAAACTTGTGATTATTTTTCAAAATATCAACATTAATGAAGTGTTTCTATTAATTAAATGAATATATATATATATATATATATATATATATATATATATATATATATATATATATATGCAAAACACCGTTCAATGTTTGCACCATTCCCGTTGCAGATTTTAGATGTTTATATATGCAGAAACAAATTTTATATACATATATGAGAAAGTCGATATGATAAAATATTGGAAACTCATGATAATTTTCAATATATAAACATCAATGTAGTGTTTCTATTAATTTTTTTTATATGCAAAACATCATTCATGTTTGTTGGACGATTATATAATTAAGGACGATTATGAAATTTTGCAAAAAATTTTTTGACAAAAAAAAACTTGTTACACTTGTGATGACCATTATCCGTAATTAATTTTTTAAAAACAAATAAATTAGTTTTATAGTTATCCATTGAAATTGGTTACACTTGACCATTATCTGTAATCAATTTTTTTTAAAAAAAAATTAGTTTCATAGTTATCTGTAGAATTGATTACACATATGATGACCATTATCCGTAATTAATTTTTTAAAAAACAAATAAATTAAATTTTGCAAAATGTCCATTATGGACATAAAATTAAGGAGATCATGAGTTTTAATAAGGACGATTATGAAATTTTGCCGGACTTCAATTTTTATATATTGTTAGTAGATATGGGTGTAAATTGTAAAGTATTGCATAATATTTGAATTCAAATTTCTTAGTATTATTTCATTTCATTACTATGGCTCATTGTTATACCATTATCTTCTACTCATTAGTCATCTTCTTGGTTGTGTTTTCCTTTTTCACTTTGAAGAAAACTAATGGCGAGGTTATTCCCAATGTCACTGTTGCTCAGGACAGGAGTGGGAATTACACTAAAGTTATGGATGCGGTACTTGCAGCGCCTAACGGCAGCATGACACGCTATGTCATATTTGTAAAGAAAGGTGTCTACACAGAAAATTTTGATTGATGACAAAAAATGGAACATCACAATGATCGGAGAGGGAATGGATGCTACCATCATCTCAGCCAGGTAGCATGGATTGTCATGGAAATAAGTCGAATGCATGCACATATGACTCGGCTACATTTGGTAAGGATACAACTCCTTCAACCATATTCTACTCGAACTTTCCCTCCTTTTTCTATGTTTTTTATTTCTCACATGGGAATATTGAATTTGATATGTATCTGGTGATTAAGGATCTTTTTTCAATAAAAAAACTTAATCATAAAGAAGATGAATTGAATGTGAAAAATGAATTATGATTCAATCAGTGGCGGAGCCAAAGTATTACCAGGGGATGCACTTGAATCCCCACAACTTTGCAAATTTAAACCAATAATGATATTTTAATTCAATTTGAATCCCCTTAAATTTTAAGTTTGCACAAGTTGCAGTATTTTGTCAACCCACACTGCAAAGTAAAGTCACTACCTGTCCAAAGGCTTTGATTCAAAGCCACGTACAGACCGCAAAGCGACGTGCTTGGAGAGTGAAGGAGTGTATGCACTATGTTGTAATTGAAATTCAAAATAAATCTTAAAAGTGTGTGTGCGCGCGTGCAGGCATGCGCGTGTGCGTGCGCACACGTGTGTAAGTTTGAACCCCTTTATCCAAGATCCTAGCAACGCCACTGGATTCAATTAGTTAGAAAGGTACACTGCAAGAGTTTATATAGCTGTAGACTATACCTGTAACAACCCGATTTTTAGAATTAGATTTATTTCATATCGTGATATTTGTTAATTGTTTGTTTTATTTAATATTTGTTTTTAATATGTGTGTGATGGGTGGATTAGTGATTTTTAGTGTTTGAGGGTATTTTAGTCATTTTAGGGTGAATGACATTTTTGTAATTATGTTAGAATTAGAAATTTAAATATTTAGAGATTATTGGTGTAAGAGTAGAATAAGAGGTTTAAGCGAAGTAAAAGTGTAGAGAATTATTTATGAGAATTGGGTGTGACTAAGCACATTAGTGAGAGTAACTCTAACCCTTAATATATAAAGAGTAGTGTATGTGTTAGTGAACTAGGTTTAGCTCATTTCACAAAAATCACAAAGGAGACTAGAGAGAGAATAGAGAAAGAAGAGGCTTGGAGAGGAAGAACTGAGAAGAGCTCAAGAGCAACAAAAGGGAAGAGGGAATCTAGCTAGAGGAGCTTAGTGAAGTGAAGAATTGAGGTAAGGGGGAAGATTATTTTCACTAATTAGAGTTAATAAGTAAATGGGTAGTTTGGGTGTTTTTGGATTATGTTAATTTCATGATAATTGATGTTGATCATGTGAAATTCGTGCTCTATTTATCATGGTTAATTTGAATATGTTAAAGTTGGTGAAATCATGTTTTGTTTATGTCAAAATTCATGTTTGGTTATAGTAAGCTGGTAACTTTGTGAATTTTGATGAATTTGGTGTAGAACATGATAATTGATGTTGTTTGTGGTTTAATAAGTTGATTTTGAGTATGGGTATATGTTTAGTTTGAGAATTCATAAGATTATGTGGCTTTGTTGTGAATTAAGTTGTTGTTGTTGTTGTTGTTGTGTTTTGATGAAAATGCTTAATTGGATGAAAATGATTAAGTTGTTGTCAAATTGAATAAGTTGTTGTTATGATAATTGAGATAAGTGATTTTGATTATGTGTAACATGAAGAAATGTTGTTGATGTTGTTATGCCATGTTTGGTTGTTAAGTTGTTGGTGAAAATGAGATTTTGAGACGATGTTTGAATTAAGTGGAAAAAGTGGTAATTATTGATGAGAAGTGATTAGGATTAAGTTTTTTAAACTAAGTTTCAAGTGGTAATGAGTAGATAAAAGTGGTTTAAGAATTTGGGACGAGTTTGGTGTGAATCGGATCAAAAAATGGTGTTGAAAACGATGTTTCCCGTGAAAAACGTCAGTTTTTCCCACCTGCAGAACTGGCACGACCGTGCGCCCTAGTGGCACGGTTGTGCGTAAACTTTCTACCTAGGATGGCACAACTGTGCGCCCCAGTGGCACGACCGTGCCACCCTTCCTGTAGGGGAAAAGTGCATTTTTGTGAATTTTGAAGTGTCTGATGCACATGAATGGTTCCCAAACCCCTAAACTTGATTGAGGAGTGTTTAATTATGATGTATATGGTTGATTAATATGATGTATGATTAAAAATAACTTAGGAATGGTAAGAGGTGAAATGAACTTGTGATTTATCTTTAATTGAGCCGTAAGTTGCATGTGAACATGTTAATTGATTATAGAGGTGTGAATGTTGTTGAAAGATGGTTATAAAGTGGTATAGTGATAGGTTAATGAAACCTTGCTTGATTAATCATGGTTTGTGAACTATATGAATGATGTTGTGATGATAAAGCATAATGATTGTGATGAAATTAAGTTGTGATGAATAAACATGATGAATGTGATGAAATGATGTTGTGATGATGACATGACTTGTGATGTATGGAATGTATTGATTTGATAATGCAAATAGTAGAGATTTGTTATATGATGGAGTGAATTATATAACAAACATGATGAATGCATTGTCGAGTCTATATGTGGTGTACATGCATACATGGTCTGTCGAGTCAGGATTTTTATAATCAACATGCCGAGGGACTTTTAAGAGTCACCAACATGTTGAGGGTAGTTCAATAATATACTTCTGAACAAGCAAACATGCCAAAGGATTTGATAATCCAACATGTCGTGGGATCACTCAGTAATAGACCTCTGATATCCAAACTTTGGTACCACATGCATGTAGAGTCGTGATAGGCGCATTGCATGAACATGATGTCATACGTGGTAATGTTTTGGTGTGAATTTGTGGATTTATGTGGTAAATGTTTAACTGATGATGTGGTTGAGAATGTGAATATCTTATAATTGAATTGATGACGTGATGTGAATGATGCAAAGTTGAGTTGATAATTATCTGTTGATGACTTATAGTTGATTCGATGAATATTGTTGAAGATGTATAGTGAGTTGGTAATTATTCGTTGATGTGAATATGTTATGTATGCTTTGTGAGTCTTGTTTTAAATGATGATGTAATTAAGTTGTTAATGGAATATAAATGCGATATAAAGGTTGGAGTTTGTGACCAGGCTTATTTTGTTAAATGCTTATATGTTGTTGATGTTTTGCCTGAAACTTACATGCGTTTATTGATCCTTTTTGTTGAACGTATATCTTACCCTCTAGTGGCTTTGTTGTCGCCTGCATCCTCGTGGTGTAGACTTGCAGGTTGAGGAGTAGATTGTTTGGTGAGTTTTGTTAAGGATGGCGTCATGCCTACTCTTTTTATGCTTATGAGGATGTCTATATTAGGTGGTCTGATCTAGGAGTTTTGGGGATTGTATTATTCTACTTGTTGAATTTTTTATGCTATTGGATCTATATGATCAAACTGAGGATATTCTGTTTATGTTGAGATTTTTATGTTATGATCCGAGACATGACATTGAGTTATAAGTTTATTTTCCGCTGTGCTATGAATATATTTGATGAAATTTTTATATTGAGGATTTTATTATGAGATGTATGACAAATGGTAAGACCTGGATGTATGTTAAGTGCATGATTTATATTTAATTATTAGTCTCGGGGATCTGGGTGTTATAATACCAGTGATAACTGTCCTAACTAATTAAATGTGAGCGAAATGAAACTCAAATTAAAAATGAAATTCAAACTCCTAAATGTAACTTGTAGCACAAACTAAGTGACTTTTGCCTCATATGTTGTGCATTCTTCCTCTTCTTTGTTTATTGCTAATATTATTTTTGTTTCTAAAAAAATAGAGAGCTCAATTATTAAGGTATATTTGGTGTATTTAAAACTTATATTATAAAATGGGGTTACATATATTATTTAAGCTTTATATACCCATAATCTAGTAATGGAGCTCCATTTTTTTAGAAAAGGAGAAGATCCTAATCTTTGTATCCGTTGAAATTGCATGTATTGGTATGTATAAACATGATATCATAATGTTATCTTAAGAAAGGAAATTAGATAGAAGATATGGCTTGTTTCATTATATCATAGTTTGAATCTCTTGTTCTTTTTAATATCGATACCTATTATTATTCTCATTAATTTTTACTTGTTTAATTTATGAAGATGTGAGTGGTTCAGGATTCATTGAACAAGACATATCTATCAAGAACACTGCTGGTCCTGAAAATGGCCAAGCAGTGGCACTAAAATCTGATTCTGACTTCTCTGTATTTTATGACCTTGTACCTTCGATAAAATCAACCTCTACATTTCTTGGCAGACCTTGGCATCCATACTCAAGAGTAGTTTTCATGCAATAGCTGGGTTCTTTCGTTTTCAAATAAGAAAATTGTTCGTGCTATATCGATGCAAAGGATAAGCTGAAACTAATTTAAATATTAATGAATAGCCTAGGCTTTGTTTTATGGTTCCACACCATGGGACAACCTTGATAATATGATGGAAGTAGTGTCACAATCACAAGACCCTGGGTCAACGGATGAAAAAATCCACAATATAAGAACTTTCAAGGTTTTATTTCTTATAGAAAGACAGAGTAATCTTTATCGGTAGCATATTGAAAAACTCCAAAAAGAAAGAGCAGTGCAATCAAGATAATTGAAGAAAATGCATCAATCCACGGTCCATGACTAAATTATCAAGTTTCAATCCAACCATTTGAAATTATATTAATTATATACTTCCTTTGCTATTACAAATGCAACTTATTCTCATATATATATATATATATATATATATATATATATATATATATTCTATATCAAGCTAATACAGTAACTAATCTTCGAAGAACTCAAATCGTGGTATATCTTAAAAAAAAAAAAACTCAAATCCCTCATCTCCTTTGAAATTGTTGGAAACTAAGAAGTTCACTTGTACAGAAAACACTTTTTAAATGGGGTGAAAATGACTTGTTAAGTCGGTTTTGGATCCGACTTATAGGTAGCCGACTTAAAAAACTGTTTCGATTTTAAGTCTTCCCCCTTACTCGATTTAAAATCTTTTATTAAGTCGATTCACCCCATTTAAAATCTTCTAATTAAATCGGGTTGTACCACTTAAAAAGGTTAAAAAGGGTCAAAAAATAATCAGATTTTTAAGTTTGTTTTCTGACCCCATTTAATAAACTTAATTTAAATTAGTTAAACCCATTTAAAATCTCTTTTTTTTTTAAACACGATTATAGTACAAAATTTAATAAATTAATCTAAAATATCATGTACACAACCACTAATACGAAATATCATATGATCAAATTTCATATCAAATTTGTCATTGTTACAATATCAAACAAATTCAAAGTTACAATATCATAAATTTAAACAAAAGCTAAAACATTAATTGTCATTGTTTCAAAACATAACATAATTAAATTACATCAAAGTCTTTCCAAAAACATAACGTAAAGTTGTATTCAGTAAGTTCTATAGTTTGAAAATGAACTCAAATACCCTATTCTTAGGCTTGCTACAACATTCAGGAGGATCATCCATGACAACTCTAGTATGATTGTCAGGTTTTCTGTTGGAACATTGATGTAAAGTTGGAAGAAAATTGAAAGATTAAACACCAAGTAATAAGACTTTGAGCTAGTGTGATGTGAATTGAAAAAATAGAGAGTGGATATCCCACATAAAATAGAACACACACATTAGTAGTGTTTAAATTGCGGTATTTAATTTTAAATACTTGATATTGATAAAAATAATAGTAATTATTATTTTTATTCATGAATATCACTTCCCATAATTTTAGCTTATGTTGGTTGTGATAAGAATAAAAATTCAACCGAGTTTCTTATCTTTCCTTCATTCATATCCAATGAGTTTGTCTCCTCCACTTTTGTGGATTTGTTTCTTTTTTATCTTATCCACAAGTATTGTTGAACTGATTAGTGATTAAGTTTCTTTTGATCTTATCCATTAGAGTAACTGCTTCCGCTATTTTAGCTAAAACAGTTACAAAATCTCTATATAAATAGAGGACTCCACTCAGTTCAAAAATCACACCAAAGAGTTCTATTGAGTTCTCGAGAACTCTTTCTCTCTTCTCCCTCCACCTTGTGTTAACGAGCTATTTTTGTCCTCTTCTCCTCTTTCTGTTCCTTCGGATTTAAGAGTGTTCTTAAGACCATAGTCCCTCTTCGGTTAATTGTCCCTTCGGAATTAAGAATGGTCTTAAGAGCATAGTCCCTTCAATTATTTATGTCTCTTCAAAATAAATAATATTTTAAGAGGATAGTCCCTTTCGATAATATATGTCCCTTCGGAATAAAGAGTACTTTTAAGATAATAGTCTATTTTGAAATAATAATGTCCCGTCGGAATTAAGAATGATCTTAACGGTATATAAATATTCTTTCGATATTTTTCTACTCTTGGAGAAGTTAAAAAGTCAGAATGGTGGTATCACCATATTTGAGTGGTCTTAGTACCATATTGATATTTTGGAGAGCTCAAATCTTAGAATGGTGATAACACCATATTTGAGTGGTCTTAACACCATAATAGAGTGGTCACAGTACCATATTAGAAAGTGGTTTCAGTATTAAAGAGTGGTCTTAGTACCATATTGGAGGTGTAAATCTCGAACGATTTTCTACAGTGCAGTAGTTAACCGCACAGTTGTAGCTGGACTTGTTTTATCCTGGAGGCGGCGTGGTTGATAGTCTGCCTTGCACAATTTTGGGCAGTGCCACGAAACGTCTTAAAGAGAGCGACCTGGTCGTGACTCAACCTAGTAACAACTTCGGTAGATATTCTATTTCAAAATAGAATTTGGAAATCCAAATACAACAGTTTGGAAATCCAAAAACAACATTTTCTTTTCATTCCAGTGTAGGGCCGAATCTTGCTACAAGTTCCCTATCTAAAACCAAACACATAAAATGAATATAGTGAAAAATTAGAAAAATAGCATAGACTTATAAAAAGCATGCAGAAACAAAACAACAATAGCATAAGCAAAATAACAGCAGAAAAGTGGCATTAGTCTATGCTGCACAAGCACATACCAGGATTTAGCAAAATAGCATAAGCAAAATAACAGGAGCGAACAAGAAAATATTCGGTGTTTATAAGTGGTGGAGGATATTTGAGTCAATTGTTGGTATCTGAAGCAACGACTAATGTAAACTTTTTGAGAATGTAGCATCCTGTGAATATTTCAAGTGCCTGCACCATTATAGTTGGAGAAAAGTGAGAAAAGCTTAAATAAACAGAGGTATGCATAAATTTATTTTTTTGAAAATTATCAAGCTGGATACAAAATCTATATGAGCATCTATGCAGAATAAGAAGCTCAAAGAGCTGATAGCATGGATTTAGAAGAACAAAAACACAAACAAACTTGTGTATGAAGTCCGCAAGAAAGGAACTTTCCCCCTTGAATTTAAGTAGGATAAGCTGATGATAGAATTCAGATGAAGAACATAATATCAAATTATTACAATTTAGTTTATATTATTTCTCAAGATATGCATACAAACAGGCATGAGTTCGCGATTTCCTGAGCGATGAGAAGAACCTAAATAAACCAGAATTCTAAGCGAACCTGAGCACCGATAAATCACATCCATAGCGGTATATTTGAATGAAATTGGACCTGATAAATGAACAGAACCTCTACAACATAACTCTGCATTCCAGAGTCATTTTAAGCTGATT
Source organism: Medicago ruthenica (assembly GCA_018208015.1). Classification (NCBI taxonomy): domain Eukaryota; kingdom Viridiplantae; phylum Streptophyta; class Magnoliopsida; order Fabales; family Fabaceae; genus Medicago; species Medicago ruthenica. The sequence continues at coordinate 96,434,898 of CM031371.1, forward strand.
CCTCCTCCAATACACTTCTAAAGTAAACATACTGCAATATTATCTTCACAGTTGACATATTTCTGGTGCTAGTAGAAAGACATAGTTTCGTAATGATATATGATATGAACAAAGATCCGTGCTTTCAGTATTGTGATAATTTAGTCCCTACATGTTTCTGTAAGATGTAAATTGAGACAAAGAATGATTTAAAATTTATTTCCACCATTTCCTTCACAAGCAATCATCATCAAACCAATCATCACAGTTTAATTCCTAAACAAAATGCGGAAGAAAGTTAAAATCATTTTACTTACCTCAGCCGTTTAATGCCCTCAGAGAGGTCTTAACTGAGCCAAAAATTTGACACAACAGCCAAGTTTTCATCAGATTTTTTAAAAGCTTTGGACACTTCTTCTGTATTAGGGTCACATAGGTGCCATAAATGCCAAAATTATCAAATCTTATTCAAATAGAGAAAATGACATGGCCATTCTATGATTATCACGTGTCTATATTGATGTGACATTCAATTTCTTAAGTGGTGTTATCAAATAGTTATCAGAACCTTCTTCAACTGTTCCTCCTAACTGAAATATCAACAAGGTAAATAAATTCAGTGATATGTGAAAATAATATAAACTTGAACACAAACGAAATATATAGGAATTGAATTTTAATATCAGAGACGAAACTCACAAACAAATCAATGAAATTGATGAGCAGAGGCCACATGGAAAACGGAAAAGTGGAGGAGTTGAATAAGCCTAAGGTAACAGTTGTGAAGTCTACGACAAAGATTGACACTACGACTGATTTGGAGAATTTTTTTTTGATATATCAATAGGGTTCCATCTGAATAGCTTGATCGAAAGCGAAAATGTAGAGAAATGTTACAACTTACAAGTGTTAAATGAGAAGAATCAGTAACATTTTTCCTGGATGTTGCCGCTTAAATGTTACGAAAGGGTATATGTGTAGTGTTGAGTTTTTTACTCTATCCATTCGGATAGCTTTACCCAAGTTTTACTTAGAACCTTTCATGTTATGAGGCTATGTCTTCAGCAGGGTAGTTTAGTTAGAGTCTTAGTCAGTTAGGCTGAGTTAGCTAGAACTGAATATGTGTTGAGATGGAGAGTTGGGAAATCAATTAGTTTAGAATTGGGAGAGTTTGGATCTCTCAAATTTCCAGAAATTGGTTTGTTCTTTGCTATTCATTTGATACTAATAAATCATTTTCACTGCAACCCGATCCAGTTTCTATATTAAATTCATAAATGTGCCTAGAGTGAATGGTGGAAAGACTTCTTTTTACAAATAGTACACAAGTGCCAATATAATTACCTCCTTTAAAACTGCATAGAAACAAGAACTGGAGACCAATTATTTTTATTTAAAGGTGTCTAATGCATACCTTGCATCAAGGATTCGATGAAATTTTTCAGTTACACCATTATTTTACTTCTATTACACAAATTATTACTAATCTCACTTAAAAGAAACACGGACTCTCACGCCCTCTTATCCAAAACATAAATTAACAGGACATATGAAATCTATTCGACATAATTACTTGTTCCTCGATATGCTAGCTATCATCTGCTACATCACCGCCTGACATGTAAGGAAGAACCCCAGCTCGCGATGGGATCTTCATGCCTCGGGGCATAGAACTAAAACTTTGTTTTTTTGTTCGTCCATCGTTTTTCGTTCGAACAACATCTTCTTACACACATTCAAAATTACATCTTTCGAACGTGAATGCTTTAAATGTATACTCCGCGTAATGATTAGAACGATCACAGCTGGACCTCCTCGTAAAATAACACTTAAGTTTTCACTTCATTACAAACGAAGAGATGACTTAGGGGAGGAAGGGCAACACCTTTTGATTCAAACTTCGATTCAAATAAAATTTTTATGCTTATTCGTACGGGTAAGAGAACTATATCAAAAGTTCCATCAACAAGCATAAATAAGGTAAAACCTACACGAACACGGTTTACGCCACCTCGGGTTAGTGAAATTTGCCACAAGTTCCACTACCGAGCACAAAACATATAAAACAACAGATATGGAACGTCATGCTACTCCATCATCTTCATTTAAAGGACAAGTTTAATCTATTCAACAGATACAACTTGCTCCTCGGTATGAAATCTTCCAACTGCTTCATCACCGACAAGCATCTCAGGCAGAACCCCGGCTCGCGATGGGATCTTCACTCCTCGGGGAAGAGAACCAAATAACGTTTTGTTCCTCCACAGTTACCGTTCGAATAACAAATTCGGACACACGTTTAGATCAACCTACTCTTAAACATGAACTGTCAATATCATTTGGAAAAAACAACTTCCAACAAAAATAAGTTAGGGTCAACATGGTCCTCTTTTCGAGCTCCTTCGCTCAACCGAGAGAAAATGACAATTATCTCCCTCGACAAGTCTAGTCGACATAAAAGATATTTTTCCTAAAATGATACAACTCAACAAATTCATGTGTGTTCGCCTTGCAACGGTAACAACACTCAATAATCTGGCAAAACCACACCACTCTTCAAGAAGAAAAAAATTATCTTCTCGCCACGCTGTCCACAAAAGAATAAACTTAAAAACAACCCTCCTCCTCGGAGCATAATACAAATCCTCCTCGAATTATAATCGAACTCAAAGTATCACACATGATCTTCTTCATATCGTTTCTAACACAATCAGTTCGACATCCCCTTTTTGCTCGTCATCATTTGAATTCATCACTTCGAATGTCTCGAACTACGACTGATGGGGCTTCTGTTCTAGATTAGCCCAAATGCCTAGTAGCCATAAATTAAGGCCAACTTACTCAAAATCCCAAAAAGCAAAGCCTACCCTCAACATTGGATCCTCTCACACCAATAATAGCATATTACGACCATTCAATCTCGTCATAATGGGTGCATTTCATAATGGCTTCCCCATGACCACACAATGGTCTCCTAGACCCTATATAATGAGCTCTTGACAAGCTCACAAGGTATGTATCTCTCTATGATTCACTCTCACTGTTGCTTATACACTGACTTTGGCGTCGGAGCACCTGCAGGTACAACACCCCCTTCTCCTCAACGGGGTTGCGACCATGCATCCTCGGAACACCGCCATCAATGTGATATTCAACCTCTATGATATGCATATGGAGGTCCAAACATTCTAGGAGATATGCTGGTATTTTGGATGAGTTATGTACGACTGAGGGAAGGTGTACCACCACTCTCCTTATTGGGTGAAGAGGCGATACGAACACGTGCAAGACATCCCTAGACATCCATCATCCATGTGTGTCCTTGGTGCATCCCAGATAGTTCAGGATTTCTCAGACTTTCATGTGCACGTCATACCTCAAGCAAAGTGTGGTTCGTTGGCGAAGGTTCCATGGCAGTACGCATCAAGATATGTGGATTGGTATTTTTAGGTATCTCACCCAAAGGTACTGCCACCTATCGAGGGAGATCCTCCTAGTTTGGCTAAGGAGGAGCAGATCATTGAGCATAAACATGCCAGAGATAACCTTGATTCACTAAGTATCATCAAGAGCTGCATGACATTGGTGGAGGAGGCGTTGTGTCGTGACTTGACAGCAGAGGAGTACCGTGAAGTCTTGACTACGATTAGGGCTACATGCATGCCAACTACTACATATTGGATGACCAGGAGGAAGAGGCGGTTGAGGAGGCAGGACATGGCACCATGATTACTTTATTTTGTTTATTTGGTTCATGTAGTTTGATTGATCTTGGTATTTTTGGATGTAAATTAATGACTTTTGAATGATCTTTGTTTCTTTTATTAATGAAATGACTTATGTGTTATTATGTTTCTTTAATAAATTATTTGAATGAATGATTGAATGCAGGTGTGATGAGTGTATGCATGAAGGAAAATTTTGGCGATGCTTAATAAAATTCTATCTAGAAGCAATTATGTAAAGAATGCTTCTGCCTCTATTACCAAGGAGCAACGACAGTTAACTACCGTTGGTGTCAGATGCAGTTAACTATTGTTGGTTCTAGCGGCAGTTAACTATCGTTGCAGACAATTTTTTGCGGTTGAGGTTGCATTGACAATTTATGTAGTCCACAACTCACAAAAACTTCTATAAATAGGTGAGTTTGGTTCATTCGTTGCAAACTCAACAAAGAACTATGAAAATTTCTCTTGTGGATCTGACCACGAAGATGTTATTTTGAGTTTATCCAGTTGTCATGTTAATAGAAATATAACATTTGGCAAGGTAGCCTGATCAAGTCCACAACAACATCTTGGAACACCTTCTCTTTTATCTTCACTGATCTTATAAACACATCTCCGGAAGATCTGAACACAAAGATGTTGTTTTGAACTTGATCTAGTTGCCTTGGCAATAGAAATATGTCATTTGGCAGCTGGATCAAGTTCATAAAAACATCTTGGAACACCTTCCTTTTCGTCATCATTCAACATTTTATATTGTTTTACATGCAATGTTTGCTTTGAAGAACTATGAGAATGTGAATTGTTGTTCTGTTATAAGGTAGAACGCAACAACAGTTAACTGCCATTGGGGGTATTTTGGTAATTTTTGGGCGTAGGACAACTATTCTTGAAGCTTAAAGAGCAGTTTCCTAAGAATAAATCAATATGATTGTAAAAGATTCTGGTATAAAAATAACAAATAAGCCCAAAGCCCCACCCATTTAAACACTTATTGAGCACCTTTAATAATGCCCCATGTTGACGGGCTATTTTGACATCAGTCTTATTATGTAATTATTTTTTTTGGAGCCGGGTCAGGGGGATTTGGGGGCCCATTTCACAGTTTATTTATGCACTATCTACGAAGGTGAAAAAGAACAAGAAACAGCGAACAAACCCTACCACAAATCCTCAGGTTTGTTTCTCGTCCATTCTCGTTCTTCAATGCATTATATTGAAGAAACCATCATTCTCATTCTTCTCCTTTCTCAGATTTTGATGTTATTGTGATTCTTGTTAATTTATAAATTTTTCATTTTTATATTTAGATCTGCTTCATAATTGTTGTTCTCGTTTTAGATTTCATGTTTTTTTTATTTGAAAATTCTATTGTTGAATTTTACCCTAATTTTTTCTTACATGTGATTTTAGAATCAAAGGCTTAAATAGGTGAATTGTTTCACTTTTGCGAGTGAAATGGGTATTGCGTCTTGAGGTTTCTTTTTCATCATAATCTTCTTCTTCTGCTTCTTCTTCTTCCTCGTCATCTTCATCATTACCATCTAGTGCTTCCTTCACCATTTCAGGTTGCAGTTCGAAAGGATTGAAGTGTTCCATGACCATAGAAGATAGAGCGGAGATGTCCGCAAACGATTTTTACATAAGTTTATCCACGAATTAAGGATTAAAAATAAGTGAATTCCACAACTTACAAACGCACCTTAATTGCAGAGGATTGTTGTTTTCAGCCCACGAAAGGATTTCGATCATCAATTCATCCGGGAGAACCGTATTCGGTGACTTCGCAGCTGCTTCCGCCATTGTAGCCGTCGTTTAGGGTTTCAATGATTTTTTTTTTTTGGGTTTTATGGTTATAATTATCAAATCATAATATGTTTTCGGGTCGGTATGTGGCACATTTTTGTTTTAGGGCTTTGATTTGGATGGTTTGGAAAATCTCAGTATTTTAATAAGATTTATTTTCATTGTTTCAGAATAAAACAAAAAAAAAAGACTGAGATTTTCCAAACCATCCAAATCGGAGCCCTAAAACGAAACTGCGCCACATACCGACCCAAAAACAAATTATGATTTGAGAATTATAACCCTAAAACCCAAAAAAAACATCAAAACCCTAAAACGACGGCTACAATGGAGGAAGCGACTGCAGAGTCACCGAATATAGTTCTCCCGGATCAATTGATGATCGAAATCATTTCGAGGGTTGAAAACAGCAATCCTCTGCAATTGAAGTGCGTTTGCAAGTTGTGGAATTCGCTTGTTTTTAATCCTCAATTTGTGTATAACCTTAAGCAAAAACCGTTCGCTAACATCTCCGCTCTATTTTCTATGGTCATGGAACACTCCAATCCTTTCGAATCGCAGCCTGAAATGGTGATGGAAGCACTAGAAGAAGAAGAATTGTTGATGAATGCGGTTGATGAGTTGGACACTCTTTTGGTGCAACTCTAGTCTATCAGAGGGGATATGGAAACTGTCAACGTTGAAATGCAAATGCAACGTGTGAAGGATGGGATAAAGTGTCTCCGAAGCTTTTATGCGAATTTATCTCATCAAGTCGGCAAGATCTTCATCTTCTCACCTTTGATTGGTAATGGTTTCGTTTTTTCTTTACTCTCTTTTGAAATGGTGCAGCTGCTGATTTATTAGATCATCTTATATGGATTCTTCTTTTTTAGTGATTTTGAAACAATTGTTAATGTTCAGAGTTAGCTCTTAATCAAATGGTTGTAAATTGAAATGGGTTAGCTAGTTGAATTGAATGTGAGCCACTAAACAAGAATGCTTCTTTGATCGACCTGATACATTTTAATGACTTATTGGAGATATGAAACTATTCAAAGTAAGATAATTTTAACTTTAATTGTTTATTATTCTACATTATTATTTTCATATTTAATCAATTAGTTCCTCATATGAATACAAGAAATTAGTCATCAAAATGCTAAGAATATAGCTTAACAAAAATGGAGACATCGAGCAGGTCCCATAAGCTTTGCTATCATAAGGGAAAATTTGTATCTAACTTTTACTACTATTAACGAATAATTAAATTCATCCATTAGTGATGATTTTTCTACTATCAGTGAATAATTTTTTTCTTTGGGTAGCGTGCAACCAAGGATGATAGAGAGCCTCCTACTCAAGCTGTGGAGTTTTTATTGAAACACGACAAAGTAAGAGAGGAAACCAACTAGACCAAGTTACAAGTAACACTATCGTAAGTTTTTTCTTTATGATTTTACCTAGTAGATATTGGCACAAACGGAAAGAAAACATCAATATTTTATCCTCAACAATGATTTTACCTAGTCAACTAATGTTGCTTTTGATTTTGTTAGACAAATCTTCAAGATCTGATCACAAATTCTGGTCAGTCTTCGGATTAGGCATTTCAAACTGTCTTTGGCAAATAAAAACCAGGGAGATTGTGCTGCTATGGAAGAGTTACAACATCTTCACTTTTGAAAAGAAATAAAGTGGCAGAATTGGAAAAAAAGCATGTTGCTGAGGTGAAAAGTTTAACTGACAAGGTTCAAGGAAGGAAAATTGGAAGTTCATTTGGTTGATGAATCAGAAGAAGAGGATGAAAAACAATTGTTTGATGACTTGGACGAAGATGAAGAATATATAATTTGACTCGATAATTCTTTTGTTAGTTTTTATTTTCTTTTGTGATATGAACACAAACACTATTTTCTTTCTATTCATTATTTGATGTAATAAATTTCACATTGAAGACTAAATTGTTTATATTCATAATTCATTACAAAATTGATTGACTTTGGTTAGACATTTAATTTGATTCATACTACTTTTAATTTGACATTTAAGTTAATGATAATATCTTTTAATTATTCTCTTTAATAGACAAGCCATTGCAGTACTAGCATCAATAAAATTGTTTTCTAAAATCACCACCACTGTTGTTTTTTTTTAAATAATTTTTAGAAGTTTTTTTTAGATAATTCAAAGTTTTTTTAGTATAAAGTAAGTAATATCAATTCTTGATGTTCCACCAAACATTTCTCCTGAAAATCATTTACTATTAGCTAAACCTTTGAATTGATTATTTATATTTATCTTGTGAACAATGTGTTAAATTTCTTGAGAACATCATTACTGATGATATCACATCTGCATAATTCACGAGCACATGGTGCTCGCCATCCAATATCTAGCCACCTTGTTCAACCATATGAGATCGGATGGTTAAGATTAAAAGCAGTTTCATGCAATTATAGCACCAAATCCATTGCTACCCAGACCAACCATTCTTATTGTTAGACTTCACAATGAAAGGGGTAGCTTCTTATCCAAAACATCTCTTTACAATTTCTGAATTGTAATTGTTATTTTCAGAAACTTAATTCGGAAACATTGTAATAAATTTTAAGATAAAGTTTTTGCTTGTAGTTTTAAGATGTTGTTTTCTTTCACCACCAGAAGAAGATATTGTTTGGTCTATTTACCTCTAGAAAATAAAATCATTGACTTTTTGGCAATTCAAACTCAACACACTTAAGCAAATTGAGATGCATGTCAATAGTCTTGGTTCAAACAAAGAATGTATGTTTCTTAAAAAGTCATAGAAATTATTTCTTCCGTTTCAAAATGAGTGTCGTTTAAGGTTTTTACCCATAAATTAAGAAATGTAAGATGTCAAAAAACATGACAATTTTACTAAACTAGCCTTATTTACTATTCGTGCAATGTTTTGAAAGTAGTGAACACTCAATTAATTAGAGAGTATACAATTAAGAAGTGCAAGTGATATTCATTTTAAAACAATTTTTTTTAGCTAAAACAACGAGCGTTTTAAAATGGAGTGAGTATTATTTTATGTTGTTTGGTAGTAGTGAGAGCATAGGAAGAATGAAAAACATTAACGTGAAATACACACCAAAGTTTTTTCGTCTTAGTGGAAAAACACGAATTGATTGCACTATTCTCAATAAGGCATTTTTGTCCAAAATAAAAAAAAATGTAGACTACACCCGATTCTTGGGGTACAATTAATAATTTTTAAAAAAAATATATTACGTCCTAACTATTTCATTTAAGAGCCATTTGACTTTTTCATTTGATCAAGGTAAAAAAATATTTATATCGAGTATTTATATTTACTTGGTTAATCGTTGAAATTGATTCTGTAATATACGCTATATCTGAAAAATGACCCTGTAAAATAAAAAACATATATTCTAGTCTTATAATTTGAGATTCTTTTAATTTTTGACCCTATAATATATGCGTAGTCCAAAAAAATGACCTAGAGGTTGAATTTTTTTTCATGATTTTTTTCAAGCATGTTTAGGCCGTTAAAATATAGCTTTACACAAAAAATTAGATTTTTTCAACTAGGGACAAATTAATTATGAATTTTTATTCCCCATAATTATGAATTTCTAAAAAATTTATAATTAATTTGTCTCTCGTTTAAAAACTGTGAAATTTCATTGTGTAGATTCTTATTATGTTCTAACCATGCCTATACAATTAGGGAACGAAAATTGACATGTGAGTATACACTTACTAGGAACAAAATTTCAATTTTGTATGTTTTGGTTGAAAAATAAAAATAAATCGAAACTTCTTCGAAATGCTATGAAACTTTGCATATCCTTTTTATGTATTTTTATATATGTTTATGCAAATAATGAGCTCAAAATTTGATTTATAGGTTAATATTTCCGTTGTTTTGTTTTTTGAGTTTTTGATGCTTTAAAAATTAATAATTAATTTTTCGCTTGTCGAAAATTTCTATTTTTTTGTGTAAAGCTATGTTTTAATGTTCCTAACATGCCACTAAAAAATTATGAAAAAATTCAGTCGGTAGGTTGTTTTTTTGGACTTCACATATATTACATGGTTATAAATAATATGAATCTCGAATTACATGGTCAAATATGTATTTTTTATTTAACTTGGTCATTTTTCAGATTTCACGGATATTACAAGGTCAATTTCAATAATTAACCCTATTCAATTTCTTTCTTATTGCTACTTTTTTTTATCCAACCGTATATGATAAAAAATAGCCTAATTTCCCCTCTCTCTCTCTCTCTCTCTCTCTCTCTCTCTCTCCCCTTCCCTTTTTTACATAATCTTCTTTTCGCGTATTTGAAATGCATTTGGTGTGCTAAAAAATAAAAGATAAACATGACAATTAGTGTGTTTAATTTTAATTTCTTTCATGTGATTGGACAAATGGGGGACAAGAGACCAGACACAAAGTATAATTCTTATCATTCACTAAACCATAATACAATTTTTTGTCTGCAATGTAAGTTATCTAAAATATCAAAATAACATTTTGTACATCAAACATCAACAAAACAAAAAGTTGTTCAATACTTTAAAAATTTGTCTCGTGCTACTCTCTCTTATGTTATGCTATTATATGTCTTGTGTTGTTCTGTCAAGTACGTAACTTTTAACAAATAAAACACACATTTGCTTTCCTTAAATAAAAATACTCAAATCTACTAATTTCATCTCTCTCAAAAAAATACCAATCTTTTAATAAAAAAAAGTTCATCAAATCATAGCAACACCAAAGCCAAAAGCAAATGGGTTTATCACTTTTCTTTCTAAACAATATAGTGGACTAAAATACCTTTTTAAAATAAGATAATGTATTGTAATCTAAAGTAATTTGGATGGATGATGCAAAAAATAATAAAATTATCCACATATCCAATAATGAGTTGACCATGAACTAAACTCTCTCGCTTTGAATATAAGATCGTGATAGTAGATAAATGATATTTGTACAATTATTTTATGACAAATCTCTTGTACTCACATTATATCCTCTTTTTATTTTTCTCTTTCTTATTTTCGACTATAATAATACCATAAATACCTTACCATTGTGAATTGTCTTGACTAATAAAAAAGTTAAGGAGAATTCCGTGATTTCCTCTCTTTTCCAGCTCAACAGTTTCTGAGAAACTCACACTCATTCACCCCTTAATTGTTATTAATTGTCTTAAATCCCAAAAAAGAAACTCCAAAACTCATATAGCTCCAAATTTCAACTACAATTTCACACAAACGGAAACTCTCCACGAAAAATTCAATTCCAATCCCAATCCCAATCCCAATTTCTAGATCTGATTTTCAATTTCTCTTCTGAATCCTGAATCGCAATTCCAATAAAATCAAAATTTCCATTCTCGAAACGAAATCCACAATGTTTCGTTTCGAGCAGGAAAAGATCCGCAAACGAATTTCATATTAATTTCAATTCAATTTCAATTTCCACTTCATTCGTTTCTGATTTCATCCTGTTTCCATGGCGGATGCTCTCACTGTCATGCCGGCCGCCGTGCTCCGTAACCTCGCCGATAAACTCTACGAAAAACGCAAAAATGCTGCACTCGAGGTTTTGTTCATCGTGATTTTCAATTTTTTTATTTTTTTTTTCAGTTGATTGTTGAAAATTTGATGAAATTTGAGGGAATTGTTTGGAATTAGGTTGAGGGGATTGTGAAGCAACTTGCTTCTGCTGGTGATCATGATAAGATTACTGCTGTCATTACTTTGTTGACTACGGAATTTACTTATTCGCCGCAAGCAAATCATCGCAAGGTAGTTTAAACTAAGAGGGAATTATCACACTTTTACCGCGGTCCAATTTAGTCTCCGACAAAAAATAATACCCAAAATAGTCTCTGACATTTTCTTTGTTATAATGAGTGGGGACTAATTTGTCATCTGTATGAAAATGTCAGAGACTAATGGGACCGAAATGGGTTTCATACTTAAACTTATGTTTGTGTATTTTGGTATTGTTGATTATTGGTTTAGTTTTATAATGTGAGCATGTTGTGATTATTGTTATTGTATTGGTTTGTTGAAGGGTGGGTTGATAAGTTTAGCTGCTGCTACTGTTGGTTTGACTAATGAAGCTGCTCAGCATCTCGAGGTGAGGGTTGCATACATGTTACTTTAATATGTGTGTGCTTGTGCACGACAACTATGTGTATGTGTTTGTGATGGGCTATGCTTCATATGGTTGTACTTGGAATCTTGGTAGTTTACATCTTGTGAAGTTATGCAAAGTTTATTATGGGTGTACTTCGAGATTAGAATCTTGGTAGTGGACATTGGATCTTCTGGAAGAGAATATTTGTTTATGTGTGTGTGAGAGAGTATAAGCTTCAGGGCTGTGTTTGTCATATGATAATCGATAAGTACCTGAGAACTTAAATAACATTCTATGAAGGGAAAAAAACCCAGCTTTTTAAATCTCATACTAATCGATGTGGGACTTACACAACCATAATACCCGAGTTACTATCATAGTATCGCTCTTGAATGCTGAAGTTCAGGCAGTTGTATTCTGCGAGTGATTCATTTGGCCTTTCCAATCAACCCCTCTCTGATATCAATTGATGAGTATCAAAGTACTCTGGAAGTCCTCCCTTAAAAGTTAGCTATCAATTGGTTAGAGCCTATGATGCATGGGTACATGTATGGTACCGGGTATGAGATACGTCATTTTCAAAATTAATTTAGGTACGGGTACGTCAATCTAAAGTATGAGAGTTTTATTCTATAATGTAACGTGAGAGATCTAAACTGTTCAATTTAGATCAAAACATTGCAATAAAAGTTTTAAAGTTAAAAATTGTGTCAGGTTACAACAACAAAGAAGCTCAGCTACACAACTTATATTATGTATTTATGTTATTACATTAATATATGAAAAAACCGCAAATTTCACTCAAAGCGGAATACGAGAAATACAGGAGTCCCACGGGTACGGTAGGCATACCCGGTACGTGTACTTCATCATTTTAAAATCACACATGCTTCATCGTAGAGCAAATTCAAGTAAGTACTTCATTGAGCATCCCATACCAGTTGATGTGAGGCTTAGGCACCCCATAATACCAATCTCTGTTGAGGGTGAGATGAAAGGATTTGACGAATCACTTAAGTTTTCCGAATGTAGAAAACAATATAAGAAAGTATCTTGGTTCAAAATTTCATATACCCTTCCCACTTTATCTTATAATGGGGTTGAATAATTCACTTTTCATGGTGCATTAAATCCTTTCTTTAGTGTATGTAGCACTTTTCCCCTCCTATTGAGTAAGAACATAGTGTTATAAAGCCTATGATTAAAGTAATTTTTTTTAACTGCTTTCCATTTAAACTTATATCAGGCTTCCTTGGGATTGCTAGTAAAAGTTGACATTTTACAGTTGTACACGTGTTGATGTGTAAAATTACTTTTGCGATTTAAGTAAGATATTCTAATTCTAATATTTGGAAACATTATTATTCTGTGTCAATATGTGGCTTTTACTATAGTTGAACGTACTCCAACTGCACTTTTGCATTGTCTAAATAGCACAGGAAATTTTGGAAAACCACGTCATTTAGGATTATCTGTTGCACAATTAATTTTGGAAAACCACGTCATTTACATTATTATTCTCTGTCAATGTGTGGCTTTTACTATAGCTGAATGTACTCCAACTGCACTTTTGCATTGTCTTTATATCACGATAAATTCTGGAAAACCACGTCATTAGCATTATCTGCTGCACAAGTAATTTTGGAAAACCACGTCATTAGTATTAACTGTTGCACAATTAATTTTGGAAAACCATGTCATTTACATTATTTTTCTGTGTCAATGTGTGGCTTTTACTATAGTTGAACGTACTCCAACTGCACTTTTGCATTGTCTATAGAGCTCGAGAAATTTTGGAAAAGCACGTCATTTAGTATTATCTGTTGCACTATTAATTTTGGAAAACCACGTCATTTACATTATTATTCTGGGTCAATGCGTGGCTTTTACTATAGTTGTACGTACTCCAACTGGACTTTTGCATTGTGTATATAGCACGAGAAATTTTGGAAAACCACGTCATTTAGTATTATATGTTGCACAATTCATTTTGGAAAACCACGTAATTTTCATTATTATTCTGTATCAATGTGTGGCTTTTACTATCGTTGAACGTACTCCAACTTCACTTTTGCATTGTCTATTTAGCATGGAAAATTTTGGAAAACCACGTCATTTAGTATTATCTGTTGCACAATTAATTTTGGAAAACCACGTCATTTAGTATTATCTATTGCACAATTAATTTTGGAAAACCACGTCATTTAGTATCATCTTTTATTTTTTTTGAAAGCTTAATTGACATTATTCCATATGTGCGTGACAGCATGTGTTATATGAGTATTGTTTTATGTGTATATAATGTGTGTTTGTATTTTCATTTTCGTTCTTCTTACCTACATATCTTTTGTTTGATAGCAAATTGTGCCTCCTGTGTTAAATTCTTTCTCCGACCAAGATAGCAGAGTTCGTTATTATGCTTGTGAAGCACTATATAACATTGCTAAGGTGAGGAGTTGATTATGCTTACTTATATAAAGCTTGAATCTAATAATATAAAATCATCCAATGTGAATTGTGTTTTGTTGCTAGGTTGTGAGAGGAGACTTTATTGTATTCTTCAACCAGATCTTTGATGCCTTATGCAAGCTTTCTGCAGATTCAGATGCCAATGTACAAAGTGCTGCACATCTCTTAGATCGACTCGTGAAGGTATAATAAGTTTCTCCTGAACTTCAACAAGCCTTTTAAAAGTCCTACATGCGTTCATACATCAAATGTTATCCAAATAGAGATTAGCTAATTAATGATTCAAGTCCTTTTAGATTAACTATTGATCACACTCTAATCTTTTAACACAGGATATTGTGACCGAAAGTGATCAGTTCAGGTGCACTCTCTTACTATTAAGCTATATGCTTTTCTCTATGACTATCCTGCCTTTCAAAGAGACTTGTTGACATGTGGATCTCCTAATGTAACTTATACTGCTTCATTCCCCTCTGCTTTCATTTCTTGATATTCAGTATTGAAGAATTTATACCATTATTGAGGGAGCGCATGAATGTACTAAATCCATATGTCCGCCAGTTTTTGGTAGGATGGATTACTGTATTGGACAGTGTCCCAGATATTGATATGCTGGGCTTTCTTCCTGATTTTCTTGATGGTGAGTGCATCAATCAAAGAACGAGTTTTTCCCGACATTTTTGTACAAAATCAATATAAACCATCTAATCATTTATAAATGCCTCAGGTTTGTTTAATATGTTGAGTGATTCAAGTCATGAAATACGTCAACAAGCTGATTCAGCTCTTTCTGAGTTTCTTCAAGAGATAAAGAACTCACCAGTAAGATTTCTTCTAATATATTTCTATATTTTGTTTGAGTAGCAATTCTTTTGGAATTATTCAGGTGCCAGTTCTGCTTTTGTCATTTTTCCCCTGTTAGCTCACTGGGGAAGATTCAATTGCAGCAATTATCCACTTTTGTAGGTTTCCAATGTTAAGGATTTATCTATTTGATGACTACTGTTTTTTTTTTGTGCATTTTGTGTTGATCAACTATGCTGTGCATCATTTATGTGTACTATTTTGAAGCAAAAGCAACATGTTTTGTTCATTTGTCATTTTCTGACTCAAGCAGTGCTACTCTTGAAGTCTGTAGATTATGGTCGAATGGCTGAAATTCTGGTACAGAGGGCTGGTTCTCCAGATGAATTTACTAGGTTAACAGCTATCACATGGGTAAGTGGCATTGCAATTTTTTGACTTGTTAAACAAGTCTTTACTGTCATCAGTGTTTTGCTTAGCGTTGGCATCCTGTCAAAATTATTATTGTTTTGTTTTTCATTATTTTTCTCAAATAATGTCTGCTTTGTTGTTTCAACAGATAAATGAGTTTGTCAAACTTGGTGGAGACCAGCTTGTTCCATACTATGCTGACATTCTTGGAGCCATTTTGCCTTGTATATCCGATAAAGAAGAGAAAATTAGAGTGGTAGGGTTGTTTTTTTTCCTCACTTTCTTTTTACAATTTACTTTTCAAGTTCTCCATTTTGTCCCATATTTTAGTATTGCCTGGCATGTACAACTCAGTACAAGTACATCAACGAATGTGAAATAATTTGTTTCTGGCTTATTTGTAAGGTTGCTCGGGAAACCAATGAAGAGCTACGAGCAATCAATGCCGATCCAGCTGAAGCGTTTGATGTAGGAGCAATCCTCTTCATTGCAAGGAGGTGTAGTTTTCTAACCTGGGAAAAAGGCTGGGTTTGAATTTCATATAACTTGTAACTGAAAAAAATGATTTTTACAGTGGTGAGCAATAGTCAGGCTACTGTAAAATGATCGCGAGAATCCCTTTTGTTTAATCAACTATAGTTTGCACTGATTATTCTGTGTAATGATTTTGGGAATGGTTTGCTTGGTTAGGCAACTCTCTAGTGAATGGGAGGCTACTCGAATCGAAGCTTTGCATTGGATATCAACCCTGTTAAACAGACATCGTATTGAGGTAATTAGATTATTGTCATCTTCTGTTTTGATACATTAAGGCTGCTATATTAACATCCTCCTTGATGTCTATATCATAGAGCTCAATGTCATGCCTATTTTGATGCTACTGTCTCTTGAAACATTCTATTTTTTATGCCCTATGTATAGATTTTTTATTATAGGTTCACCGTCAGTCCAAGAGCCAATGAAACACGGGCACCTCAATTTATTGTTTGGTCATGAGGATTGAAAAACATACAATTTGGCTACCAATTTATTCTTTGACTTTCTCTATTTTGTGTAAAACTTTATTTTGTAATTGTCAAGCCCTTCTCGGAGTAATCATTTTTTTCACTTTACATTCCATATATCCATTGGTGATTATGACTTGCAACTGATTACTTGTCTGAAACAGGTTTTGACATACCTAAATGACATATTTGACACCCTACTCAAAGCACTTTCAGATCCATCTGATGAGGTAATTTCACCTAATACCTTCTTTTATCCCATTTTTTTTATTAAATCAAATAATTTTCTTCTAAATATCTAGAAAATGCGTAAATACATACTAAAATGCCTTGATAAATAATTGCAATACCGAATATGGTGTTTTGGAACGTGGAGCAGGTGAGTGGCTTGGGATTTCTATTTCTGATCACAAGCCATAGGATTTCAACTTGTTCTTATACATGTTTATTTTTCTTTGAAGCCACATTGGCTCGCCCCCATATTAGGAATGACTTCTTACCCTTTATGTATTTCTTATCTCTAAGGGTGCGTTTGTTTCATGGTAAGAAATTACATTCCTTGGAATGATATTCCCAGGAATAATATTTCTAGGAATAACATTCCTACCCATGTGTTTGGTAAAAATCTAGATTTCCTGGAAATGATTCAGAAATAATTTAATTAAAAAAAATAAAAATGGAAATAAATGTGAGTGGTAGTGAGAAGTTATGACAAGTTGAGTTCTATTTCCATGGGAATGTTATATTCCCATCTTTTAAGCATGGGAATAACAAAAAAGAAATCATGTGTAAATAACATTCCTGGGAACAAATTTTCAAAACTTGAAACAAACATGGGAATGTTGCATTTCCAATCTCACATTCCCGAGAATCATATTACAAACCTGGAAACAAACACACCCTAACAAATCAATCTCACTCTAAAAACACATTTTTGTTCTATAATTCTGAAACTCTTGATTACCATTAGTCTCTGGTTTGTTATTTAGACATTGCTCTTGTGCTGACTGAATGAAGAAGTGATATTTTTGACGATTCCCTTGTATGCTATATTGTTTAATTGTGGAACCTGGAAATTATTCACATGAATTGTCATTAATTCATCTGAACTTTTTAATATCAAATAGGTCGTTCTTTTAGTTCTTGATGTTCATGCATGCATTGCAAGAGATCCTCAGCACTTCCGGCAGCTTGTCGTTTTCCTTGTGCACAATTTCAGACTAGATAATTCTCTTTTGGAAAAGTAAGCTATTTTCCTTCATCTGGTCATATGTATTCTTCTAGTTATATAATATTTCATGCTTTCATTAAAACTTCATTTTATACAATTAAATCTAGGCGTGGTGCTTTGATAATCCGTCGCCTTTGTGTGCTTTTGAATGCCGAGAGAGTCTACCGTGAACTTTCTACAATATTAGAAGGAGAATCTGATTTGGACTTTGCATCAATCATGGTTCAGGTTTGTTTGACTTTTCCCTGAGCTTAACAAATAGCTGCATTAGACTTTCATGTTGCTGTTTTATTAATAATAATATGCTGTGTTATGTGGATGGCGAGACATAACTATTTCGATTAATGGGTAGGATTTGGTGTTCACTCTTTTCTTGCAACACAACCAGCTAACTTTTCAAGGTTACTGTATCTTTTGGATGCTGTAGATTCATCCAACATTCATGTTTTAAAAAATATTATGGAGTACATTTTTTTTGGTCCCTCAAAATTTTGCTATTTTCCCATTTGCCCTCCCTATTTTAAATTTTTTAAAAATAAGTCCTCCATAAAGTTATTTCGTTTACCAAACGATCTCTTCGTTAGTACTCCGTTGCATTCAATTGTTAAGTGCACACGTGGCATGCAACTAGACAGAGCATTTGTCAAACAAAAATATTATCTTGTGGACTTGTTAAGGTCATTATGATATTTTTAGAGACCGAAAACATAATTAATGGTGCTTAGATAATAGTGAAATGTAATGGAGGGGTTAATGGGAAAATCATAATATTTTTTAGGGACTAACCAACAACATATTTAGCAAACTTAAATTGTACTTCAATGGAGTTGGAAGTGCAAGATTGCAGTGCTCAAGGCTTTTGCTATTTGATGGAAATTTGTTTTTGTTGTTGACCTAAAAATGATGTATGGCCCTCTATTGTAGGCTATAATCAATTTTATAGAACCACAGAAGTTAATGCTTTGTGCACCAGGCTGCCCTTTTTTAGATGTTTTTGGGGTAACAGTTCTGGGACACCATTGGCAGTATTATCTTTTTGTTGCCTTTAACTGCTTCATTGTTCGATTTCTCTTTGTTTTTCATGAGTCTGAAATTCAGACAATCCTATGTGGTGAAACAGTATTCACTGTATATGTTTTTCTTCCCTTTGAAAAAACTTTTCAGGCTTTGAATTTGATCTTACTTACATCATCAGAATTGTCTGAGATTCGAGATCTTTTAAAGCAATCACTGGTAAATCCTGCTGGGAAGGACTTGTATATTTCTTTGTATGCCTCTTGGTGTCATTCTCCAATGGCAATTATAAGTCTCTGCTTTGTAGCTCAGGTATGTACCATCCATAACTTGGTTATGTTCATTTGTTTCCATTTTAAGTTTTTATTTCTCCAGCCCATTGTGCAATTGGACACACACACACAGTAACAATTTTTTTCTGTGGATCTAGCTTTAGCTTTATTTGGATAACACACCCCCCATTTATGTAATTAAATTTTGCATTTTCCACTACAGACTTACCGACATTTAAGTGCTGTGATTCAATCTCTGGAGGAAGAGGATATAAATGTGAAATTTTTGGTCCAACTGGATAAATTGATTCGCTTGCTGGAAACTCCAATCTTTGCTTATCTTAGATTGCAGGTGCTTAATCAAAACAGACCGTTTTTAATTCAATGTGCATGTTTAAGTTTTGTAATACTCCATTCGTTCCTAATTATAAAATATGATTCTTAATTCTTATGGTGTTTTTTGTGCTTATAATAGTATTAGTTATGTGGCTATAGGATATTTTTATTTTGAATTTGTGGTTGACTTCTCTCATGTACTAGAACTCTTAACTTTGCAGCTTCTCGATCCTGCAAGATATTTATGGCTATTCAAAGCATTGTATGGTCTTCTGATGTTGCTACCTCAGGTATCTTTTTTTTTTTTTGCTATTTGCTACCTCGGGTATCTGCAATTAAAAAGTTGTTAGCTCTTTAATTCTCTTGTAAGAGTAGAGTGTGTTTCAACATCCTTTCTTGGTAGGTGATTTTTTAAACTTCAGCGCTGGTTTTATTACTTGAATTCTCTCTCTCTCTCCCTCTCTCTCTAGCTCTCTCTCTCTAGCTCTCTCTCTCTCTCTCTCTCTCTCCTTTTTTCTTTTTAGAACTTAGATGTGACACTTTGCCCAACATTATTACTCTTTTTACCGGTGTATATTACTCCGTTCTTAAAATGGATACTATTCTTATTTCAATTCAGTTATGTAATAGCTATTTCCAAGGAAGGGATGTGGTATATTATATGCATTCCCTTCATTTTGCGCATCTTCCGATTTGCAAGACATTTAATATTAGGATATAATAGGTCTTTTTTGTAATTGAATAACTATTCAATCTATGCATATAACGACATTCGTGCAACTAAAAAGCATACATTTATCAACATACCTAGTATATATGTCGTCGTTCAGAATCTACTGGTGCAAGTTTTTAATTTACGGTATGCTGTTTACAGTTTGACTTATAATTTTGTACCACCATGCAGCAAAGTGCAGCCTTTAAGATACTAAAAACTCGTTTAAAAGCTGTACCGTCATATTCTTTCAATCGTGCACAACTGAATAGAGAGCCTTCCGGGGATTATTACCAATTTCTTCCTCAGATGCCTGATGGAACAAAAGAGGATGGTGATGTAACTGAAGATGGTGGGAGCTCATATAATGCAATTAACTTTGCTGCAAGGTTACAACAGTTTCAGAAAATGCAGCAGCAACATCGGGTACACGCTAAATCACGAAGAACGTCACGCAGTTTATCCACTTCATTACCAAAGGTTGCTGGCCTCAGTTTGTCCACTTCATTATCAAAGGTTGCTAGCCTCTTCATTCTGCTTGTTGATTTTTTATTATTTATAAAATGTTTCATATAGATTGTGATTATTTTCATACACTAGCATTGTAAAACTTTTTACACTGTCAATCAATCACAAACACCCATTGTGCGACTTCTAAGATAGATATAGTTAAACTCAATTTTTTAGTGATTCAACGATTGTGATTGGCTGCGGTGTAAAATATATTATTAGTTGAGGATTTATCAAATTTAAATTGGGATGGAAGAGTGAGGTAGTGCTTGATTTTAGACATCTTCTGATTCACACTGTTTTCTGATGTCATTGTTTTCACTATATGCAGGAGGCACAACAAGAGGAAGAGCCCCAGAAACCTCAGTCTATTGATCTTAATGTCCCTCCTTCAAGATCAAGGAGAAATTCAGGGCAACTACAACTATAATTCTAATGTTGTTTCTATCTATGTGGAGTCTAATCAGTCATGTGAACTTTGAATGGGGTCGGGTATGATTTGTAAAATTGTAAATCATTGTAGCTCGTTTTATTTAGAGATTGGGATGGTGAAGATTGGGTTTTGGAATGAAGCTTGGGGGTTTTCTGGGCTATTCTTTTGACCTTGTAGAAGAACGTGATGCTCACGTGGTTCAGTTATTTTTGTTGAAAACCTTGTAGGCTAGATGGGATATTTTATCTAGTAAAGTTTCTTATAATATAGGGTAAATTATATGCTCCTCCCATGCCTCCGAAAGATAGAAATATTATATTTTCCTTCTCTTATGCTAAAACATGTCTCATCCATTTTATTTCGAGTATAATATTAAAAAAGAATAATGTCTCTTATTATACTCTTTCAATTATTTATAAACATATGCATTACTAATTTTAGTTTGTTTGACTACGCCGTATCACTTTGATGCCTTACTTTGCCCTAACCTATCTTTTCTGTAAGCACGTGTGCTTCACATCCTAACCTAGGGCTGGACAAAAAAAAGCAAACCGGCCCAAACCGGCCGGCCCAATAAGCCCGAAGCGTGTCGGTTCGGGTTACACGGGTAACCCGGTTAAATCGGCCCAGTAAAGTTGGTTTTTTTCGGATTGTAGAGGTCCGGTTCGGGTGGGCTGGAATGACCCAGCGAAAACCGAACCGACCGACCCATTCAGCTTATTATTACCTATAAGTGTCCAACCCAAATTATAGGCCCAATTTCAGCCAAAGCCCAATCATATATACATTGCTAACAGCTGATGGAAAACCCTAGTTCTCTTTGCGCCGCAGCCATACCACACGTATCTGAAAGAAACCCATTTTTTCCAGTAACCCCAGTTCTCTTCTTCACTATACGAATCTGATGGAAAACCCAAATTATAGCTTTACGAATCATCATCCATCACCGTAATCATCCTTAAATCGCAAACCCATATCATCCTTAACCTTAATCCATTTCCAGAAATCGTTTTTCTAACATAAACCCAAATCTCAATCTCCTGAAAATCGCATTTTTTCGCAGATCTCTGAAAGGTTTGGTGCTGTTTTTCTCTGAAAGGTTTGTATGCTTATTTATGTAGACGATTTATAAAAGGTTTTGTATGTTTTTCTCTGAAAATCGTTTTGTATGTTTTTCTCTTCTCCTGTTAAGGAACTGTCATTCCAAGCTTCAACCTATAGTGTGAAGAAAACAGAATCATGTTCTTTACCTCAATTTTTATGTAACTGCATCCATTTTGTATGTTTTACGCCATCTCAAACTACTGTACATCCCTTGTTTTTCTATTAATATTGCCACTAATATTAGTGATGAAAGTCTGAGTTTTTGTAGTTATAGCTTTTTCTTATTGTTCATCCATTGTTTATTTTTATGTTTTTGTTTACTAACATTGTGTTTTTGGAAACACTAGAGATGGAGGCTGAAGAAGGAAATGATGCTATAACTTTGGAAAACAGTGAGTTGAAAATTTGTTGTGCTGTTTTTTTTTTCGTTGAAATAATTCTGGTAATAGAAATTCTGGAACCACAAAATCTCCATCCCTAAGTGACTAAAACAATTCTGGTAATCTTGTGTCACGTGGAAATAATAAATTCACATTTTTGAAACAATCTTGATTTGAATTTATTTTTGGCTCGGTGAAGTAGATGTATATTGTATGAACAACTATGCTATATTACTAAGTGAGTGGAAATCATCATATTGATTTGGAAATGGTCCATGCTATGCTACAATGTTATTATTATGTAATACGTTTTTGTCACCAGCAGGATTTTTAATCAATTAAATATATTTTCATGCTTCCTTGCTTTATAATTATTAACCATAAACATTTTAGTTAGTGTTGTTTAGTTAGAGTCCACTGGAGATACTCTTAGTTTTGATAAGTATTCATGA
Source organism: Medicago ruthenica (assembly GCA_018208015.1). Classification (NCBI taxonomy): domain Eukaryota; kingdom Viridiplantae; phylum Streptophyta; class Magnoliopsida; order Fabales; family Fabaceae; genus Medicago; species Medicago ruthenica. The sequence continues at coordinate 96,457,673 of CM031371.1, forward strand.
TCATAATGTCTTTTTCTAAATTCTAATTAGGGTCTAACACATGATTCTAAATTCTAAGTATTATCATGCTTCCTTTCTTTTTTTTTCTTTTCTAAAATCTGATTCCAATTTATTGGAGAACTTCCATGTTTAGTAATTAAACTTTTGTAATATTTGTATTAAAACTAATAAAACTGTTTTTGCTCTTTCATGTACAAACATTTGAAAACATAATTTGGCGTGTTGTTTTTGAATGTGCATCTTTCATTACTGCTTGAATTTGGTGTGTTGTTTTTTATTATGTTATATGAATGTGTTTGGCTAGATTTTAATCCTTCCTTAAGAATATGATTCTGTTAGGATCTAATTGTTTTTTTTCTCTATAATGAAGTCTGTGTTATATTTGTTTTTTTCCTCTAATCATGCCTTAAGAATATGACTCTGTTATAATCCTGCCTTAAGTTATATTTGTGTTATGATCTAAGTGTTTTTTCAAATATCATTCTGCATATTTTTGTTTTGATCTAATTTTTTTTCTCTCTTATCAGTCATGGAGGAGGAAACTGGAACTAGAGCTACAGAAGGTGCAATTGAAATTGTAGCTACGGAGGGGGCAACTGGAGTTGCAGCTATGGAGGGGGTGATTGAAGCTGGAGCCAACCGTAAGTCTAATGCCTTAGTTACTTTATAATGCAAAAAACTTAATACTTGACTAATGCCTTGAAACACTTAGGGCCTGTTTGAATGCATTTTGATTCTTAGTTTTTAAATTCTATTTTCAAAATCAATTTTAACAAACTATTTTTAAAAAGAAAATAATGATTTTTGTGCAGAAAAATAGTTTAACCTTAGGATTAATCTGGTTGACTCTTAATATAAAATTGGTGTTGTTTGTTAAACTAGTTGATTTTTGTTCCCTTGAATTGAGATTTATCAACCTGGTTATTGTTAGGATTAAGTTGTGAAGCTATCAACCTATGCACATGCCATTAGAGATGTAGAGGATGAAGAATTATGTAGTATATTCTATGGCATGTCCCTTTGCAGGTAATCTGATAAAACTTGTTTGCTTTCTTATAATGAATTATCTTTAATTAGTGAAATCTTTATGATTTACTAACTGATTTTAATTTACAGTTGCTAATTTTAATTATACGAATTCTCTTGTTGTGGAGCAACTACAACAACATTCTTCATGTTTCGCCATGTTGTAGCATCGGCAATTGCATGCATCCTGTGCTTTCAAAGTCAGCGATATTTATTTCAATGTTACTCACTTAAATATTGGATGACTGTAATATATTATATTACTTATACTGTTGGACGATTGTAATATTTACTAATATTGGCTGTGCTGTGCATGTTTGCTGTCAGTCAATGCAAACAAGTTATATAATATATTGTGTCATTCTCCTTGAGATGAATATTGTTGCACAAAGATCACTCTTAATTTTTACTTGAATTTTCAGTTAGAAAATTGACAGGCCTTAAAGATTAATATGAATGGCCAAATGATTATTTTTGGTTTTATCTAATACCCAAATTATAGCTTCTAATTTTGTTTATGTTAATTTTTTAAAATATATTGGGCAATGTTTGATTTATACAAAACCGAATTAACCGAACTAAACCACACGTTTGACCGCTTTAACCGTCTACACCGAACCGACTAAACCGATGCCTAAGTTGGTCGGAAATGGTTTAGAGTTATGCAACCGTTGGTTTAAACGGTTTACAGTTTTGAAACCGATTTCGAACCTAACCGACTGATTGTCCACCCCTATCCTAACCCAACATAACCATATTAAAAAAAAAAAAAAAAAACTTACCTACAGTACCATATGTACTGTTTTTGTGTTCCCAATCAAAACCAGACACACGTATTTTACAATAAGGATAGTACCCTAAGTCCTGTTCTTACTGTTCCCCAATGAAAAAATTACACATGTACTTATTCCTTTTAAAAATTACACGGGTTAGTTACCAACGCCCTGACTATATTATTTTTGGTGAAAGACCTCCTGAAGCTAATATATATTTCCTCCGTGCTCCTCAATCCTCACCGTAAATGGATTATTCTCCACTATCTTCAATCAAACCCACCATGAACACACTGCAACAACAGCTTTAAGTTTTACCTGTTTGATGGAAAACCACCACCATGAACACATACCCACGGGATACCTCCATTCATCCCAAATCAAACATTGAAACCTTCTCATCCTTTTCATGTTTGGGACCATCCACAAATTAACGACAATGAATTTGCCTTAAAGTTTTGAACAAAACCCATGAACAACCGTCATCGAAAACCAGTGTTTACCGGCGCCATGAGAATGGAATGCGCGTGCAATTGTATTGAAAAAGAAATACACGTGTAATTTTTTCATTGGAAAACAGTAAGAATAAGACTTAGGGTCCTGTACCTAAGTTTTACAATGTAAAGTTTCTAATTAAAAATTTAATAAATTATTGCATTTTAACCTTTCATGTGATACCAAAAGTTTTGTAAATCCACCTAATGGTGTGATCAACTACCAATGACCTTATGCAACTTGTAGAAGGGCCTTCACTTAAATATTTAATTAATCCTAAAAAGTTTTTGTCAACTGAACATATTGAGCCAACTTAATACCTCCGTAAAAGTGATAATGTATTGGAAATTTTCTTCAAGGGTCTGTTTACGATTGTTCTATGACATTGTTTAAGGTTTTCAAATAATTATTCTTTGAAAACATAAATATATCTTTTATAAATGTAACAAAAACACAACTCATAAAAAATTACTTCTTTAGACTTGTTAAACAATGTTCTTATGGAAAAATGCAATGAACTTAAGACATTTGTGAATTTATTAAGACACTAAAATGCTAAATCCCCTTGCTTAACATTAACAAACGAACTCCAACAACTACTACCAAAACCCTCTTTTCAATGTACTTTTTTTATCAGGTGAAATTTATAGGAATCTCATTCTATATCTAAGAGATACTCCCAATATGAATATCACCTCATAATGAAGAGTATTAAAGCATTGCTAATGTTTATCAACTTATAAATATTAGAGAGATGTTTGCATGCAACCCACTTTTCTAACAGTCTTTGTCATCACTTCATTTTACTCTTAAAAAATTAACCTGTAAGACAGCCAAAATGGCAATTTAAAAAATGAAACAATTATACAGAGTGTGATACTAGACGTCCTTGTACCTAAATTTCATAGCAAATAAAGCTTCTGATAAGCTTAATAATTAAGGTCTAACCCCAACAAAATTATGTAAAACTATTCTCATGATTCTAGAGCAAGGTACAAGCATAGTAGAAGTTTATTTGTATTTTTTATGTACATAAATCAACATCAGGCTTCATATTATCAGCAACATAATATGAAATCCCACCAATTTTCTCAGTCATGCCTAATAGCTAACTGCAAATTAAGCAGCCAAATCCTTGCAAACAAGGTAGTAAATACTCTCCTGTTAAAAGTTTACCAGACCTTGGCACATGAGAATTTTATGTTTATCTCAACTATCATATACATTTACAAATTTTGATAGAAGCCACTCATTTATTATCCAAAAGAGAGTAGATTTTCACGTGACAAGGCCATCTCAAGTCTCAGATCCTCTCCATTCCCTCCATTTGCTCGAGTAAAATCTCCGGTGTTGGATGGTCAAAGGTATTATTTTCTCGGCCGTTAGTTAATCCAACAATTGAGATTTCGCTGCAGAGACAGGAGAGGCTGCAAACGATCTCACTGTGCCATTCAAAATCTTAAGTGAACTTGTTTTCACGTTTCACTTTCTCTCTATATTGGCCGGATAAACACGCTTGATCGGCTCAAAGAGCATAGATCTTCTCAACATCAGAATTATATTCCTCCTCATCTGATATATGTGCAGAATAAGACCACGAGAATGATTTGCTTCCACTTGGTCTCTTAGCTAGTACTCTCTGGGATTCACTTCGGAATCCAAAATGTCGCCGGAACACAAAGTAGCACAAGTACGCTAGAGTCCCAACTAGAATCGGTGTTCCCAAAACGGTTACAGTAGTAGCCATCCATCTTTCCTTTCCAACAACCACAAAAGCTATTGCGAGAAAAGCTCCACAAGTGCACGCACAAGCCGTCCACATTAGCTTGTTAATCACTGACACAATCTGTCTTTGAGCCCTTGTGTCCCAAGCTACCAAAGTGATTTGAACAACAACAACTGCTAGAGAAATGAATAGAGACGTCGCATTCAAAAGACAGAAAACACTGAAAGCAACTTCGTGAGCTATATTCGCCTTCCCTGCCTCCGGCTGTTGCTTTCTATATTGACCTGGCAAACTGAACAAAGCCATGAATGCTATTGATGCAAAAAGGACAGCAACTACTGTGACAGAATTTATGGTGTTTTGGATTGCTTCCCTATGAATTTTCCTCAATTCCTTAGCTATACCAGAAACTCGTTTGCGAGTTTTTTCGTTCTGTACAAGTTGTGACTGCACCTCGTGCTTTATATCACTCACGACTCTTTTAAGTTCCATGGCTTCATTCAGTTTGCCTATATTCCTGGCATTCTTGGCACCACATTCCGAAAGGGCTTCCTTGATTTCCAGAGATGAATCTCCGTACGGAAGTTTATCTGCCAAATCCAAGGCTGTTTCTTGCTGATTATTGATTGCATTGACATTCATAGATGCATAGCTTAACAAAAAGCTCACTATCTGAAATAGATAGGATAACCATGTGTCAAGAAAACTACGAACATGACATAATTATATATAGGTCTGAAATAATGGATGAACTAGTTTATAACAAATCTGAAGCAAAGAAACCATGTGGTAAAAAACAGAAATCAAATATAGTTTAATTGACCTGCGAACGAGCTTTCCGAGTAGCCATGTGAAGAGCTGTATTACCCTTCTTATCTTTTTCATTTAATACCATTGGGTCAGCTTGTAATATCTCCTCCACTACTGAAGTACACTGTCCTTTTACAGCCATATGAAGTGCTGTTTGACCCTTTTTATCTTTGATGCAAACAATTGCTGAGTCCCTTGCAATAAGTGCTTTCACGATGCGGAGAATGCCATACCTAGCCGCATTGTGCAATGCAGTTTTTCCGTTTTTCCTTACTATCATCATTGAACTTACATCAACATCTAAAATAGCATTCACCACATCCAAATGGTCTTGAACAGCAGCTAAATAAAGTGGACTAGTGTTCGAGGCGTCGCATAACTTACAAGCCTCAGGCCAAGTACTCAAAATCTCCTTCGCAATTTCTAGAAAAAAAAGATTGAAATTTTAACATTTCATAATTGAAATCCTTAATATCAGCAATATTGATGGGAAATAAGAATACAAATTTGCAATATGATAACTATCCAGTGTTGTCAAATAGCGGAAATAGTGGCGCTGTAGCGTAACGGAATTTTAACAATCTTCTGTTATTTAGTGATATGCAATTTAGTACAAATTGTTTTCATATAGCTGCTACATCAGTGCTATAGCATTGCAGCATCACGAAATTTGAACAAATTCCGATTTTTCGCAAACTAGGATTGACAACATCGTAACTATCCCTTAGCCTTGATATTTTACTTAAGTAGGACCTGTCATGTTAGACCTTATGATTTATGAATACTGTAGCAGATATTGCAGCTAGGAACCCAAATAGACAGTTATAAGCTTAGGAATTATTATCAAACTGCAGCTACTATCCTAAATTTTTTAAAAGATGTGTTCTATCACCTAACCTGTTTCATTCATGGCAGAGTCATAAAAAAAGAGAAAACAAAATCAACATTAGAAGAAAAATCCATATTAATTCATGATTCAAGTAGAACAACTAATCCCATGATTTTAAAAAATGGTAGTCCCTGACCGCAATATAAATAATCGTTAGGTCTCTGCAACAACATCACAATATCAATTTCGACCGAATCTGCCACATTTTTCCGCAACATAAAGGTTCGCAGCATAACCGCAACCGAGATCGCAAAGGTGCATTTCAAATTGATAGTTTATTGAAGGAAAAAAGAACAAATTACTCTAAAACATGGCATGTTACATGTATATAACCAAAAATAAAATAAAATAAAAATTCAGAAACTACTCTGATGGTGTAGCTCAGTCGAGTAACAAAAAAAATCATGTCTAGGTTTGATCCATCAATAAAATATATCCAATTGATGAAAAAGAATGAAAATGAATAACTAGAAACAAAATGAAAGAAAAAATATACCCAAATGGCCACGCTTAGCTGCAACATGAAATGCATTCATATCAGATTTAGACCTGATTTTGAGTATCTCCAAATCACATAACCTTAACAAGAAGCTGAACAAATCCTTAACACCATTTTCTGCAGCTATATACAATAACGTCTCTCCAGCATCATTCTGCATGGACAAGAATTCAGAAATTGATGAAGATGGCCCATTTGAGGATTCACCTTTGTTAACATGTTTCAGCACCTCTTTGAGTCCTTCAAGATCACCAGATCGAACCACATTGAAAATATCTTGGTGGGTTATGAAGCATAGTGACTTTGAATCCATGTCATGCAACAAAAACACACAGTTGAAGAGTTGAAGTGTTTTTGTTTAGAGACAAGAGAAACAAACACATGTGAATGAAGAGGAGTGAGAATCTAAGTGGAGTTTGAAGACAAAAGAGGTGGTTTTTCAATTGTAGAAGTGTTACATTATTTTGGTAATATATTTGTCGTTTGGTTTTGTTGCACAGAAAATGCATGTGATGATGAAGGTGATGGATTGTACTATTTAGTTTTGTCTTTTTAATGATTTCTCTTCAGAATCTATTTGGTTCCTTGTACCTGTACTTGTTGTCGGTTTTCTTATCTAAATATCTATCTATGCAAACCAAGTGATTATCCTCAAATGATTAATTAGCTCCACAAAAAATGAATTGTTCGGAAGAACCAGATTTCAATTTTTGAGTGAAAGAATTTTTATGAGACTTTACTTACCTTACTGCTGAACTCTAGATAGAAACAGGAGGAGGGGTGACACAAAAAATAAATAAATCTATCTATGCATAACATTCATGCTCACTGTAGTTTTGTTTTGTCACATTTTTTTAACTGTAGTTTTCTTTTGTCCCTTCGTTTTGGTTGATGTCCTATGTTGGTCTTTCCAATTTTTTATTTTTTGTTAGGAAATTGATTCCCCACCACTTTAGATTTGGACCGTTCAATCTAAATCAATTATCAATATCAGTGGCGGATTTTGCCTAAAATATTGGGGAAGTGACATATATTAACTAATATATTATGATTGAAATTCATAAAAGTCATGCACAATTTTATCAAAAAAAAAATATCACCGCAACAACTCCAACACAAAACTAAAGTTCCAAATATATCATCTACCAACTAGATATCCAATCTTAGCCTTAGAGAATTAAAACTAGCCTACTAAAATACTTGAACGTTTGAATGGAGGGGTATCAAAAAGAGACTGTGTGTAAGATAAAAATGTATCAAGAGTATTTTAGCAATGTCTATATACAAAAGAAAAAAAATTGGTGGTATTGTGGCACCTATGGGTGTAATATCCCGCCTAGATGTAACAGTTATCAGTGTTAGAAGCTTATTATGCAAGCATGGCAATTTGGTAAATAAGCGGGAATGGGAGAATATTTAAAAAAAGGAACCAAGATATTTTTCATCACTTTCTCTCATCTTTCTCACTCTTCCAAAATCTGATTTTTCTCTCCCTCACTCCCCTAGTCACACGCCCTCCTCCACCTCTCATCAATCCATCAAAACTTCACCCAATTCTTGTGAGATTTATGCAAAACAAGCTTAGTTTTGGAGGTTAGAGCAAGAGAAAAAAATAAGAAGAGAAACAAGGAAGGATCAAAGGATCAAGCTAGGGATTGAAGTTCAGAATCTTAACAAGCACCAATCAAGGCTTACGTGAGCTCCCTAGGGTTTTAGAACCCACTTGAGTAAGTTTAAGTGTTAATTATAATTTGAGAAAGTTTAGAAAATATACTCTAATTTTTTTTTTGTGTCAATTCCTTGTTCTAGTATGTTTAAATTGTTTATATGCTTAAGAAAATCCTTTTTTATACCTTTGGGGAAGCTTGGGTGTGTTGGGATGGTTTGGAATGATGAAAATTGCATTTTCTGGGTTTTCTGGACTTGTCATGGTCGCTACAGCGAGCTGGAGCTCGCTACAGCGACCAGACAGCATTTGAGTTCTGCCTACGGTCGCTACAAGCGACCAGCCGTCGCTATAGCGACCAGCATGTTTTTCAGGCTTTTACCTACAGTCGCTGTAGCGACATGTCGTGGCTATAGCGACAGCATCAGGGCAGCACTTGACAGCTTTGCTGTTTTGGGTGTTTTGATGCGCGTAGGCGAGGTTTTTCACTTCCGTTTTCTCCAAAAACATTTAAGAATGATTAAACACCATTTCAACTCATCCAAGAGGCTTCCAAAGGGGGGTAATTATAAGGAACAAGGATTGTATCATAACTTAGAATTAATTAGAAATGTGAGGCAAAGTTCAGACGAGTATGGGAACATTTCCAACAATCAAGTAGTGGCTTATGATAACGATAAGCCTATGATCCCATACTCATATATTAAGTATTGGGAAGTTGGTTCCCTTAAGAAATGCATTAATATGCAAAAGCTTATAGTAAAATTATTAGACGTACTTTCAAGTACTTAAGATAAGAATTAATGAGAATAAGAATGCATTAGACATGCATAAGTTTATAAGTTATATGTATGTGTGTGTATATATATATATATATATATATATATATATATATATATATATATATATATATATATATATATAAGAAGAATAAGAGCAAGAGTTATATAACGACCTTATGTGTCTCCAGTGTTCTCGCTAGTTAGAACACGGGGGTTCCCGCTAGTTGGAACGGTGTAGTTACCATCCGCGAGGATAGCCGCACATAAGAGTTTAATTAAAATATTAAGTCGTGACTTTCGTCGTTCACGCTAGTGGGACACGAAAGGTTCATGCATAAGTTAAGACTTTTAATGAAAGAATATTAATTCGCTCTCTCGTCGTTCACGCTAGTGGGACACGGGAGGTATACGCGTAAGTTAAAATTATTAATTAAGTCGTGTCTTCTGTTGTTCACGCTAGTGGGACACAGGAGGTTCACGCTAGTGGGACGTGTTATTCCGCAAGGATGACCGCGCGACGACAAGAGGAGTCCGGTGTTAGCCTGATATGATAGGAATTTTCACCGGTAGAGGGGAGATGTACTTCGGGGTTACTCCACCCGGATGCACTCCGTAAAATGAACTCAGATAAATATTGTTTGTTCAACGCTGACTTACTAACTTAATGATTAAGAATGATATATATATATATATATATATATATATATATATATATATATATATATTGATGTTTATGAATTATGATGAGAATATGATGATTAGTCAGCAGAGAAAGAAAGTGATCATAGGATGTCCCCAGATCACTAAGTATGAGTTAAGTTTAAGACGAGATTATGATAAGTATAAGATAAGATAAAGACATGTAGCGATACTAGGTTTCCCCTTGATCGCGAATTATGTAGGGAATGACGGCGATCGTAGGAATCCCCAAGATTGCCAAGAGTAGGCACGGCGACCCTAGGTTTCCCCCGTGGTTGCCAACAGTAGGTTGGGCTGGAGCTCACTGAGACATTATGTCTCATCCCAATCCTTCTGGTGCAGGTTTACAGGAAAGCAAGAAGATTCCAGATGATGTACTTCAGGGAGACGCTAGATGGAGTGCAGTTGCTCGTCATGGACAAGCTCAGAAGTTTATAGTTTATGTTTAAGTATTTGTAAATGATATTGGGATAAATGTATAAACGAGCCAACTTGTACTCATTCAGTTGTATGTATTATTATTATTATTGAAATTTTTTAATGTATCCGGTATCAGAATAATACACATGCTAAATATTCTAGATAATTTAGTATGGGTGTTACAATGGGTCTCTAAAGAGATCCGTCATTGATCAAGATAATTTAAAATTAATCAATTCATGTAATTTGAATCGTTTAATATCAAATCAACGTCATAGATTCATTACAATCTAATGTAACTTTTAAAGTAAATTACATTTCTAGTTCGAAAAAGTAAATTACATTTTTATGCTCTACGATAAGTTTGAATTATACTTTTCTCCTCTCTTATGTTAAAATATATACTCAATTTTCTTTTATTTGAATATATTAAAAAAAAAAATTACACTCACCTCATATGAGAGAAGTTTGAATTACACTCGCCGCCCTTCAATTGGAAGATAGGAAAAGAATTTCTCGATGGAAATTCTATTTAGCCTATTTGTATTATTTCTTAAAGCAATGGAATAATGGGTCATGATCAAGCATCAGGGCCCAATTCGTTTGTTAATTTTTTCTTAGGGTAGAGTTTTCTTATAAAACGGTAGAGTTTCATAACTTGGATTTAGACGTAGGTTTTTTCAAAAGAAAATTACTCTTCCCACAAACAACATTGCTCCCTCCTAAAAAAATGACGAAAATACCCATGTGTGACTTAAGTCACGCTCGGTACATACCAGCGTGACTTAAGTCACATTACGTGCTGTTATAGAAACAACACAACCAGAACACAGAACCACTGTGTTCTTGAGGAAAAAAATCGGATTATCTCCAAATTTTTGCGATTTTCATCAACCTTGAGCAAATCAACGTCAACTTCTACCCCAAAATCAAGTAAGTGTTTATTATCATATTGCATTGGTTTTTTATGGTTTAAATACGTTTGTAACGAACATCCATCGTTCGACTCAGAGGAGAATTTGACGTTCACACGGCCGGAGTTAACGAACGACGACGACGTGAGGACCATGTTCTCGATATTTGCTCAGCACAACATGATCCCCATCGAGATGGATGCTACGTTGCTGAGGTCGCCTGAAGATATTCTCAAGAGTTTGATTGGGCCGGATGAAGATGTTTAGGTAGTATTAGGTACCGTTTGGCCCGGTTTTTTTTATACTTCTCTACAATTTTAAGGAAAAGGTAGGCCAACACACAATATCTATTAAGTACTTAATAAAAAAATATTTTAAACATTTTTTCCCTTCCAAAAATATTTTAACAATTTTTTATATATTATATATTTGTACAATATTTTGTGAAACAACTTTTAACTTAAAAATAGCTTTAAAACTAAAAAAATAATAAAGTAACCAAACAACTTTAACTTCTTTCTTAAAGCCCTTAATTTTAACTTTGTTTTAAAGTAGCTTTTGGACTGTAAAAAAATCATGCCAAACGATGTCTTATTATGTTGTGTCATTATTTTGTTGGATTTTAGTTTAATTTTTGTTAGTTTGCTGAAGATGTTGACATTGAAGTGTCTTATACTTAGCGTAAAGGTTTGCAAGTCTCTTTGGAAACTCAAAAGAATGAAGAGAACACAACATGTATTTTGCCGAATCAACTATATAGGTTCTCACATTGAATTCCTTCGTATAAGATGAGTGTGACAAAAGGGAATGCAGTTCTAAGATGTTGTTTTCTGCTTGATCATGCTCCTCTGTCAATTGAAACTTGTCAGTTGGCAGGGCAGTAAGATTAAGTTCAAAAGAATATATTGGAATGCATTCCTTTTTGTCATGACTCATCCTATATGAAGGGATTCGATTTGATAACTTATATAGTTGATTCGGTAGAATAGATGTGATGCGTTCTCTTCATATTTTTGAGTTTTCAAAGAAACTTGCAAATTTTTACACTAAGTATAAGACACTTCATTGCCAACATTTTCGGCAAACTTTCATGAATTTAATTTTAATCCAACATCATGATGATACAACATATTTAGGGAGAATGTAATGTAATGTAACACTTCGTTTATTTGAACGGAGATGAAATTATAACTAAATAAATTTGTTGTATTCTATTAATTTTGTAATTTATTACGCGTACTTGTGTATTTTTAGTTATGATTTATTTTGGATCATGACATGCTTTTAAAAAATGAACATAGCATATTGTATGTTTGGGGTCTTCAAAAAATATTATCTTTTGTGCAAAATTGGTGAAAACATAATTTACCTAAAACAAGTGTGACTTAAGTCACGCATGTGATACACCGAGCGTGACTTAAGTCACGTTGATATACCGAGCGTGACTTAAGTCACGCTGGAGGTATTTTCGTCTGTTTGTATGGGAGTGAGCAATTTTGTTTGGGGAAGAGCAATTTCCTTTTCAAAAAGCAAGCTATTTTTTTTGTCAAAACAAACAAACTATTGATTTGTTGAAATAGAGGACAAGGAGTAGTCCAACTCAATACAATATTACTTTTAAGTCAATCTTTATATATAATCTAAGAGTTGCTCCTCTTCGAATTATATAATCCTAAATGTAAAAACACGCTTCATATTATACAATTCAAACAATACTAACACACACACACTTTTCATGTTTTTCATTTTCGAAATTTAACCTAAAAACACCCAAAACCCTCCAATTCTGAATATTTTCTCATTGTATCAATTTTCAGCCATACTTGGTCGAATCCTTCGTATGTTAGGCATTTCGTATAACTAGACAAGATGTTAGTACACATTCTCTAAAACATTGTGGTTTGGTTGATTTTTTTTCTTCTTCTGGATTTATGATTCCCTTCGGCAAATAGAACCTGAAATGGATTCATCATGTTTTCGACCTCTATAACCCAAAGTGTGGACACATCCTTATATTTCTCTTATTCTATCATTGTTTCAGTATGTCTGCCTTCACGCTATATGATATCACCAGGAATCACTCCCTCGTGAAGAAGAGAATGAAGCGTGTTGATCATCATCTTTTTCCCCCTCTTGTGAAATAGAATGCCATATTGCATTGTTTGGATTAATTAGATCAAGAAAAGAAGGTTCAAGCTTTGAGGAATCTTCTAACAAAGGTGGTTGTCCCTTTAGAACCACCCCTATAGTGGCCATCCTTCTTGTGTCGGCCCTGAATGTTCCTACGAGACCATCCTCTAGAGTGGCCATCCTTCCTTTGGCAACTCTTTCATCATCTGGTCCAGGTGAAGACGACGATGCATCGATATCAGAAGACATGCCTTTGAGTGGGTTTAGACACTAGGAATTTATTCCTCTTTTTTAATTTAGTTGAAATGGACAAATAAACGATCTTGTGGCTATTGTTTTCTTAATATTTTATTGTTTGTATTTTATTCAAATTAAGGTTCTTACTGTAATACTATGTGTTAATACTTGGTTATTACATTTTAGATAATATCATGTGTTGTGTTGTATTCTACTTTGTCGTATTATGTTTAGAAAAGGTTGACACAAGTTCAAGAATTTCCTAAAGCCAATGTATACATGGTTTAGATTATATAAGTTGAACTGTTATTTTAGGTGTTCAGTTTATATAATCCTAAACATATCACTATATTGAAGCCCTGACTATTTAAAAACTTGTGAATTGAGGAGTTTGACATATTTCAGATTATGTAATCCAAACCAATCAACTACATGATTTTTCTGTGGTTCACAATGCACCGCCAACTTCTGTGGTCCATAAAAGCTTCTATAAATTTGTGTTTATGGTTCATTTTCACTTCACACCTCATAAATATGAACACTTATACAATATAAATAAGGCCAAATACATCCCTGGGTCCTTTAAGTTTCACGTTTTTACCGGATCAGTCCTTTAAGTTTGTAAAGTTTCAGATTGGTCCTTTAAGTTATCAAAAGTTTACGCCGTTACCCTTTCAGTCAACTTCCGTTACAAAAAAGCTGATATGTCCGTTATGTGGGTGATGTGTCCGTTAGAAAATGAGGAAGGCTACATTTTGAGACCATTACTGCCTAGTTTTCAAAGAATGTACATGTGTCTTGATGGTTGTAGACAAAATTTCACCAAATGTAGGCCATTTATTAGACTAGATGGTTGCTTTTTAAAGGGGTATTTGAAGTAAAATTATCACAAGAAAGGGGGGGTTTGAATTGTGATGTAATTAAAAATTACCTATTAAAAAAAAACTTAACAACAAAACTTGGTGAGTAATGTTTGGTTAGTCAAAAATAATTAAATGTGTGTGTAAGTTAATACTGAATTTAAAGAGATAAGGAAGAGAAATCACACACAAAAATTTATCCTGGTTCACCCAACGTGGGCTAGTCCAGTCCCCACAGTTCTTGTGAGATTTTCCACTAGGTAGTTGAGTTATGACTTAATCTCAACTCCTTCTTTTCTTTTAGATCTTCTTGATCTATACAACAATTTCTTTCAACCGTTACGGGTTTAGACACTTGCTGTTACGAGCAAGCTTTTACAAATTTTGTGCCTTCTGCACAATATCAATTTCTTTACAAATGAAGGTTGATTTGAAAAGTATTAATCTTCTTTATAAGAAGTAATACGAAAATGAGTAGCTTTCTCAAACTTGGATTTTGTTCTTGATTGATTGCAACTTGATATGAAAGAGGTTGTAAATGAAGTATGCCTTTTTTTTCCTCAAAAAGTCGTGTGTTATGCTTTGCTGCAGTCCTCTATTTATAGGAGAAAGGAATGCCATCTTATCTTTCCTCAAACTTGGAGACCAAGGCTTTAAGTGAAACAAGAGATGAGATTGATTTCTGCAGAGATCGATCTCTGGCTGGAGCCTTTGTTCTTTTTGTCACGTGGAGTGTGAGCTTTGTACAGCTCATTGCTTTCTCATTTGTTGCTGTATTATTTAACTTGAACCCAAAGAAAAGGAGCTTTTGTACTAGGTAGTAGCTTTCCTTTGTCATGTAGTGAAATGTCCATAAAGAGTAACCAAAGGATCATAGAATTATATGGTACCACTTTTGTCATAAGCTTTTGATGTGTTGTCGAAATTTTAATGGCCTTTCCTTATACTTTGTTGGCTGAGTTCTTTTTGTACATGGAGATGAATATGTTCTTTTTGTTCACATGCTTATTGAAATAAATCCTTGCCTTAGCATATTTAATTCCTTCAATATTCTATTGCTTCCTTAAATGTGACAACATCAATTCTTGCATGGCCTTGTGCGTTTTTGCTCAAAATATTCCAACACTCTTGAGACCATAGTTGAGATCAATCTCTCCCAATATGACTTTATGCTTCCTTGATAATCATATAATGTTTTATACCTTTTGGCTTAAAATAAAACACTCAAGAGCACAAGTTAAATAACAATTAATATCAGAATTAATAAAACTTAATTTAATATGTTTGTTATCTTTAAAACTCAATTAGGGATTTTTGATTTAATCTCAACAATCTCCCCCTTTTTGAAGATGACAAACTATATGAATTAAGGTTTTATTATAAAATTCTGATGTGTTTTAATAAACTTAACAGCACAGTGAATTTGTCAATAAGCTCCCCCTGAATTCAAGCAATTAATTTCTATAAGCTCCCCCTCAATTTATAAAACTTTAAATAAAAAGAGGAGAAATATGCAAGGATTTGTTTGAACCAAAATATCATTCATTCCAAAAGTTGTTGTACATCAGGATGATCATGTCATTACATATTCATGGTTCAACAAAAAAAACATAGCTTAGAAATTAAAAAACATAGCAGAATTCAGAAAAAAGAAACATAAACATAAACAGCCAGATAGATTCCAATTCATTTCTCCCCCTTTGTCATGTTCAAAAAGAAGGGGATGGCCAAAAGCTGACATAGTGGCGCATTACTAAGGCTTGGAAGCAGGGTTGGATGAAGAAGCACCAAAGGTTGGTTTTGGAGGTTGAACACCGAACCTGGGACAGAAGTCAGTGATAAGCCAATCACGTAGATTTGCCATATCAAGAACAAGGAAGTTCTGCATATTGTAGACAAGATCAAGCTTATCCAAGATAGGTTTCAGAGATTCATTCAACGCAGCAGTGGAGTATGTTGGTGGTGCATGAGTGGTATTGTGAGATGCAGCAGAGTGAGGTTGTGGAGGTGGGGATTGACCAAAGCTTTCAAAGGTTGCAAAGTGGGATGGTAGAGACGGAATTGAGAAGTCACTAAAGGTGTTACCAAAATAAGTTTTGACTGGAGCAGGGTGAGTAAAGGATGGACTGGGAGACTTAAATAAAGCATCCAAAAAACTTGAGCTAAAGACAGGAGGAGGGCTACTCATTGGTTGACCGAAAAGAGGTGACACAACAGTAGGTTCACAAGAGGTATTGCGAGGAATCACCCTTGCAGCTTGTTCGAAACTGGTGTTTCCAGGGATATGGGATAGAAAGGGAGAATTAAGGTCAAATTGCAAGACAGAGTTGGAGGCTTGATTTTGACTTTCAGGCTCATGAGGTGGATGCACAGAGGTAGGAGGGACAGGGACAGAGTCAGTTTTCTCTTGAAAAATGGCATTGATAAGATCTTCTAAGGGTGCCTTTTCCTTTTCTTGTTCCATGGTCTTCTTATTTGTTTCAGCTTGATCAGGAGGATTGTTTGGTTTTGGAAGGTCAGTAGAGGGGGTAATTTTCATGTGAGCAACGTTTCGTGGCAGAAATTCTGAACACACAGTGTCAAAGTGTTCATTTGCGAGGTTGATATCAAATTTTTTGAAGACAAGGGTTAACAGCATTCCATATGGCACACAGGATTTTGGTTTTTTGAGATTAGCAGCATGAATCATATGTTGAATGATGATGTAGGGCAGATTGATTGCAAGTCCATGATACAGATGGTACATTACCAGGATATCAGTCTCAGACACTTTGTGTTTACTCCCTTTGCGAGGGGTGATACAGAATTGACACAAGTTGTGCAGAAGTTTGTATTCCTTTCTGAGGTTAGCGGATGTAAGATCATCATCTGACTCATATTTGACAAACATCTCTCGGATGAGAGTGAACCTAGACAAAACCGCAGCAGTATATCCTGTCCTTCCATAGCATTTGGGTCCTTCTTGAGGAAGGTCAAGGATGGAGGCTAGGTTTTCAGCTGACAGTTGAATCACCTTGTCTTGGATTTTAGAGACAATTAGACTTTTATCTGGATAGGTTTCAGCCAGGAAGTAGAAATTGCGAACAACTTCAGGGTAATGGGTTTCCTTAATTTGAAAAAATTTTTCCCAACCAAGAGGTTGTACAAACTTGAGAAGATCAATACCTTCCTGCAGCAATTTTTCGAAGTTGTACACCCTTCCCACGCCGATTGGTCGTAGAGCCCATTTTTGATTAAAGGCATGATCAAGTGAAGGGTCATGCAAGGGAATTCGCAGATTCTGTTTTGGTGGTTTGGAGCAATGTTTGAGAGGTTTTTTCTTCTGGACAGATGCCTTAAAATTCCCTTTGGCTTTCTTAACTTTCTCAACTTTCTCAGCATTGTTTTCAGCGAGGACAGGGGTTTTCCTCATGTTTTTGAGAGGACGTTCGTCATCGGAGTCTAGATCGACGAACCACACATCGTCATTTTTCTTGGGATTTCTGGAAGAGAGTCTCATGGATTTGCGAGTGGGTCTTTTAAGGGTTTCAGATGATTTAGCTTGTCTGGGTTTGTGGGTGCGAGTGTATGTTTTGAGTGGTGCTGAGGTCGTTTGACTCTTTGGAGGAGAATAGGAGATAGGGTCGATTTCTGAGTTAGGGTTTCGGGAGGTGTTGAGTGGCGACGGTGGTGGTGGAGGAGAAGATGAACGGTTTGGAGAGGGAGAACAAGAGATGGAGAAATCAGAATGATTTCCTTTTGTTCTAGCCATTTTCGAGTGTTGATGAAGAAGTGAATCTGGGTTTTGCTTTTATAATCAGGAATGAGGATTTCTGGGTTGTTCTTGGTGGAGAAACCGGTTTTGGAGAGAAAGAGAAAGGAGTGAATAGTAGATGAAGAGATGGATAGGTGGTGTAGATTAGGTTCAGTCCTTTCATTGTACCTATGGCCGAAAAAAATCTTGGAAACAAGGAATGGGATGTCTGCATTGTACTTGAGAATGGCAAAAGTAATGATGAGAATCATTAACCAGGAGTTTTATCATAAATTCATCAGTTGGAATTTAGAGAGTTTGGAGAAGAGGAGTTCCACACGTGGGATAGGAGAGGAAGTGAAAAAAAATCTGACTGGGTCCCAAAAAAAATTTTGAAAAGTCAACAAAAGAGAATTAAAAATGTTTTTTAATAATGTTTAATTTTTCTTTAATGAAATTAAATCTTTCTTCCACAAGAGGTTTTGTAAAAATGTCAGCTAGTTGATTTTCAGTATCAACAAATTGAAGTTCTATTTCCTTTTTATTTACATGGTCACGAATAAAGTGATGTTTAATTTCTATGTGTTTTGATCTTGAATGCTGAATGGGATTTTTTGACAAATTTATAGCACTGGTATTATCACATAAAATTTTAATATTTGCGTACCTGAGTGAGTAATCTTCTAATTGATTTCTAATCCATAATACCTGTGAGCAGCAGTTTGCGGCAGATATATATTCAGCTTCTGTAGTTGATAAGGCTATAGTGCTTTGTTTTCTGCAGCACCAACTGATTAATGCTTCACCGAGAAATTGACATGTACCACTTGTGCTTTTTCTTTCTATCTTATCTCCGGCATAATCAGCATCACAATATGCCAAAAGATTGAAGTGAGAGCCCTTTTTGTACCAGAGACCTGTGTCAGCTGTGCCAACAAGATATCTAAAAATTCTTTTGACAGCTGTATGATGTGATTCTTTAGGAGCTGTTTGAAATCTGGCACATAACCCTACTGCAAAGACAATGTCAGGTCTGCTTGCAGTTAGGTATAGCAATGATCCTATCATTCCTCTGTATGCCTTTTCTGGAAATGGAGTTCCATTTTCATCTTTGTCTAAACTGGATGATGGATGTATAGGAGTTGTCATGATTTTTGCTTCATTCATATTGTATTTCTTGAGAAGATCTTTAACATATTTTTCTTGAGAAATAAAAATGCCATCCTTGTGTTGTTTGATTTGTAAACCTAGAAAGAATCTAAGTTCACCCATCATACTCATTTCAAATTCGCTTTGCATAAGATTTGAAAAATCTTCACATAATTTTTCATTTGTTGCTCCAAAGATAATATCATCAACATATACTTGAACAATAAGCAAATCATTTTTATCTATTTTTCGAAAGAGTGTGGTATCAATTTTTCCTCTAGAAAAACCATTTTGTAATAAAAATGTGCTTAATCTTTCATACCAGGCTCTTGGGGCTTGTTTAAGTCCATATAGAGCTTTGGTTAGTTTAAACACATGTCCTGGATTTTTTGAATCTTCAAACCCAGGGGGTTGATGAACATAAACTTCTTCATTTAAAAAACCATTTAAAAAGGCACTTTTTACGTCCATTTGAAAAAGTTTTATGCAGTTATGAGATGCATATGCAAGTAAAATTCTTATGGCTTCCAATCTTGCTACTGGCGCATACGTTTCATCATAATCAATCCCTTCTTGTTGATTATATCCTTGTGCAACTAGTCTTGCCTTGTTTCTAGTCACTTTTCCTTCTTCATCTAATTTGTTTCTAAATACCCATCTAGTACCAATAATGGATTGATTTTGAGGCTCAGGTACTAAGGTCCAGACTTGGTTTTTCTCAAACTGAAGTAATTCTTCTTTCATAGCTTCAACCCATGACTGATCAGTGATTGCATCTTTTATGGATTTAGGTTCAATTTGTGAGATCATTGCCATATCATTGTTTTGAAATGATCTTCTTGTTCTTATTCCATCTGCTGTTTCTCCGATGATTTGATCTTGTGGATGATAGTCAACTATTCTCCATGATCTTGGAGGACTTTGAGGTGGTTCTTCATTCAAGGATGTTTGGATTGAGTTTTCAGGATTTGAGTTATTTTGAATTTCATCTTCTTCCTCCTCAATGATTTTTCTTTGATTTTCCAGTTCCTCAAATTCGTCAAACTTTATATGCATGCTTTCTTCCAGAATTCTTGTTCTCAGATTGTAAACTCTATAGGCCTTTGATGTAGATGAGTATCCTAAGAATATTGCCTTGTCTGATTTTGAATCAAACTTTCCTAGAACATCTTTGTTGTTCAAAATGTA
This sequence comes from Medicago ruthenica, assembly GCA_018208015.1. NCBI lineage: Eukaryota > Viridiplantae > Streptophyta > Magnoliopsida > Fabales > Fabaceae > Medicago > Medicago ruthenica. Next base: position 96,477,669 of record CM031371.1, read on the forward strand.
GCAATAGCATCCAAAAATGTGAAAATACGAAATGTTTGGCTTTATTCCTTTCCAGAGTTCATACGGGGTTTTGTTTAAAATTTTTCTTATTGAAACTCTATTCAAGATATAACAAGAAGTATTTATGGCTTCTGCCCAAAAGTATTTTTCAACGTTTGATTCATTTAAAATAGTTCTTGCCATTTCTTGTAAAGTTCTATTTTTTCTTTCTACAACACCATTTTGCTGAGGTGTTCTAGGACAAGAAAAATTATGAGATATCCCATTTTCATTGAAGAAGTGTTCAAAAGAAGAGTTTTCAAATTCTCCCCCATGGTCACTTCTTACAGAAATGATATTGGTTTCTTTCTCATTTTGAACTTGTTTACAAAAGGTTTTGAAGGCTTCAAAAGAATCGTATTTGTGTTTTAAAAATAAAACCCAAGTGAATCTGGAGAAATCATCAACGATGACAAAGCCATATCTTTTTCCACCAAGACTTTCTATTGAGATAGGTCCAAATAAGTCTATGTGTAATAATTCAAGGGGTCTTTTCGTTGAAATAAAATCTTTTGAATGAAAACTACTTTTAACTTGTTTTCCCTTGATACATGCTTCACATATCTTATCTTTCTCAAAATTAATCTTAGGAAGTCCTCTTACTAGATCAAGTTTTGATATTTTAGAAATGGTTTCCATGCTTACATGTCCAGCCCTTTTGTGCCAAATCCATTTGTCTTTTTCAAGAGACATGAAACAGGATTCAACAGGAAGTTCATCTAAGTATAAAACATAAACATTTTTGTTTCTTGATCCTGAAAATAAGATCTTTCCTGAAGATTTTTGTCTTACTTCGCATGTGTGAGGTTTGAATGTTACTTCAAAACCACTGTCACACAATTGACTGATGCTAATTAAATTGTGTTTCAAACCTTCTACATATTGAACATTTTCAATTTTTGCCGAATTTAACTTACCAATAATACCTTTACCTTTAATTCGAGCTTGTTCATTGTTACCAAAAGTTACTAAGCCTCCTTCTTTTTCAATGAAGGAGAGAAAGCTTTGTTTATCTCCAGTCATATGTCTTGAGCATCCACTGTCCAAGTACCAGGGCCTTTTCTTGACTGTCATGAGACATTCCTGCAGTAGAAGTTAGTAGTGTTTTGGGTACCCATATTTTTTTGGGTCCTTGATGGTTAGTGTTAAAATATCCTTTTTTATGAAAGTTAATGAATTTTGTTTTAATTTGAGAGGCTTGCTCTTTTTTCTTTTTAAAACAAAACTTTTCAAGATGTCCATATTTTTCACAATATGCACATTTATATCTTTCATTTTTTTTAATTTTTTCAGGAATAAAGAAATTTTTATATAGTTTCTGTTTATGATTTGTTTTGAAACCAATACCAGCTTTATCAAAAACACTCACTTGTGATCCCATGATTTTTTGAAAAGTTTCAGTGGATTTTACAAAGTTTGTAATGTCATTTTTTAATTGATGAACATTTTTCTTTAAAACGTTGTTTTCTTCTTTAGTGTTTTCTTCTTCAAAACTTTCCTTTGGTTGAGAGTTTCGAATTGTTTTGAGAAGATTTTTATTTATTTGTTCCAAATTTTCTTTTTCATTTTTGAGTTGAATATTTTCCATTCTTAGTTTTTCACAGGTTTGTTCAAGAATTTGAGAGTTGTAGAAAAGATTATCAAAAAGATGTTCAGTTTTTTCACAAGATGAGCAAGGTTCAAGATTTACCTCTTTATTATCTGATTCTGCCATTAGGCATAGGTTTGCTTGATCATCTTCATTTGTTTGTTCTTCTGGATCATCCCACGTGGTTAAGAAGGATTTTTGATTTGGTTGATAGTTGTTTGATTTTCTTTTGTTTAGTGGACATTCAGATTTGTAATGTCCCAATTTGTAGCATCCATAACAAACAACTTGACTTTTGTCAACTTCTATTTTCGAGCTTTCTTTTCTTGATGGGAACTTTCTTTTGTATTGATCTTTTCTTTGTATCATTCTTTGAAGTTTGCGAGTAAGAAGAATGATTTGATCTTCATTGTCTTCTTCATCAATTTCTTGTTGTTGATTTTCGAGATTTATTTCATCTTCTTGAGATTCTTGATTTGTTTTGAAGGCAATCATTTTATTTTTGTTTGAGGATTTGTCCTCTTGCAAAAGTACTTCATGAGCTTTTAGAGATCCAATTAGATCTTCTAATCTGAGTTTTGTCAGGTCTTTAGCTTCTGTTATGGCAGTTACAATGTGTCTCCAAGATTTTGGAAGACATCTTAGAATTTTTCTTACTCTCTCATGAGTAGTAAAATTCTTTTCAAGAGAACGTAATTCATTCATAATGACAGTGAACCTTCCATACATTTCATCTATGGTTTCGGTTTCTTTCATTTCGAATAGTTCAAATTTGCGCACACCAATGTCAATTCTTGTTTCTTTGACGTGACTGGTACCTTCATGGTGAGTTTTCAACGTGTCCCAAATTTCTTTGGCAGTTTTGCATTCTTGTACTCTATCGTATTCTTCCCTGCTTAAAGCCATGGTTAGAAATAATTTAGTTTTAAAATTTAATAGGATACGTTTACCTTCCTCTTCTGACCAGTCTTCTTGTTTTTTGACATTTAGATCTTCATCATATGGAATGTAGTTTCCATTTTCTACGACAGACCACATATGGTTGTCTTGTGATTGTAGAAATAGTTCCATTTTTCCTTTCCAAAAGTAGTAGTCAGTTCCTTCAAAGAGAGGTGGTCTAGTTGAAGATCCCCCTTCAGACATGAATTTTACTTTAGACATTTTTTTTTGTTGGATCTTTTCCTCGTACACTGTTGAGTGCTTAAACCTTAGAGGCAAGCTCTGATGCCAATTGAAGTAAAATTATCACAAGAAAGGGGGGGTTTGAATTGTGATGTAATTAAAAATTACCTATTAAAAAAAAACTTAACAACAAAACTTGGTGAGTAATGTTTGGTTAGTCAAAAATAATTAAATGTGTGTGTAAGTTAATACTGAATTTAAAGAGATAAGGAAGAGAAATCACACACAAAAATTTATCCTGGTTCACCCAACGTGGGCTAGTCCAGTCCCCACAGTTCTTGTGAGATTTTCCACTAGGTAGTTGAGTTATGACTTAATCTCAACTCCTTCTTTTCTTTTAGATCTTCTTGATCTATACAACAATTTCTTTCAACCGTTACGGGTTTAGACACTTGCTGTTACGAGCAAGCTTTTACAAATTTTGTGCCTTCTGCACAATATCAATTTCTTTACAAATGAAGGTTGATTTGAAAAGTATTAATCTTCTTTATAAGAAGTAATACGAAAATGAGTAGCTTTCTCAAACTTGGATTTTGTTCTTGATTGATTGCAACTTGATATGAAAGAGGTTGTAAATGAAGTATGCCTTTTTTTCCCTCAAAAAGTCGTGTGTTATGCTTTGCTGCAGTCCTCTATTTATAGGAGAAAGGAATGCCATCTTATCTTTCCTCAAACTTGGAGACCAAGGCTTTAAGTGAAACAAGAGATGAGATTGATTTCTGCAGAGATCGATCTCTGGCTGGAGCCTTTGTTCTTTTTGTCACGTGGAGTGTGAGCTTTGTACAGCTCATTGCTTTCTCATTTGTTGCTGTATTATTTAACTTGAACCCAAAGAAAAGGAGCTTTTGTACTAGGTAGTAGCTTTCCTTTGTCATGTAGTGAAATGTCCATAAAGAGTAACCAAAGGATCATAGAATTATATGGTACCACTTTTGTCATAAGCTTTTGATGTGTTGTCGAAATTTTAATGGCCTTTCCTTATACTTTGTTGGCTGAGTTCTTTTTGTACATGGAGATGAATATGTTCTTTTTGTTCACATGCTTATTGAAATAAATCCTTGCCTTAGCATATTTAATTCCTTCAATATTCTATTGCTTCCTTAAATGTGACAACATCAATTCTTGCATGGCCTTGTGCGTTTTTGCTCAAAATATTCCAACACTCTTGAGACCATAGTTGAGATCAATCTCTCCCAATATGACTTTATGCTTCCTTGATAATCATATAATGTTTTATACCTTTTGGCTTAAAATAAAACACTCAAGAGCACAAGTTAAATAACAATTAATATCAGAATTAATAAAACTTAATTTAATATGTTTGTTATCTTTAAAACTCAATTAGGGATTTTTGATTTAATCTCAACAGTATTATGGGGGTATGATACTTGCAGCAGTTGGCAGGGATCCAAATGAGCAGATGATGCCAATTGCTATTGCACTTGTTGAAGGTGAAACGAGAGATCAGCTTTTTTGTAACGGAAGTTGACTGAAAGGGTAACGGCGTAAGCTTTTGATAACTTAAAGGACCAATCTGAAACTTTACAAACTTAAAGGACTGATCCGGTAAAAACGTGAAACTTAAAGGACCCAGTGATGTATTTGGCCTATAAATAAACACTAACCTAGCTACAACTTACTACAACATAAGGAACCCAATCTGTTTAGGATTCATGTTGATGTTACACCATATGACTTGAAAGATCAACTAGACCAAATTAATGGTCGTATCAACCACGACGACATAAGAATGGTGGACAATGTTGATAATGGTCGTTCGTTGATCAACTTAGGCATCGTTTGACCTGACTTTTTTACAGTTTAAAAGCTACTTTAAAACAAAGTTAAAATTAAGGGCTTTAAGAAAGAAGTTAAAGTTGTTTGTTTACTTTATTTTTTTAGTTTTAAAGCTATTTTTAAGTTAAAAGTTGTTTGACAAAATATTGTACAAAGCTTTGAATTTATTATGAATTAACTTAATAAATAAAAAAATGTTTAAAATATTTTTTGAAGGTAAAAATGTTTAAAATATTTTTTGTGGAGTTGAAGAATATATATATATATATAGCACTTTCATATTGTAACAAACTATAAATATTTTTTTAATGATACCTACAATGTAACAAATATAATATAATATAAATTCTTATCTTTTTGAATGACACCAACAATATAGCATTCTTATAACCAAATAAAATATATATATATATATATATATATATATATATATTAGACGTAAATGAAGTAAATATGCCCAACATGAATAAAATTAAATGGAAGAAAAAATGAAATATAATATTAAAAAATAAAAGAAATGGTGCCAGCGTTAATCGAAGAGGGTATATGAATGGAGAAGAATTCAAGCTTGTCGTGTTAAGTAGTTTTAAAGTTCCTTTAAAAAACTTTTGATCAAAGCTCCTTCCATTCAATTTTATGCATTCTAAAAAAAAAAATTTTTTTTAGTAAGTACTTAATAGATATTGTGTTTGGTCTACATTCTCCTTAAAATTGTAGAGAAGTAGAAAAAAAATCGGGCCAAACGGTACCTATGAGAACGTTCAGTGCACCTAGATGAAACTCCAGAATGACGACGGGGTGAGAATTATGTTCTCAATATTTGGTCAACATAGTTAAAGGGACCAATTGAGTTAGACACTTCCTTGGTGGGATCTTTTTATGCTATCCGAAAAAGTGTGATTCGACCCTGGACATATGAAGAAATCATAGCGAGTAGGGAAGAGCCTAAAGAAGATATTAGTTTGGCTCATTTGTGATCTTATTTGTGTTTAATTATGTTGTTGTAATTATTATTGTTGTTGTATTACACTGCTGTATCATGTTGTTGAATTTATGTTGAATTATGTTGTGGTTGAATTATGTTGTTGTTGATACCTGATTAATTCCTCTGATACTGAAAAAATCAATTATATGAAACACTCTTTTGAAATTTTCATATCCTCACCTGAGTCATCGTTCCTTTTAGCTCATTTTATAGTTCGAGGATTTTTTTTTATCCTTGTAACCGATTTACCTACCATGCTTCAAGCGTAGTTGAGAGTCATTTGAAATATTAGATTGTCCAATAGGGACATTCATTTAGGATTAACATATGAGTATTGGTTTCATAAACTTTTGATCGTACCTGATCAAAATGAAGACGTCCGATGCGGTTGTTCTGGCCGTTTGTAAGCTCTATAGAGGGGTACCTGCAGACACTTTGACGCTCAAGTCAGTAAGAGCATAAGAAAGGGGGTAAGAGGTTTGAATCAATCGTACCTTTGGGGACTCTGTAAAGTTTCCTTATATAGAGGTGACATGCATGAGTCGTTGTAAAGCACACTGAGGCACTCGATGGTTACGGAACCGTGGGAATCATAACCATCGAGCGGGATATGCGGCACGTGGGGGGGAGACGTTTCCATTCGGTTTAAATGGGTCTCCTGAGGTCATGCGAGCACTCCCCTAGATCATGGGGAGGGGGTGTAATGAGGGTGGATAACCTAAATGTAGGATTTGGGCTAGTTGGTTTGGGCCCATAGTAAATGGGCCTTAGAGCGTTTTACTCAGTCAAGAACAACTTTGCAAAGAGTTATCTTTTGAACTTCTAGTTCACACTAGTTTGTACGAGGTTATATATGATACAACAATAATTTATTTCAAATAATTTATTTGAACTTCTAGTTCAAATTTTTAGTCGCCTATCCTCTCTCAATAATATTGACAAAACTAACTCATCAATTGACAATAAACCTACTGGTTTGTAAACAACAAGTCTCAAATGATTGGCTCATGATAATTTATAGACTTAAACACCATTTTGGTCCCTTATCTAAATCTCATAGTTCATATTGGTCCCATAACAAAAAAGGTGCATATAGATCCTTTAATTTGACTAAATTGTGTTAGGTTGGTCATTTCCAATTATTTCATGATCTTCCATTTTCCTATTCTTCTTTCCTCTTATTTTATCAAACCCAACAAAAAATTGGAAACCATCTTTACACGTTCCCAATTTTCCATTGTTCATAAAAATCAAACCCGGCAAAAAAATAGAAACCGTAGCTACACGATTACTTATCAATATCACATTATAGCAAGGAGAAAATTTACATATAGTAACCTTTTGACTTGATGCAAAGTAATATCTCAACATACATGATTTCTTATCTCAATATACAATATCACAAACTTCTACTTGTGGATTGACAACAAACATATTTGTGATCATTTAGTTAATGCATCAATTAAAGTATAGAACATAATGTATTTAACCTTTAAACAATTGCAAAATAGAGTGTTATTATATCTCAATATTTAAGTGTTTTTATGACAAATTCAAAATAATATCTTGCTCATTTATTGAATTTAAAACCAAAATCAAAATAATCATGATATTATTAAATTTCAAAATATTCCAAACAATTTCATACATTATTTTAACCGTGTTTGGTAGAACCAAGTCAAATTAATTGACTCGAAAGACCCTTTATTATATTTTATTGTTCAAATTAAATTGTGATAGACACAAGAATAATCATCACGTGGATTGAAATATTAATTCTCGGCAAAACAAAATACTGAAACAACTCCCCCTTAGTCCAAATACTGAAACAAAATAAAACAAAATTGTTCCATACCAAATAAAACAATTTTTCCTTCAAAAAAATAAAAAATAAAACAATTTTTGTTTAGGGTAAAAATTGTTTTTCTTTTTTTTTTTATGTTAAAAAAAATAAAACAATTTTTACCCTAAACAAAATAAAAAAAATAAAAAATTAAACTCAAGAGCTACATTTTTTATTCAATTCAATTTTCAAAGCCAGTGAAACAAACATTTAATCTCCGTTTTTTATTTGACTAAACACATAATCTCTGTTTTTTTTAAAGAACACATAATGTTAGGGAAATTCTTGTTTACCCATCAATAAAAGGTGGGTAATACTACCCATGTTGAGTTGGCCCAATCAAAACAATGTATTTATATAACATTAAAAATAATAGAAAACAAACAAATAACTTTGATTGGTGCCAACTCAGCATGGGTTGTGTTACCCACCTTTTATTGATGGGTACCCAAGTTGTCACCATAATGTTATTGAGACAACGAATCACGTCTAAGAAACATTTAATTCTATAAAATATATCATGCGTTCCATAATTCATACAAAATAAAATTATTGAATTTATAAGTTCTTCAAAAACTCATTAAAAAAAATTCTTCATAAACTATGTTACAAATATTTATATACGTGGTTGCATGAATATAAAACTCTTATGAAATTCAAGATGCATAAATATAAAATTCTTCAGAAATTCATAGAGAATAAATATTAAATTTCTTTTAAGTTCTTTCAAGATCTGGACAACATATATAAACAATATAAATTAATTTAATTCTTTGTGCAATCCTTTAAGGATGCACATTTATTGAATTTGTTAGGAATTTATAGAGAATAAAAATTGTGTCTTTTTCTCAAAAAAAAATTGTGTCTTTAAGTTCTTATATAATACTTCATTCGATTCTTTTTATAAGAGACAAATGAGTCAACAAAATTTGATGTATCTAATTCATAATATGAACCAAATATATTAACTTTTGTTGACTCATTTTTCTTTTATAGAAAGAATGGAAAAATCTTTGTAATATAACATATAAGAACAATTCGTTGTGCAATCTTTCAAGATGCTTGAATATTTTCTTATGGAATTCAAGAAAATACGTAAACATGAATGATTCATAGGCAATATCAAAAAGAAAAATTTCCATCTATACTATACCATACATATCAAAATAAACTATACTATATGAAAATGTCAAAAAAAAAACTATACCATTAAAAGGAACGGATTTTCTACCAAAACAAAACAACTAAACAAGGTAACGGATTGATATACTTCCTGAAAGAAGGATTGATTCATATCATAGTTCATCATATCAAAAAAATATCCCATTTTATTATGTAAAGAAAATCTTTTTTTTTTTATCATATAACAAAAAAAAGGGTGGATTCAATGTACCGAAAAGAATGCATTTAAATTATAAATGGAAGTTAATTTTAAGAGTGAAAAAAGAAACAAAAAACCAGAAGGCCAAATCAATTAGAGGATTAACAAACTCAACAAACCCGATTCCCATGCAGGAATCACGCGTAAATTGTTAACCAAAAATAGAAACAAAATCAAAAATTAAAAACACACATTACAACAGCGCAAAAAGCTTTCACATAGTTAATGTTGCCAATAATAAACATCTAATTACGTTTGATCCACCCATAATTATTTTATTGTCTTCCCCAAATTCACATTTCCTTAATATCAACAAGGAGATCAAGGAGTTTCTCTCATTTTCTTTTTGGGATCAATTCAAAAATCATGGGTTTCCGATCCCTCTTTCATCGAAAGAAGAAACTCCAAAATACAACTTCGTCTTCTCCAACAACGGTAACCACAAGCACAACCTTTCTCTCTCGAAACCCGTCCCTCCAATCGCGTGTCCAATTCACCAAGGATTTGGAGCACGTGTTTCGGAAATTTGATGTTAACGGTGATGGCAAAATCTCTTCTTCCGAATTAGGGTCCATCATGGGAAGCCTAGGGCAACCTGCAACGGAAGAAGAACTTGATAATATGATCCGTGAGGTTGATGCTGACGGTGATGGTCACATCAACCTCGAGGAGTTTATTGAGTTGAACACCAAAGACATCGATCCCAATGAGATTTTGGAGAATCTCAAAGATGCATTTTCCGTTTTTGACATTGACAAAAATGGTTCTATATCTGCTGAGGAGTTGCACAATGTTATGGTGAGTCTTGGAGATCAATGCTCCCTCGCCGAGTGTCAAAAGATGATAGGCGGCGTTGACAGCGACGGTGATGGAATGATTGATTTTGAAGAGTTTAAGAAGATGATGATGGGCTCCAACTTTGGATCGATGGAAAGAACTAATCAAGGTGATAGCGAAACATGAAAATTTGATCTTTGGTTTTAAATTATGGTTGCAGTTTGGTGGTTGTTACGGTTTGATTTGGACACACGTTCATTGTGGTAGTAATTTTATCGCAAACATTTTAAGACCTACTTAATTAGGAAAGTGTTTTGCATCGTTAGTTGTGATTTCTTGTTGTTATACATGGGTTTTCATCCTTGCATGTACTTTTGAATCGTTTAGTTTCTACTTTTTCTTTCCTTTTGAAGGAATTGTTGGTTGAAGACAATGCTTATGAGTTGTTTTTGGGAAAGACATCGTCATATGTGAGTACATTTTAAGCTTTATTTGATGAATATCTCAATGTGTGGTGTGATGGTTTAATGGATCGTTCATTTTATTCACTTGTGATTTGTATTATATGGCGTTTTGATTGAATTTTCTAGACGTGTATTGAACTCTCATGCTCTTCGTATATAATTTAGTTTTGTAAGAATTGATTTGGTGTATATATGTTTGATGATTGATGAACATTCAAAACTCATTATTACATTTTCTGGAAAAACTAAAAAAACACTAGTCATCTATTGTATATTTTATTTTATTTTACAAATTAGACATATAATTCGTGTTATGCATTGGAAGAGAAAGTTATTTGAACAAATAATTTTGAGTTCTTTTGGGGATAAGTATTTGAACAAATTAGTGTCTCCATCTATCTATCTCTCACATTGTCACACGCATGCGCGCACATACACCATCTAATCTGCTCCCACCAGCTCGTAGTATTTCCATCTGCGGCAATATTGTCGTTTAAGCGTCGTGTAAGCACAGAGGTGGATCCACATACATCTTAGGGTGTGCACTTACACCCCCTCGAATTTTGAAAATTTTACTTACCCCTTCACGATTATTATTGTGACGGTTACATTTGCACCTATTCTCACAATTGCACCCAATAGATAGTAAAAAGTAGTAATTTATATTTTTCAACACCAACAAACAGATTTAAAAAGAAAATTGCCCACATATTATTTTCTTTACTCAAATAGTGATAGATTTATGTCAAGTGTACTAAAATTTGTTCAAGTAGTAATTAAATTCGTATTCTTGAGGATCATTGTCAAACTAAAACGCAACAATTACAATGATACTTATGTCATAAATTGTAGGTGGGGGGGTTGGTTTTTAAATAAAAGGGAATAGGACTTCAAATCGCATCTTTGCTTGCTACTACTTGGTAAATTAATATCCTAGTTATAACTTACAACAATTGCCTATCCCATGATCACGATAAATTAATCAAATAGACTAATGATATAAAAAACATGAATGAACCCTAATTCCTTAGGTGACTATCCATATTTTATACTTGTATTATATCAATTTTAACTTAATTTGTTTATATTTTATTTTATAATATCTATACTGCTCATGAAAAATTGAAAAATAATTGATTTATTAAGGTTACAAGGACATGTTTATAGAAATTGAATCATAATCAATGGATTTAAGAGTAGAACTGCTTGAGGGTGATTTAGGGATATTGAAAATAGGCTACACCAAAAAACTTCACTAGTAGTATAGATGATTCAATATTCCTATGTTCGGTTAATTACATAGTTCAAATAGATTCAAATAGTTACATCTAGTTTTAATTTAGAGAAATTTAGCTATTCATAGAAGTGACAGACATTACAACAAAGTTTGGGAAATTATTCATTCAAAAGAAGAATTTGAGCTATTGAATCTTGTCCCCAAGAGTTGAAAATTGATCACCACCTTCAGCCTCCAAAACACACTCAATCATATTTTCTATGTAAGAATTTGGAACCCTTGCAATATGAGCATTGTGCTGCCTATCTTACACTCCAGATGTTTGATGGCGGGCAGGATAGGATGCATCTCTGAGGCGTGTAAGGTAGCGTATTTCAGCGATTCCAACTCGTGCAAAATGTCCTGTGACATTGTTTCAGGCGCGTCAAGAAATGAAGTTCTTCAAATGCAACTCATGTAAATCCCATTCAATATAGTGTTTTTAGAATAGAAGCAGAGTGTGTTTTACTGTCTTTTTAGGCAAAATTACACAATTCGTCTCTTTTCAGATAACACTCGTCCTTTATCTTTTTGTTTTCCTTATTTCATCATTTATGTTATAATCAGGTAACACTTTCGTCCTTTATTTTTTTTCCGATTTAGTCATTTATGTTACAAAATGTCAACATTGTTATCATTTTTCATTGAAATTTGAATTTCTTTGTGTGTATGATGAATATTTGAGTTTGTTTATTAGTTTGATGAAGTTTTTATATGTTTTTTATGATTTTTTTTATTTTGTTTGGATAAAAAAGATAATAATGTTGACATTTTATAACATAAATGACTAAATCGGAAAAATAAACAGATAAAGGACGAAAATATTACCTAATTATAACATAAATGATTAAATTAGAAAAAAAATTAAAAAAAGACAAAAGTGTTATCTGAAATTAAGTTAAGAGACGAATTGTGTAATTTTGTTAGGTTTTACTACATAGATATTTATTTAGAGGTTTTACTATACAGATATTTATTTAGATATTTTAAGAATTATTATTGGACCGTAGATCTCACTATCTAGGAATTAAGACTCCAAAGCCAAGGGTGTGAACCCTTAAAAATAGGGCTGGACGTCCTCCAAGAGGGCAGAGGGCCCACTTGACAATCACACATAACCCTGTGGGGGCGCCCTCAGCAGCTTACGAGGGCGCCCAAGTCATGGTTTTGGCCCTTTATGATTTAGGCCCAAAACCATGACCGGGTAAGGCCCAAAAAGGGCTACAAATAGTAACCTCGGGACCATTCCCGAGGCATGACCTAAACACAGCACAGAAACCCTAGTTTCTAGAAGCATTGTACTCACTGCCAGTACAGTTGGCGCCCACCGTGGGGCTACGGTAAAACAGACCTAGCCACCGTCTCCCAGAGAAAAACGATCGATACCCGGCCTCCTGAGAGTCATCAGAGCGCCGTTTAACCACCATATCACCCGAAGCAACCTCAAAGCTTTTGAATCCGCCGTGATTCAACCCTAGACCTACCCCTGACTCCATCAAACGACTGACCCATACCTGTTCGGAAACCCTGATCTAAACCTAGGATTCGAGGCTTAGAGTGCGAATCTCTGAACACCGGTCATAAACTCAACATACAAACCCAAACTACCGTCGTCGCCGGCGCGATGGCAGACCCTGCGGCCTTAGAGGCTCTACAACAACAGATCCAGCAGCTTCGCGACCATAATGAAGCCTTACAAGCAACCATGGAAACCATCCAACAGCAGCAACACGCCGAAGGAAATGGTTCTCAGCAAGATGAATCGACTGACCCCGACCCTCAACCACTTTCCGCCGAAGTTTGGAACGCGCCAGTGCCAGAGAATTTCAAGCCGCCGTCTCTTTCCTCCTTCGATGGAAAAAGCGACCCAGTGGAGCATGTGACCGCCTTCAACACTCAAATGGCCGTCATCGGTGCTGCCGATTCTCTCAAGTGCAAGTTGTTAGCAGGGACCCTGAAAGACGCCGCCCTGAGGTGGTATATGAACCTGCCTCGGTTTTCCGTCGTCAGCTACCAGGATATGACGCGCAAGTTAACGCACCAGTTCTCAGCAAGCCGCCACCGCAAAGTCTCGTCTACCAGCCTTTTCAACGTCCGTCAAGGACCCAACGAGACTCTCCGCGAGTATCTTGCACGCTACAATGACGCCACCATCAAGGTCATTAACCCTAACCAAGAATTGTTTGTGGGAGCCTTCCAGAACGGTCTCCGCGCTGGCCAGTTCAACGAGTCGTTGGCACAAAAACCAGCGGACTCCATGGAAGAGATCATGTCTAGAGCAGAATGTTACATAAAGGGAGAAGAAAGTAACGCCGAGAAGAAGGCAAGAGATTCCAGGGAGCGCGCTCCCTACGGATATGATCATCGACGCAATTATTACCCGTCCAGTAGCAGAGACCGAGCGCCATACAAACGCCAGGGTCATGATAGGCGCCCACCCCCTCCAGAATCATTCACGGCCCTCAACACCCGCCGTGAACAAATCTGGAGAGAAGTTTGCCACTCCAGAATCATCCCTGAGCCTCAGCCGCCGAGAGGAACAATCATGGGGAACGACAAGGATGCCTGGTGCAAATATCACCGCATTAAGGGACACACTACAGACGATTGTATACATCTGAAAAGGGAAATAGAGAAGCTGATTCAGAACGGCAGATTGAGGGGTTACGTGAAGGAAGGTAGAGGAGAGGAAAGGCGCCCCCACGAAGACCCTCAGAGAGAAAAAGAAGTGGCGAAAGAAGGAGAGCGCCACACTTTGAACACCATATCTGGCGGTTTTGCAGGGGGCGGGGAGTCCAGCACCTCCCGGAAGAAATACGTCAGACAAATAATGCTGCTTGATGACCACACCAGGAAGGAATCAGAGCGTCAGGTGGACATCACTTTCTCAAGTGAAGACCGTAGGGGGGTAATTCCTCACGATGACGATCCCATGGTCATCACTGTCCAAATCTTCAACTGGGACGTCAAGAGGGTGTTGATTGATCCAGGTAGTTCTGCAGACATCCTCTACTATTCAGCTTTTGAGAAGATGGGACTAGACGAGGAGCAGTTGCAGCCTTTTAAAGGGATACTGGCCGGTTTTACAGGGGAACAGGTGCACGTCCGGGGATACATCACGCTGAAAACAACATTCGGTACGGGTAGTAATGCTAAGACCATCAGGGTCAGATACTTGGTAGTCAACTCGCCCTGTTCCTACAATGTCATCATCGGCCGCCCAGCCTTTAACGCCCTCGACGCCTACCTTTCCACCAAATTCCTCGTCATGAAATACCCGCTGGATGATGGGCGGGTTGGTACCATTAGAGCAGACCAGCGAGCAGCCCGAGAGTGTTACCACAATAGCTTGAAGATCCAGAAGGAGAAGAAAGGAAGCAGTGACCTAAAAGTGCGCCAAGTGAACCTCATTGTATCCAGCCTAGAAGAAGAAATTCATGTCCAGGAAATCAAGAAGGTCGAAGAAGGAAATAATAATATGAAAGAAGAAGATACGGAGCCCGAGGAGATCGAGAGGGCTGAGGAAGAAAGTACTCCCTTCTTGGTACCCCGCTTGAGGCCAGTCAATTTGAGAGCCAATGCTGATGAAGAAAATGCAGAACACGGAGAGGCCAGGAAGGTTGAGGAAACGAGTACTCCTTTCCTGATGCTTCGCCCAAAGCCGGCCAATCCAATTTTCAGAACCAGGAAGGAAGAAATAGAATGTGATGAAATCAAGAAGGAGCTGATATTATGGACAGAACCAGCCAACCGCAGGATGATGAAAAAGATTGAGGGCAGTGCAGGACGGAACTCGCCATGACAAGTCAAGGGCGAGCTGGAGGGAAGACAAAGCCTTTTTATTTCTTACCGTTTTTTATCTTATAAATTCGTCTTTTGTACAGTTAAGTAGTAAGACAGTAAGGGGCACTCTTTTCCCCCCGCAGTAATGGGGGTTTTTAATGAGGCCTCGGTTTTTTATTAATGTCATATATATATATTGCTTGTCCGTCTTATTCTCATTGCATTTAGCAGATCGCCATTGCCGAATCTCAAATGAGCTCGCCGTATGATATGCTAACCACAAAGAAAGAGCCGCCTAATTCCTTAACCCCCAAGTGGGCTCTAAGACGTCGCGAGCTTAAAATGAAAACGCCGCCTAATTCCTTAACCCCCAAGTGGGCTCTAAGACGTCGCGAGCTTAAAATGAAAACGCCGCCTAATTCCTTAACCCCCAAGTGGGCTCTAAGACGTCGCGAGCTTAAAATGAAATCGCCGCCTAATTCCTTAACCCTCAAGTGGGCTCTAAGACGTCGCGAGCTTAAAATGAAATCGCCGCCTAATTCCTTAACCCTCAAGTGGGCTCTAAGACGTCGCGAGCCGAAAATGAGATCGCCGCCTAATTCCTTAACCCCCAAGTGGGCTCTAAGACGTCGCGAGCCGAAAATAAGATCGCCGCCTAACTCCTTAACCCCCAAGAGGGCTCTAAGACGTCGTGAGCTAAAAGTACCGCCCATAGAAGGCTGTGAATCGTCAAACTAAGTACCCGCCCGATTAATACTCTTAAGCGCGAGGAAACATATACTAATCACATAAACGCCTCAACTAAAGCATGACTCAGGAAATTCGTGGCAGTTGCATAACTAAACATTACCATAGTACGAAGAAGCGCAAAGAAAAGCAAATTAAGGAAAGGAAATTAAATAGCATAGAAATAATATCGAGTCATTACAAACCAAATTGTGCCAAATTCAAAAAAAATTTACATAAGATCATGGTTCATCCACCAGGACGCCATCTACAATGATTTTAAAAGGATCAAAAGCGGAAGTGTCGACGCCAGGATGAAGGAGGGCAAATTGTGCCTTGGCTCTTTCAAAGCCAGCATCAAAGTTCAGAGCCAGCTCGCCCTTCGCTTCAGAAACTTCGGCCTTGAGTTGAGCCTCCTTTTCCGCTCCAGCCGCAACGTCGTTTTGTAGCTTGGCAATGACACCGTCCTTTCCGGCGAGATCTGCCGCATAACCAATCTTCAGATCGGAGATGCGTTTCTCAAACTCAAGCGTCACCGCCTCCCTAGCCTCCCGCACTTCTTTCTCCTTAGCATTTCCGGCCTCCTCCAACTCTTTCTCCAACGCCCTCACCGTAGTTTGAAGGGCCTCCTCATTCTGCACCACCTCCTCATACTTACGATCAACCGAGTCTATAAGCAGCATGGTCCGCAGACAATGGACCCCCATATCCTTCATCATAAAGGGCACAGCACCCTGACTTCCCGCCTCTGCATCCTCAGGATTGAATACCAGCCTCTCCCTCACGTAAGCACCATAGTCAAAGCCTTTGTCCCAGAAAGACGGCACCGAGCTGCTGGTTTTGACGGCGCCAATCAGGGAAGGAGAGGGCGTCTTCTTCCCTTTCTTCTCTGATACTGCCTTCCCTTTATTATCTTTTACGGGCGACCTCCTATCGCGCGGAGCCGCCGGAATGCTCTCAACTGGGACTTCGATCGGATGGTCAGCCTTCCTCTTGGGTTTGCGGGTAATAAGCCCCGCGGGATCAGTAGTCGCCGTCCCCTCAGCAGCCTTCTTCGCTTTCATCTCTTCAAGATACCTCTTCCTCTCTGCCGCAGTCATGGGCGCCATGTCCTCTACAAAAAATAAAGCGAAAGATCAAGAACAAGACAATATAAATACAAAGCATAGTCTTAAGCAAATAAATGTGACTCACGTAAATATTCGTCTAGGCCATCTACGTCACCTTCCCTGTTCAATAATTCCCGGATGTTCATAGGCAACATCTTGTCCAAAAAACAGACGACGCCCTGGTCGTACGCGTCCAACTTCTCATAGTCGAAACCCATGATGGACGCCGGAGCACTCGTCCAACATGTGGGAAACTTCAGTTTACCGTTCACCCATACTGCGGCCGCCTCACAACCTTTTCGCCCCTTAACGCGAAGGAATGTTTGTCTCCAATTTTTGTAATGAGAGGCGTAGGGCGGAAATAGCCTCTTACCAGGGTGCGCACTGACAGACACCCAAGACTGTTTATCCACCCCCTTCGTGCCATAGAAAGTAAAAAAGGACCCAACCGAGGGCTGGAAGCCCAATCCCTCGCAAAGTATCTCAAAGGCGCGGATAAAAGCCCAGCTATTCGGCTGCAGCTGAGAAGGCGCGACGTTGAGACAGTTGAGCATGTCAACTTCAAAGGGCGTGAAGGGATACTTCACGCCCAGATCCTCAAAAACAGCGGTGTACATATGAAACATCTCACTCTTCAAACTTTTCGGCCTCTGTGCGCATACTCTCTCGCCCGGATGGCAAGGTTCCAAAACCACGTCCTCCTCAAATCCCGTAGAAGACACGTGCAGCTTACTCCGGAAAAACGCCACCCGTTGCGAGTCCAAGTATACAGACTCAGAACGAAGCACCTCGTCGGCAAAACTCTCTTGTTCTGAATCACTAGAAGACGCCATGTAACAAATTCCCTTCCTACAGAACGGACCTGGGCGAACAGAACGAACAATAACGTCAGATGAATCTCCACTAATACTTCCCGCTTCACCCCCGTCCAAACCAATCGAAGACTCCATCTCAAGGGAGTGGCCATAGTAGGCCTTATCGAACACCACCCAATCCATGGTTCCGTCAGAGCGTCTCGCATGCCTAACGCTCTCCCCCCACAACCTACACCTTTCCTCCGAATTAGCTGGGGATAACTCCCTACCCGCCGCATCGCACTCTCTAATTCTCACCATACTACGAATGATAAAGCAAAAAGAACGAGATCAAGTAGGGTACCTGGATCTAGACAAATGGAGGGCTTGAGAAGCGAACGAGTGCTCCGGACGATCTGTAAAACAGTAAGCTGCAATTTTCTCCACGAACACCGCAACCGCTTGAACGAGGAAGAGAGAACGAGCAGGAAGGAAAGGACGGAGACAAAGGAAGGAAAAGAGATAAGGAGAATCTGAAAGTACAAAGTAAAGTAAATCTGTTTCAGTTAAAAGCGAAAAAGCCTGGGGAAACGCGCAGATGACGTCACTTAAGTTGGCACGATTTCCGAGAACCGCTACGATTCGGACACGTCAGCAAGAGCGAACGGTCGCCTCACGCCAACCGTTGGATCCCGATAAGAAGCGTCCTCAACACGCGGTCCAAAGGGCGCGGCGCGCTACACACAGTTTAATCACTTCGCCTTGTGCCAAGACTTGTGCTTGTTGGGCTAGCATAAATATTCCTGTTGGGCTGGCGCCCAACACTCTCGTAGGGCTAGTGCCGCCCACTAAGGTACTCAATTAGAAACATGGAGCTAATACCCACGTTGGGCTAGTATCCATGTTGGGCTAGTACCCATGCAGGGTTTAAACACCCATGTTGGGCTGGTATTCATAAAATTTTTCACATGGCTTCGTAGCGCCTAAGTCCCACTTGCTGGGCAAAAGGTCATAGACAAACCCCCTGTAAATAGTTTAATCACTTCGCCTTGTACCAAGACTCGTGCTTGTTGGGCTGTGGACCGTAGATCTCACTATCTAGGAATTAAGACTCCAAAGCCAAGGGTGTGAACCCTTAAAAATAGGGCTGGACGTCCTCCAAGAGGGCAGAGGGCCCACTTGACAATCACACATAACCCTGTGGGGGCGCCCTCAGCAGCTTACGAGGGCGCCCAAGTCATGGTTTTGGCCCTTTATGATTTAGGCCCAAAACCATGACCGGGTAAGGCCCAAAAAGGGCTACAAATAGTAACCTCGGGACCATTCCCGAGGCATGACCTAAACACAGCACAGAAACCCTAGTTTCTAGAAGCATTGTACTCACTGCCAGTACAATTATAATAAAGTGACACTATGTAAAAATATGATTTGATAACTATGTAAAAATATGATTTGATAACTATGTAAAATTATTCGACAGGAACTATGTAAATTTTTTATAATTTGCATAGTGTATCCGTATATCCGATTTTTAAATCAAGGGTTAATTAAGTAAATTGCGTACATAAAGATTTAGAATCTTGTTTTTCGTCTCTAATAAAAATTACACTTTTTAATCCTTATAAAAATTTTCATCAGTATTTTTAATCTCTGTAAAAAATTTCATCAGCATTTTCAATTCATGTAAAATTTTCAGTCAGCATATTTGGTCCCTAAAAATGCTAAAGGAACTAAAATATGTGATTTTTTTTGCAACTAAAATGTGTGATTTATAGGAATCATTTACCTAATTAACCCTTAAATTAATAGTTAAATACTTAAATATGTTGATTTTTGAAAAAAAAAATATTTTCTATCATTTACAATTATAATAACTTATTGGAACATTGGTGTGAAGTTGGAAGGAAATTGGAAGATTAAACACCAAGTAATAAGACTTTAAGCTAGTGCGATGTGAATTGAAAAAATAGAGAGTGAAGGTCTCACATAAAATAGAACACACACATTAGTAGTGTTTAAATTGCAGTATTTAATTTTAAATACTTGATAATTATAAAAATAATAGTAATTATTATTTTTATTCATGAATATAATTTTCCACAATTTTAGCTTATGTTGGTTGTGATAAGGTTTGAGAAACCAACTGAATTTCCTATATTTCCTTCATTCATATTCAATTAGTTTGTTTCCTCCATTTTTGTGGGTTTGTTTCTTTTTTATCTTTTCCACAAGATTTGTTGAACTGATTAGTGGTTAAGTTTTCTTTTGATCTTATCTAATAGACTAACTGCTGCCGCAATTTTAGCTAAACCAGTTACAAAACCTCTATATAAAAAAAGGACTCCATTCAGTTCAAAAAATACACCAAAGAGTTTTATTGAGTTGTCGAGAACTCTTTTTCTCTTCACCCTCTAGCTTGAGTTAACGAGCTATTCTTCTTCTCATCTCTTTTTTCTGTCCCTTCGAAATTAAGAGTGTTATTAAGACCTTAGTCCATATTCTGTATAATGTCCCTTCGAAATTAAGAATGGTATTAAGATCATAGTCCCTTTTAGAATAATAATGTCTCGTCATAATTAAGAATGATCTTAACATTATATATATATATATATATTCTTTCGATATTTTTCTACCTTTGCAGAAGTTAAAAAGTCAAAATGGTGATAACACCATATTTGAGTGGTCTTAGCACCATAATAGAGTGGTCAGAGTACCTTATTAAAGTGGTTTCAATATTAAAGAGTGGTCTTAGTACCATATTGGAGGTGCAAATCTCGAACAGTTTTCTGCTGTGCAGTAGTTAACCGCACAGTTGTAGTTGGACTTATTTTATCTTGGAGGCGGCGTGGTTGATAGTCTGTCTTGCACAATTTTGGGCAATGCCACGAAACGTCTTAACGAGAGAGCGACCTGGTCGTGACTTAACCCAGTAACAACTTCGGTAGATATTCTTTTTCAAAATAGAATTTAGAAATTCAAATACAACAGTTTGGAAATCCAAAAACAACAATTTTAAGACGTTTCAATAAGACATTTATACGGAAAAATTACTTATTGAGATTTCGTTGTCCCAAAAATAAAACAAGGATAAATCAGGCTACATAAATACATATTTCAACTTAAACGATGAAGTGATTGTTGTTATAACAACAAACACTAAGAAATTCACATATGCACTTTGAATATGTTTGAAATTTTATTTTCAAAAATCAGAACCGCATTATGAATAAATAACTCTAATTGCCAAGAGAATATGAACCTAAAAAGGTCCTATATCGGAAATCAACAGCCACCATCAGGAAATGACAATGGTTAACAATTAATTTAATTGTGTGAAACCAAGTCATATGTTCTGCAAGTATAAGAACAGGTCAAGTGTTGCTCCACAAAGTAACTTGACTGAAGAAAAATTCACTGTTATTATTAATATAATTAGTCTAGTTGGTTGAAGTGAATGGTGGGCCAACATTAGTGCCTCACGCTTTATCTACTAAGATTGTGCTATGTTTAAAACATATACTACTGCTGAAAATAAGAAAGTGTTATTAGAATATTCAAAACACTACTAAAGTTGTTGGCGTTAGAGATATGGAGTTACCATTCGAGTCCGAAAAGAAAATTATTCTCTAGAACATGATGTATGCTCAAAGGATAAGAAAGAATATATATTTCAGATTTCAACTGAATAAGACTGAGTTGACTCAGACTTAAAGAGAGACTTGTGCACCATGCATTCTTGTGGGGAAAATACTGCGCCTTTGATGGTATGTTCAAAATTAAATTCTCCTTCTATTTTATAAGTTTTGTGATTTTAATATTTGACATGTCAAAATTTATCATGTGAACAAGCGTTTAATTTAAAACTTGAGTAACTTGGACTTAATTCCAAAGTTATATGACTAGAAAATTTTATTTTTTGCAATCAAGATAAATGAACCAAAAGTTCATATAAATCAGTGTTTAGATAATTTGAACCTCTAAACTTAATAAAATATGATATGTGCGAACTTGATGGAACATAAACTAGAAATTATAAAAAGATATTTTATCATATTTATTGATGACTGTAAATTTTGAAAAATAAAATTGATACGCTTGATATGTTCAATTTTTATAAAAAAAAAATTGAAATTAATGTTGAATAGAGTGCCCAAGTCTAAGAACAAAATTTCTACTTATGAAGTTTTGAAGAAAAGACAACTCAACTTGTGTTATTTTTTAGCTTGGGATTGTCTGGACTATATTTGGATTCTGGACCCCGAGAGAGTTAAACTCACTATTAGAGCCTATGAATGTGTATTCATTGGGTATGCTATAAATAGCGAAGCATATAAGTTTTATGACTTAAATGCTAAAGTGATCATAGAATCAAACGATGCTGATTTCTATGTAAACAAATACCCCTTTAAATAAGGAATAGTGGGGGCACTATGGGGGCGCTAGTGAGAGCACAACACTAGTGGGGTAAACATAAATTCTCATTTTTAAAAATTAAGACCAAGTTGGGGCACTACATCTAATCACATTCCAAATTTCAGAAATAGTTATGAAAACATCGTACAAGATGTTATAGAACCTCGAAGAGGTAAGAAAGCTAGAATGGCTAAAGAGTATGAACCTGGTTATATGGTTTATACAATGGAAGAAGATCCATTAAACTTTTGAAAAGAAGCAATAAATGATGAAATGGATTCTCTAGAATCTAACTCAACATGGCACTTAGTAGACTTGCCTCCTAGTTGCAAAACAATCGATTGTATTTGGATTTTGGAAAAATAAACTAAAACCTGATGGTTCAGTTGCTAAATACAAGGCTCACCTTGTAGAAAAAGGTTTTAGGCAAAGAGAAAAATATAGATTTCTTCGACACTGATTCACCAGTCATTAGAATCATATTCATGAGGGTACTAGTCCCTTTAGTCGTTGTTCATAACTCGATAGTACTCCAAATAGATGTGAAAGCTATCTTTCAAATGCTGAACTAGAAGAAGAAATCTACATGGAAGAACTTGAAGGTTTTGTGATTCATGGACAAGAAAACAAGGTCAGTATGTCAGATAAATCTTTGTATGATCTAAAAATAAACTCCTAAGCAATGACATCAAAAATTTGACAACCGGAAGATATCAAATGATTATAAAGTGAATGAAAGTGACAAATGTATTCTCTACAAATATGGAAATAACATTTGCATGATCATATGCCTCTATGTAGACGACTTGTTCATATTTGGTTCAAAGATTCATGCTATAAATTATGAGAAACCATTGTTTATCAACAACATTGATAAGAAAGACCTAGGCGAAGTTGAAGTAATTCTTGGTTTCAAGATTACTAGATCAGAAAAGAGAACTTTTTTGATCAATCTCACAATGTTGAGAATATCTTAAGGAAATGTAATTATTTGACTGTAAACTTGCAAGCATACCTTACGATCCAAGTGTAAAACTCTTCAAGAACACTTGAGATGGTTTTAGACAAATAGAGTATGTGAGCATCATTGGCAGTCCTAAGGTTTGCCACTGAATGTATTAGACTCAACATTGCCCACATCGTGAGACTATTGTTCAAGTTTACTGGTAAACCAAGTGAGAAACATTGACATGTTATTAAAAGAGTCATAAGGTGCCTTAATAAGATTATGCCTCTATGATTACATTATGAGAATTATCATATTGTACCTCTAATGGTACAAGATACAAAATAGAACATCCTTCAGATGGGTCTTAAGCGACCAGTGGCTACACATTAAGCATCACTGGAGGAGTTGTTTGTTGAAATAGATGACATTGACTCAGTCCTCTATAGAATGAATTTGAGATGAGAACACTAGAGAAAACTAGTTAAGATGCAAGTTGAGAAAATGCTTGCTAGTTGAGAACCCCTAGTGGGTGAAACCGTTGCAAGTAGTGTTAATTCATTGTGATAGTACTGCAACTACTACAAAAATTGAGAATCGTTACTACATTGGTAAGAGACAATAATTAAGACACGAACACATAACAATTAGAGAGCTAAACACATCCTATTAAGAATTAGTCAATCGTTTGACGAAAGGAATAATTAGAAAGAAAGTTCTAAACACATCCAATAGGATGGGAGTAATGCCTAAATATCACGAGTGATGGTAACCCAACCTAAATGACTGGAGATCCCAAGAAATAGGTTCAATGGATAATAACAAGTCATGAGTGATAGAACATGCTATGATAAAATTAAGAAAGCATGAATCCTGCAGCGACATGAGGATGAGATAATAGAAACTCTTAATGAGATCTATACTCTATGTGGAGTGGAGTACATAGCTACAAGAGTACTCTTCATTGACTCACCTATATGAATGTGGAACTGAGGCCGGTTCTTATGGGATTTTGAGGCAGAATACCTAGAGTGTTCGTCAAACTGGGATAAACTTGCATGGTCATAAACGCACGGGCTTTTAGAATACACCTTAGGAAAAGGTTGTGTGCGAGTGCTATGTCTGAGATAGAGTTCAATGCTACGAGCAATTCTTTCTAATCGGAATTTTACTCGCTATGCAGAGGCTCAAGTTGTAGGCTACACCTTTGTTTATTTGTAACCTTATAGAAACGTTTTGAAGTTATTATTGAAACCATTTTTTTAAATTCAAGTGGGGGATTGTTGGAACATTGGTGTGAAGTTGGAAGGAAAATGGAAGATTAAACACCAAGTAATAATATCTTTCTCTCTTCTCCCTCCAGCTTGTGTTAACGAGTTATTCTTCTCCTCATCTCCTTTTTATGTCCCTTTGAAATTAAGAGTGTTATTCAGACCTTAGTCTCTATTTGGTATAATGTCCCTTCGTAATTATACGAATAGTCTTAAGAGCATCGTCCTTTCAATAATTTATGTCCCTTCGGAATAAAGCGCACTTTTAAGATCATAGTCCCTTTTGGAATAATAATGTCCCTTCAAAATTAAGAATGATCTTAACAATATTTTTCTAGTTTTGGAGAAGTTAAAAAGTCAGAATGGTGGTATCACCATATTTGAGTGGTTGTAGTACCATATTGATATTTTGGAGAACTTAAAAGTTAGAATGATGATAACATCATATTTGAGTGGTCTTAGCACCATAATAGAGTGGTCGCACTGCCTTATTAGAGTGGTTTTAGAATTAAAGAGTGGTTTTAGTACCAATAGGAGGTGTAAATCTCGAACGGTTTTCTACAGGTAGTTAACCGCACAGTTGTAGCTGAGCTTGTTTTATCCTGGAGGCGGCGTGGTCGATAGTCTGTCTTGCACAATTTTGGGTAGTGCCACGAAACGTCTTAAAGAAAGCGACATGGTCGTGACTCAACCTAGTAACAACTTCGGTAGATATTCTTTTTCAAAATAGAATTTGTAAATCGAAATACAACAGTTTTGAAATCCAAAAACAACATAGCTAAATCTTATTTCTTGACCAAAAAAAAAAAACTAAAACTTTTTTACCAAAAGTGTCGGCGAAAAGAACTTTAATTTTTCTAAATTTTTATTACTCATAATAGTGAAAATTGATTATTTTTACGATAAAATGTAAAAAGTTTAGTAGGATTTTTATAAACAAATTTTGTTTTTTTTATGAAATGATATTTTTTAAAAATTAAAAGGCGATAAATAGTTCTTTATTTCATAAAAATTATCGTTGTAACACCCATAGTAAATTTGTCTAGAATATTTAGCATGTGTATTAATCTGATACTGGATACATTAAAATTTTCAATATTAAAACAATACAACTGAATGAATACAAACATGCTCGTTTATACAACCAATCGAGTACCATAAAAATACACTTATACAATTGTCTGACAACCTCCTGAGCTGGTACAAGACGAGCATCTGCACTCCATTCAGTGTCTCCCTGAAGAACTTCATCACAAACCTCTTGCTTACCTGAAAACATGCACCAGAAGGATTGGGATGAGACATAATGTCTCAGTGAGCTCCAGCCCAACCTGCTGTTGGCAACCACGGGGAAACCTAGGGTCGCCATGCACTACCTTGTTGGCAATCTTGGGGATACCTATGATCGCCGTCATTCTCTACATATTTCGCGATCAAGGGAAAAACTAGGATCGTTATATGTCTTTATCTTATGCTGAACTTATTCATAATCTCATAACTAGTGATCGGGGGATGTCCTATGATCACTTTCTGATATCTGATGACTACTTTGTCATTTCTCTTCGTATAATATATATACATATTCATCTTTCTTATAACATAAAGTTAGAAGTTAGCGTGTAACACACAATAATTATCTTGGTTCATTTTACGGAGTGCATCCGGGTGGAGTAACCCCGAAGTACATCTCCCATCATACCAGTGAAATTCCTATCATGTCAGACTAACACCAGACTCCTCTTGTCGTCGTGCAGGACTTACATAAAAACAATGTCTGTCCACTACTAACGGGGAACCTCGACTCCACTACTAACGGGGAGCCTGAGAATCACGACTTAACTTATCCTTTGTCGTGTAGGACTTACATCCGAAGAACGCCTAACCACTACTAATGGGGTACCTTAACTCCACTACTAGCGGGGAGTCATAGAGTCACGACTTTCTTTTAATTAACATTTCTTATTATTCTTTACATATACATATATATATATATATATATATATATATATATATAACTTGAAATCTTACGTGTGGACAACCCTCTCGGAGAAGTCCCATCCGGCATAAGCCGGAGCCTGGTGGACACGTTAACATAGTCTTATAAACTTACGTGTGGATAGCCCTTTCGGAGAAATTCCATCCGGCATAATCCGGAGTCTGCTGAACACGTATAAACTTTATAATATAAGTCTTGACTTTATTACTCTTATGTATATCTGATACATTACTCTATTCTTATGCATATCTAATGCATTCATCAAGTATTTAATAATGTAATACTTAACCTATAATAAGGTTTTATGCTTATCGTTCTCATAAGCCACTTACTTGTTTGGAAATCCAAACCCTTAAGCTTATCTGAAGCTTTGAATGTTGTAACATTCCTTGTGCTTTCGCACACTTAAATGAGTACAATCTCTATTCTTGATACCTATTATAGGTTCTAGACATATCGTTGTCATATGTCATACTTAGGGGTTAATTATCCCATCTGTAATAATTCCCGTTCCTCTTACCTTTACCCTTTGTACCTCTAAAGCATTGCCTAGTCCTTGTTCACTTATACTCTCCTTGTTCGAAGCCTTTCAGATATGTTAAAATAGTGTTCCTTGAGAAAAATAGGGTTTTAGATGTTGTACATGGCACTTGGACAGTTGGTACATTTATAAAAGAGTCAAAAAAAGCGAATGTTGTCAACTTAGCAGAGCAAAGTCTAGGCGAAGTGGTTCAGACTCAACTTCGCAGAGCAAAGTCTAGGCAAAGTGGTTCAGACTCAACTTCGCAGAGCAAAGTCCAACTTCGCAGAGCAACCATGACAGGATAGAAAAGGTTCAAAACGTGATTTTTCCACCATTTTAACTTATCCAAGCTTACCCAAGCTTCCCAACAGCATTAGGAATGAATTTTAACTACAAATTGATGACTTAAAACATGGATAAACAAGGATTAGCATGCATCAAAGGTCTATGGCACAAATTATCAAACTTTCTAAAACAAGGGATTTCACCCAAACTTACCCAATGTGGGTTCTAATCTAAAGGAACTCACCTCAAATTTTCTGATCAAAGCTTGCCAAGCTTCCTAGTCCAAAACTCTAGCTTGATTCCTCTTCTTTCCTTGTTTCTTTCTCAAACCCTAGCTTTGCCCTTTTTCCTTTCTTTCTTCCTTAGCTTCCTTGGCTCCCGAGATTTATGCTTGTTTAAGGATTGAGAGTTTGAGATGAAGATTATTGGAGGGAAGGAGGGTAATTGGCGTGAGAGAAGGAGAGAAAAGTTGGAGAGGGTTTGCTTTCTAGAGAGAGAAAGTGAGAAAGATTATGAGGAAATTTTCGGGTAAATGGCTTTTATAGCCTAAACCCTCAAAATTACAAAAATGTCATCCCTTTAAAATATCTCTGATACCTCATCTCAACTCTGTTAAATATTTAAGTCTGAAGCGGGATATTACAATCGTTATATCGGTGAAGGGTGTTTTTTTTTTGTCAAGTGATGGGTGTGTTTTTATGTAAGAGAGATAATAATCCATTAATTAATAATGGATTATTTTTTTTTTAGAGAGATTTATGGATTAAAGTTAACACCAAATTTAAGGGAGAGATTATTTGCTTCCAGTTCTTCTTCATCTTTGGTTACTTTCTCTAACTCGTTTGATTATCATTCTCTCCCATCCATGCAATTCTACTCTTATTATCATTCTTTAAGTTAAGGTACATTATAGTTACCAAAATTATCAAATCTGAAATTTAAAGAATCTAATTCCTAAATTTAGGATGCATAATGTTTACAATTGAGGTGAATCTGCAGAGTGTATTAGCTTTTGCCAAAATCAACTTTAAACTCAATGTGTTACACGAACACTATTAACGTGTATATTGAATGAATAAACACCTTGTCTTATGTAATACAACATTCATGTTAAATAGTACCTTTGGATCATTCGTTAACAAAACATAAAAACTAATTGGCTTAAATGCAGTTTTACCCCCCCCTATTTTGACTCAAACTGGATTTTACCCCCCCCTATTTTAAAACTCGGATTTTTAGCCCCCCTATTTTATATTTTTCAGGATTTTACCCCCCAACCACATTTTAACACATATTTGTTGATGTGGCAGTGCTGAGTTTAAGGACTAATGTGGGTAAACAAGTAGTATATTGGTAGCTTTGATATCCCTATGATAAATTGCAGGCTTAACTCCATAGTGTAAATAAGCCAACCCTTTTCCCACATCCAAGATTATGTTTTTTCGAAGAGGCCAAGACAATGATTTGTTTGCTTTTTGAGGATCCTTTGATACAAAAAGATGATCTTCCAAGTTTCCATTTGGCATGTAATCATAAACAAGGTATCTTTGACTTCCTTTATCACCATAACTCTCATTTTCATCAACCACACAACAACCTCTAAGAGGTAACAGATTCCTGTGCTTCAAATTACTAATTATCTCAACCTCATTACAAAACTCAACATCCCCTTGAAAATCAGATTCTAAAACCCTCTTAACAGCAACAACAGATCCATCAGCCAAAGTTCCTTTGAAAACCAAACCAAACCCACCTCTCCCTATGAAATTCTTGGATGAAAAATTATCAGTAGCCTTCTCAAGTTCCTGAATTTTGTACCAAATTGACCCTGTATTAGGCCTCAACCTACGCCTAGAACCTTGTTCCTCAGGATCAAAATCAAATTGAAAAGTTTCAAGCTTTCTCTTCCTCATACGTTTCCTATCACACCAAACATATAAACCCAACAAAGAACACATGACAAACAAAGCAACACCAGCTCCTGTTAACCCAAACACAAGACCCTGACGACCCTTTGAACCAGAACCAACTTGTGAATAAACAGGTAAACTAAAAGCACAAGTAACAGCACCATTACTTTCAGGTCCAAAATCATTCACAATTCCAGCAGCATAAAGAATTGCAAAGTAGAAACAACTCAATGACTGAGAAGAATTACCACTAATGGAAACAAGCTTCTGCTTAACCTGTAATCCAGCAGCAACGCACACATCACACTGAGAAAGATCAGTGAGATCTGGTTTACAAGCAGTATTCAATGATGAATTCTGACCCACCTTCTCATTCCAATCATGAACAGTTTCAATACCTGCACATATGTTACGAGAGATAACAAATTGAAGAGGGTCAAAACAAGAGTTGACCAAGTTGTTGTAAAGTGATAAAGAGTTAAGCTTTGATTGAAAATCTTGCATGCATGAATTTGAAGTTTGAAGATCTTGAAGATTGAACTGTGAGGTTTCTTTTAGATGCTGTGCAAATCCTATTCCAAAGAGAGACAAAACTGATGCACAACATGTGCTAGTTTCTTTGGATGATAAAGACTTGAAATTTTGACAAGCAGAAGAGTTCCAATGGATTCTTAGGACATAGTTAAGGTCCATAGGACATGTAGATGAAGAAGATGGAGAAGGAGTAGGAGCTGCTGAAATAGTCCTTAAACTCATCATCAAATATGTGTTAAAATGTGGTTGGGGGTAAAATCCTGAAAAATATAAAATAGGGGGGCTAAAAATCCGAGTTTTAAAATAGGGGGGGTAAAATCCAGTTTGAGTCAAAATAGGGGGGGTAAAACTGCATTTAAGCCAAACTAATTTTAGATTAAAAAAAAATCTTATATTTGTTTGTTTAACTAGTGTTCCGAGGACGCTCTAGCATTTTCTATTTTGTAAGCATTTGAACCATTTCTCGGCATATGTCTTCTATAGAATGATAATGTATCCAATACAGTAGCACACTCAATGGTGTGCTACACATAGGAAAGGAGATATGGACAATTTTTTTTATTCTTTCCTTTTCACTATTACGAGGGTCATACTGTTTGTGTTGTTATTGTTTGGAGATATATATTAACAACTTTATTATACTGATTTGTTCACAGGAAAAATGTGAAGTAAATGCCCCAACCTTCCTAGTCCCTACAAAGAGAGAAGAAGAACAACTAATTTTTTAAAAGAAGAAGAACAACTTCTTTGTGAATTGCATTTGATGATGGTAGTGCAAAAAAATTATCTGTTTACAGGCATAGAAAGAGCTTTTCACAATATGGTAATAGAAATAATGTACTAAGCTGAAATTTTTTGGCCTTTTTGTTGGTTAGTTCAGCAGTAAAGATTGCCTATTTGCCAATAGCTTTATAGCATAGTGATATGTAGATTTCATTATAAAAGCCTAAAATGACATAGCACATATTTGGTATTAAGCTGGATTTGCTTGAATCACAGTGACTTTGTAACTTTTATAAAATCACGGTGGCTCATCGTGATCATGACAAAGTCACTATAGTAGTTCTTGTTCTGTCCATACTCCATATATTAAATATGAACTTCAGCGAGTAAATATAGTTTTATATAAATAAATATACTTCCATCATGCTACAAAGCCTAGAACTATATTTTCTTATGTGAGTGCTACAGGTCACTTTGTTTTTTCCAACCTCTGACTGAACAACAATTGGAAATTAAGTCAAACAACCAACAACAGCTAGCTAAATAACAAGACCAGGAATCAGAAAAAGATAACCACAACTTCAACCCATAATACCAGACACAACATCAGATTCTTTTCCACTACTACACTTTTTTTGGTGGCATCACCATTCGTAATTTTGTCCATCATATTGGTCCACCACATGAGTATGTGACCGTACAAGATTCTCCAAAGACGACGGAGAACTTATGCAAAGGTCTTGTGAGAAAAGGAGGCAACCTAACTAAAATCTCACACACACATCGGCTGTCCATTTCTCTAGCCCACCGGCAACAGTTATCTTCTTGCGCGGTATCGTGATGTCGGTGTCTATGGCCGTGCCTGTGGTGGTGGTGGTGACTCCGGTGTCCCTCATCATCCTTGGAGGATGAAGGAGAGAGTGGAGGTAGGATCGGAGAAGATGGTGATCCTGGAGTGTAAGGTAACATTCCACAAGCATAGCTTACTAGTGCTAGTTGCGGTGCACAGAGTGGACGAAGGGCCGGCGGTGGGAGGTGAATAACTGGTGGTCTGATCTGGCTCTCCATTTTTGGTGCAAATGCAAGAAATGTGAGAACCAGAGTTAGTGATTTAAAAACATTGACTCTCTTCATATTGTGTCACTGTCTAGTTTCTTCCCCTTATGCTAATATATTTGAACATGAAAGTATTAATGTTCACACTGGCTCCTTAGAAGTAGAACTGCTTAAATACTTACAAATTCATTAACTTGTTTCCAGTAGGTTGTTGATAAGGTGAATTGCTAATATATAAAATGTAACTACCTAGAGAATGAGGTTAGCATTGCTTGCTTGCATTTCTCATCCATTTTGTGTGATGACTTTGTAGGTAAGAACAAACTATACTAAATTGGGGTTCAATCCACCAACATTGTTCCTGAACAATATTTTGAACAACATTTTTAACAATGTTGAGAAGTGTGAAAATGGGTGTATCAGATAAGTGCAAAATTAATAACACCTATATTTTGCATGAGTGCAAAATTAATAGCTTTCACAATGTCTATCAAAGTGCAGAGACCTTCAACATTCCAATAACTTCAGCAAAGATTGAGCCATGGACGGAGAAAAATATTTCTAATTTTATTCCATTGTAAATCAAAATTGATAATACATGCCGTCACATTATATCAAAAATAAAAAATTGTAAATATTTTAGAATCTACAAATGGAAGTAAGAACTAAGAAGCCAGATGGGTACACCAGCTTTCTTAAAATAACATTCATGGTGCCATGGCAAATTTAAGGTATTTACACCTTTTCTCAGCTTGATTCGAATGTTTTTAAAAGTAAATACTTCATGGCTGCTCTAAGATGACTTGGATGCAGAACTCAGTCATCATCCAACAATGCAGCTCATTTCATCCATAATTTGCAGATAAGTGTGTGTTTCTTTCACTTTGAATTATAAGAGGAAATCCAACATCACATGTCATCAACAGAAATTCAGTGTTTTTCATATTTGAACTTCAATGTAGGACTGGTCTGATGCCAAAAGGATTATTTGAATTTTGGAGCAGCACCATGAAGTTAAATTCCTAAATTCCAAAGCACGACGAGTTAGACAAACACAAATTTTATGCCCACTCACAACCTCCTTCCTTGTTAGCCTAACTTCTATAATTTTTCAAGCATTTATTTCATATGTTGATAAAGTGCATAGTTAGACAGTTCAATTCATCGCCAAGGGCAAGTTTATGATAGAAGTGTATTCCTACAAGACGGAGACAGTTGAAATTAAATTAGCACTTAGCTTCCAACAATTTCAAGTAATAGTCTTAAAATGGAAATTATAATATTTCAAGGAATGTAATGCATGCAATACTTAGACTTTGGTAATTCCAAAAGTAGGTTGGCCGTTAATACCCCTGTTTAAAACGGAGTACCATTTAAACAACAATCTTCCTCTACCCTAGAGTAAACATGAAATTTGTCTTAACATAAGCATGGACAAAAAAACTTTGATATCTAGAAATAATAAAAATAAGACAAACAACGTATTACTTAAGCATTTTTTAGTAACAAGGTGCTAAGAGACAACTCATTCAATTTTCTCTAAAATAACCCATGCATCTGAAGATTAGCAATCATTAAAGGTAAGGAGAAATGTACTCAACTCACCAGCAAAGATCAAGCATTTCTCTCCAGAGAAATTTCCAAATTGAAAGGTCTTCATATAAATCCACACGATGATTGTACATTATTATTCAATAACTCTTGTGGCCACAACTTCCATATCTTGCTTAATTTTCTCTTGTTTCAACTTCAAGTGCTCCGGTCTTTGTCGCCAACCCTCCTTCAGCAACTCAGCAAATCTATCTTTTATCTGAAGCAGTGGATCAATGTGAATCAACTTATCCCCTTCATATGCTTCTCTCAGCATTGCAGTTTCAATCCCACCTTTCAACGACAGATAGAATATACCAGAATGCCTTGTAAAAGCGCTTGAAAAAGCATTCGAAAACCTATACTCATCACAAAACTTTCCAAGAATCGGCACAGGAATCCTCTTATACAAAGAAAGAGAAACCAATTCATGAAACACTCCAACAGACCTCTTCTCCATTTCTCTTGAAGATTGCTCAAAATGAGAAATGTCCTCATAAGGAGATACATAATCAAGCTCCATCCAATCCCTAATCCACTCCCTCATCTCCTTCTTCAACACAAACCCTGGAGGAAGCTTTACATTGAAACTAGGCCTATCCCGAATCCCAGTAGTCCTACTTTCCTCTTCCGCCCTTTTCTCAACAACAGATTTTGCAAACTCAGGATTCCAATTAACCAATTCAAGAAACGACTTTCCCTCGCCGGGTAAACCAGTTAACTTGACCTGGTTCGTTAAGAACTTGACCTGGTTCGTTAAGAACTTCTTTGACGACGCGAAAACATTGTTTGAAGCGTTTATCTTGTTCTATGGCTTGGTCTAGTGATGGATCCTTGCGCCATACAACTTTGAGACTGGATATAGATCTTGTGTGAATGTAAAGGTTGAAATTGTTGTTGAGGTAGTAGCAGAAGAAAGTGTTGATTTTGGTCTTGGAGAACATGTGTTTAGCTGGAACAAGAGAAATGGTTATCCAACCTTAAACAATATTTTTTTCTAAGAAAAGAACAAATAAGCTTTAGGGTCGATTTGGTAAGTCCTGTTTTTGAACTTATAGCTTATGCCTTATAAGCTCATTTGACTAAAAAAGATCTGTTTGGTAACAATCACTTTCTCACGAGCTTATAGTTTATTTTTATTAGCTTATAGATTTTCTTGATAAGCTAATTCAAGTAGCTTATAGCTAAAAGCTTGTAGCTAATCATTATTTATCTCAATTTTACCCATGTAATCTTAATTGAAAAGAATTATTAATTAAATATTACCAAACACTACAAATTCAAGGTAGCTAATCAATTATCCGCTATTATAAGCTAGTTTATCTACTAAACAGAGCCTTACTGTTTTGTAGCAAAACAACACAGCAAATTGAGAATAAAAAATTTAGCAGCTAAAACAAAGAGGCATAAAACAAGAGAAAATTGAAAGGATTAAGGATGAAAAATCTCAAAACCCTGGCAAGGTAAAAAGGTAATCGAACCAACCTGGTTTGGGCGTATTGTTTTCACAATATCTGCAGCGACAATGACAGTGAAACGACAGCGTCTTTGGAAGATGAAGGTGGTTCAGATGGAGATCGCTGATGGGGCTTCTTAGGTAAATTAAACAAATTGTCAAAAAAATCATACAATTCAAACACTTACATAAGTCGATAACCACACAAAAATATATTTAGGGGGGTGTATTGGATTAGGATTTTAAAGGACAATTTTTGTTTAAAAAAGTCTTTAGGATTTTAAAAGACTTTGTAGGATTTTAATGACTTTGATGATTTTAAAAGACTATCGAGATTTACAATTTGAATTTCAATGGATTTAACTCATAAGATTTTAAAGGATTTCAAATGATTTTATGGATTTCAAAAGATTTCAAAAGATTTTATGAATTTTTAAAGATTCATTGAAAAAAAATGATCAAAACACATTCTCTTTCACAATATTCTCAATACGGACTCTTTTATTTATTTTACTTTATTTTTTTATGAGAGAGATATAGAGAGGCAAGAGAGATAAAGAGAGAGGGGGAAGAGAGAGGAGGGAGAGGAAGAGAGGTTGTGTGTGAGAGAGAGAAGGGAGGAGAGAGAGGAGGGAAGAGAGAGAGAGAGAGAGAGAGAGAGAGAGAGATTGAGAAAGAGGAAGAGAGAAAGTGTGTGTGAGAGAGAGAGAGGAGGGAAGAGAGAGGGAGAGAGGAAGAGAGGAAGAGAGAGTGAGAGAGAAGGGAGGAGAGAGATAGTAAAATCTTAAAAGAAAAAACAATCCTAAGAAATCTCATGTTTTCATGAAAGACTTTTTCATTCTAAAATTTCACTAGAAAATCCCACAAAATCCATCAAAATCCAATTTATTAAACAATCCTTCAAAATTTGAATGATTTTGAATACCACAAGACTTTTTTTAAGTGATGAAGAGTCTTGATTGAATACCACAAGACTTTTTTTTTAAATGCCAAAGAGTCTTGATTGAATACCAAAAGACTTTTTTTAAGTTGCAAAGAGTCTTGATTGAATACCACAAGATTTTTTCATAATAAAAAAGTCTTTTAAAATCTCTTAAAATCTTAATTCAATACATCCCCCTTAAGTGAGATTAAGTATTGTACTATATTTGTCATTTGTTCTAATTTGTAATATACAATGACTTAATTGGTAAGCAGTTAATTCACCCGTAAGGTTGTAAGTTCAACTCCCGTCACCAACGTACCTTGGTGAAGCGCAGAGCCTAACTTATTTAAACTTTTTTTAACCAAAAAAACAATTATAAGCCCACATTCATTCATTGTATTCAAAAACAAATTTGTAAAAGAGAACCCTTGCGTCAGAAAAAAAAAACCATTATATTACAACCCTAAACAACAATACTCAGCATTGTTGAATCACGCTGCCCCTTTGCCCTAATACGAAGTCGCACTGATCTTAACACCTGCGAACTTGATCGTCGGCCATCAGAAACATCAAGAACTTCCAGGTTTTTCGATGGATATGGAGTGGTCTGAATCACAGTATGATGATAGAAACCACAAAGAAGAATCCCATGTGAGGGAGCATAGGAAGAAGAGTGATAAGGAGCATCGGAGAAGAGACATGGATCAACCCAAGAGGGCTTCTGAGGATATAGAAAAGAATAGAGGTTCCATAAGAGAACGTAATAGGGTTAAATATAGTAAGGCAAGGGAGAAAGATTATGATAGAGAGAAACATAGGGAAAAAAGCACGAAAGGGATAGAGGTAAGAAGGAACGACGAAAGGATAGAGACCGTGAGAAGGAAAAGGTGTTGGAGAAAGATAGTGATAGAGCGCGAGACAAGACAAAGAATAGGGATTAGCATGGAAAAGACATGTCCAGGGATAGAGAAAAACGAAAGGCTCCTGAGGAAGATTATGAATTGGTTAATATCGATGATAAAGTAAACTACCATGAAAAGAGAGATGATGATGTTGGCAAGCATGCTAAGGCCTCAAAAATTAATCAAGATGATGAAGACGGAGAAACATCAACATACTTGTCATCAAAAGAACATAGCTTGAAGATGATAGAAACAAGGTCAAAGAAACAATCTGAAGCTGCTTTCGAGATCTCATCACGGGCTAACATGAGCTGTAAGTTTGAAAAGGAAAGAGTATTGCAGCTCTCAAAGATTTTTGAGGAGCAAGACAACATCGCAGTAGAGGGAAGTGACGACGAGGATTAGACCCATCACCTGGTGGGGGTGAAAGTTCTCCATGGCCTTGACAAAGTTGCAGAAGGTGGTACTGTAGTTCTGACTATTAGAGATCAGCCTATAGTTGTTGATGGTGATATTAATGAAGACGCTGATATGCTTGAGAATGTGGGAATCGGAGAAAAAGAATGTCGGGATGATTCTTATAAAGCTGCAAAAAAGAAAGCTTGCAGCATATATGACGAGTTCAATGATGTCCCCTCCATGGAAAAGAAATCACTTCCAAAATATGATGATCCGACTGCAGAAGAGGGTTTAACTTCGGATGAAAGAGGAAGATTCTCAAGCAAAGCTGAAAAGAAACCTGAAGAGCTCCAAAGAAAGTTAACTGGTGTTTCTCCTAATAACTTTGTAGACCTTACTTCATCTAGAAAGGTATCATCAGATTACTATTCTCATGAAGAAATGCTTCAATTTAAGAAGCCCAAAAAGAAAAAGTCCTTACGAAAGAGAGATAAGCTGGACATTAATGCCCTTGAAGCTGCAGCTGTCTCTTCAGGTTTGGGTGTTGGTGACCATGGTTCTTGGAAAGATGCAAAAAGGCAAGCCATCAAAGACGAACTGGAAAGATGGAAAACTGAAATGAGAAATAATGCTTACCGGTCTGCTTATGCTAAAGCAGATGAAGCCTCCAAATGACTTCCTCCAGAACAATCTATGTATGTTAAAATAGGGGAAGATGAAACTCCAGTTTTTGCAGATGATGAGGAGGATCTTCGTAAATCCTTAGATAAAGTAAGACGACTAACTCTTAAGAAACATGAGGAGAAAGGAGCATCATGCCTTCAAGTTATTGCCTTACTTTCCACCTCAAATCCTAGTAATGAGACTATTGATGATCAGACTGCAGCTAGAGAGTCAAGAGAAAACAGGTGGTCTTTACAGAGATGAAGGAATTTGGCTGGGGTCTTTGCATCGATGAAGATGCACGTGAAGATGAAGATGTTATCATGCATGATGACGAAGAAGCAAATGTTTCGGTTAAGGAAAAGAAAGATGAGGCTGGTGAGTGGACTAAAGTTAAAGAAACTCAAAAAGACGAGCAACTCAACTCAGAAGACAAGGAGGAGATAGTTTCATATGAAACTATATGCGAAGTTGCTGTAGGGAAAGGAATGTTTGGTGCATTGAAACTGTGTAAAGACCAAGGAAAACTTAAAGAAAACATTGAATGGGGTGGCAGAAACATGGATAAGAAAAAAAGCATATTGGTTGGGATATTAGAGGATGAAGGAAGGGAAGCACAAAAGGAAAATGAGATTCACATCGAGAGGACAGATGACTTTGGGAGAACTTTGACTCCTAAGGAAGCCTATCGTATATTATCTCAAAAGTTCCATGGTGTAGAACCTGGCAAAATGAAGCAGGAAAAGGGTAAGAAGCAATTTCACGAAGAATTGAAATTGAAGCAAATGCAAAGTTCAGATACACCATTGCTATTTGTGGAAAGAATGAGGGAAGTTCAAGCTTGTACAAAGACACCCTATGTTGTTCTTAGTGGTCGTGTTAAACCCGGGCAAACTAGTGACCCGAAAAGTGGTTTTGCTACAGTTGAGAAGGATCTTCCTGGAGACTTGACACCTATGCTATGTTGAGCACTTTCTGGGAATCAAGAGGAAAGCTGAACAATCAAGCTCGGATACCCCAAAATAGAATAAATCTTGATTCCTTGGTCTTGTAATTTTAAGAATTTCAAGGTTAGAACACTACTACTATTTCGAAGAAAAAAAATTCCGAGAACAGCCAAATGTATGTTACTGATTCTTATTACGTAACACTTTCTTTTTAACATTTATTAAAATATGTTACCGGTTTTTACTAGTTTAGTAGTACTATTATTTTTTATTTTTTTGGCAGCAGTACCGTTATTTTTTATAGCAGCTAAAAAGAATGAATGATAACAGTGTTACGAAATATTAGACCCGTGGAAAGTTCTCTCCCCCGTTTTTCACCAAAGAAAATCGATCAACTTTCTCTCTCACAAGTTCCAATGAAAGTTTCTTCATCTTTCACTGTGAATTTTCTACATCAAGATCATCATATAGACCTCATCTTAGGCTTCATCCATCATGATTATGCCAAGTTTTCCGCATTCATCAGTATGATCGAAAACCTGAGTTTTGCTTTGTTAATTGCTTCAGTCTTGGTAATTTATGTTCATCTCTTAGATCTATGCTCTTATTTTTGTAATGGAAATCTCAAGCCTTCAATAGACATTAAATTTACTAGTGAACTTAGCAGCAGTGAAGAGCATTTTTCGTAATTTTACTCTCATTCTTGCTTTAATTCGTTACAAAATTTATTTATGCTTTGATTTGTAGCTTCAGTGTTAATGTTCATTTTAACTTTGATTTTTGTTATATTTCAAGATATTCCATGGCCAAGAATTTAGTCATCGAGTAAAGTTGAATTCAACGGCTAAATTTACTGCAAATCCACTTTCATATGATGCAATATTTTCTGATGTTGGAGATTGTTATGATGCGTTGTTATTTTGGTCTTAATGTGTAATTTTATTCTTGATTTTGAATTTTCAGGAATGGCTTGTAAAAAAGGCCAGTGGATTCAAATTCTTCAATGCAGGAGAAAACACTCAATTATTGGCTATTTTCTAGCTAAAGATGCATACTATATACTCTCATGGTTTATTGTGTTTTCTATTTTAGTTGCTCTTTGTATTTAATCGGCTATTATTCCTCGCAATTCACACCTTTACAATATGCAATCTAAGCGAATCAATGATTTACCTATGTTAAGGACATTTCTCTCATGAATCAGAGGTATATGTTCGAGTAATCACGACTCTTGATGAGACACATATGTTCTCTTTCATTGTCGGAAGCAAAACTACATTCAAGGCTATTTCTCCAACAGAATACTTCATATTTCAATTATTGAATCCATAATTTGCACATGTTCAGTAGTAAGTGATCGAAACATTGTTTTGGTGGTTTCTTCATGCTTTTTTTTAGAGTTTCTTCATGCTTTTAGCAATAACATAAGGTGTGAATATTGACTGTCAACTACAGCTACACAATCACGGAAATATGGAATTTTGGTTTTGCAATATAGGATGGTTTATTTCCCACTCAATAATGATACTCCCTCCGTCCCTTTTTATAGAAGTAATTTACAAAAAAAGTTTTGTCTCTAAATATAAGAATATATACAAATTCCTAGATGCATTGATTACTATTTTTCCAAATATACCCCTTATTAATACTACCAATTTGACTTGGTATTTCTGAACTGAGTGGAGTCTTCTATTTATATAGAGATTTTGTAACTGTTTTAGTTAAAATAGCGGCAACAATTACTCTAATGGATAAGATCAAAAGGAAACTTAAACACTAATCAGTTCAACAACATTTGTGGATAAGATAAAAAAAGAAACAAATCCACAAAAGTGGAAGAAACAAACTCATTGGATTTGAATGAAGGAAAGATAGGAAATTCAGTTGGATTCTCAAACCTTATCACAACCAACATAGACTAAAATTGTGGGAAGTGATATTCATGAATAAAAATAATAATTACTATTATTTTTATCAATATCAAGTATTTAAAATTAAATACCGCAATTTAAACACTACTAATGTGTATGTTCTATTTTATGTGGGACCCCCACGCTCTATTTTTCAATTCATATCACACTAGCTCAAAGTATTATTACTTGGTCTTTAATCTTCCAATTTTTTTCCAACTTCACATCAATGTTCCAACAATCCCCCACTTGAATTTAAAAAATGGTTTCAATAATAACGTCGAAACGTTTCTAGAAGGTTGCTAATAAACAAAGGTGTTGCCTACAACTTGAACGTTTGCGTAGCGGAAACTATTCCAATTCAACAAGAGTTGCTTACAACATTGAACTCTATCTCAGACATAGAGTCCGCACACAAACCTTTTTCTGAGGTGTATTCTAAAAGCCCGTGCGTTTATGGCCCTGCACGTCTATCCCAGTTTTAACGAACGTTCTAGGTATTCTGCCCCGAATTCCATAGGAACCGGCCTTAGTTCCACATTCGTATAGGTGATTCTATCAAGAGTACTCATGTAGCTATGTACTCCACTCAACATAGAGTATAAATCTCATTAAGAGTTTCTATTATCTCATCCTCATGTCGCTGCAGGATTCATGCTTTCTTTATTTTCTCATAGCATGTTCTATCACTCATGACTTGTTATTACCTATTGAACCTATTTCTTGGGATCTCCAGCCATTTAGTTCGGGTTACCATCACTTGTGATCTTTAGGCATTAGTCTCATCTTATTGGATGTGTTTATGACTTTCTTTCTAGTAATTCTTTTCGTCAAAGGATTGACTAATTCATTATCAGTACGTACATGATCTACATTAACCG
Source organism: Medicago ruthenica (assembly GCA_018208015.1). Lineage (NCBI taxonomy): Eukaryota > Viridiplantae > Streptophyta > Magnoliopsida > Fabales > Fabaceae > Medicago > Medicago ruthenica. The sequence continues at coordinate 96,518,743 of CM031371.1, forward strand.
TTCCTTTTGAGAGTAGCCAACTCTTTAATTTGTTTTGTGTTCGTGCCTTAATTATCGTCTCTTACTATTGTAGTAACGATTCTCAATTTTGTAATAGTTGCAGTACTATCACAATGAATTAACACTCTTGGCAACAGTTTTACCCACTAGGGGATCTCAACTAGCAAGCATTTTCTCAACTTGCTTCTTCACTAGTTTTCTCTAGTGTTCTCATCTTAGATTCATTCCATAGTGGATTGAGTAAATATCTTATGTTTCAACAACTCCTCCAGTGATGCTCAATGTGTAGTCACTGGTTGCTTAAGACTCATATGAAGGATGTTCTATTTTGTATCTTGTACCATTCAAGTACAATATGATACTTCTCATAATGTAATCTTATAGTCATAGTCTTCTTAAGGAACCTTATGACTCTTTCAATAACATGTCAATGCTTCTCATCCGTCTACTGGTAAACTTGCACAAGAGTTCCAAGACGTGGGCAATGTCGAGTCTAATACAATCAGTGGCAAACCTTAGGAATGCCAATGATACTCACATATTCTATTTGTCTAACTCCATCTCAAGAGTTCTTGAAGATTTTTACACTTGGATCATATGGTATGTTTGCAAGTTTACAGTCAAATAATTACATTTCCCTAAGATCTTCTCAACATTGTGAGATTGATCAAAAGATTTCTCTTTTCTGATCTAGTAATCTTAAAACCAAGAATTACTTCAACTTCGCTTAGGTCTTTCTTATCAATGTTTTTGATAAACAATGATTTCACATAATTTACAACATGAATCTTTGAACCAAATATGAGCAACTCGTTTACATAGAGGCATATGATCGTGCAAATGTTATTTCCATATTTGTAGTGAATACATTTGTCACTTTCATTCACTTTAAACTCATTCGATATCTTTAGATTGTCAAATTTTCCATGTCATTTCTTAGGAGTTTATTTTAGACCATACAAAGATTTATCTAACTTACTTACCTTGTTTTCTTGTCCATGAATCACAAAACCTTCAGGTTGTTCCATATAGATTTCTTGTTCTAGTCCACCATTTAAAAAGCATCTTTCACATTCATTTGAAGTACTATCGAGTTATGAACAACGACTAAAGGGTCTAGCAACCTCATGAATATGATCCTAGAGACTGGTAAATGAGTCTCGAAGAAATCTATAGTTTTCTCTTTGCCTAAAACCTTTTTCTACAAGGCGAGCCTTGTATTTAGCAACCGAACCATTAGGTTTTAGTGTCTTTTTCCAAAATTCAAATACAACCGATTAGTTTGGATAATTTCAATTTTTGTTATAAAAATTGAACATATCAAGCATATCAATTTTATTTTTTCAAAATTTACAGTCATCAATAAATATGATAAAATACCTTTTTATCATTTCTAGTTTATGTGTCACCAAGTTCGCACATATCATAATTTATTAAGTTTAGAGGTTCAAATTCTCTAAACACTGATTTATATGAACTTTTGGTTCATTTATTTTGACTGCAAAAATAAAATTTTCTAATCATATAACTTTGGAATTAAGTCCAAGTTACTCAAGTTTAAAATTAAACGGTTGTTCATATGATAAATTTTGACATGTCAAATATTAAAATCACACAACTTATAAAATAAAAGGAGAATTTAATTTTGAGCATATCATCAAAGGCACAGTCTTTTCCCACAAAAATGCATGATGCACAAAAATAAAATTCGATTAGTAATTTCTTCGGTAGACATGGCATAAGAAACGTCTTAAAAATGTTGGTTTTGGATTTCCAAACTGTTGTATTTGGACTTCCAAATTCTATTTTGAAAAACAATATCTACCGAAGTTGTTACTAGGTTGAGTCACGACCAGGTCGCTCTCTTTAAGACGTTTCGTGGCACTGCCCAAAATTGTGCAAGGCAGACTATCAACCACGCCGCCTCAGGATAAAACAAGCACAGCTACAACTGTGCGGTTAACTACTGCACTGTAGAAAACCGTTCGAGATTTACACCTCCAATATGGTACTAAGACCACTCTTTAATACTAAAACCACTATCTAATATGGTATTGTGACCACTCAATTATGATGCTAAGACCAGTCAAATATGGTGTTATCACCATTCTAACCTTTAAGTTCTCTAGAATATCAATATGGTACTACGACCACTCAAATATGGTGATATCACCATTCTAACTTTTTAACTTATCAAAAAATAAAAATATATCGAAAGAATATTTATATATACCGTCAAGATCATTCTTAATTCCGACGGGACATTATTATTCCAAAAACGGACTATGATCTTAAAAGTACTCTTTATTCCGAAGGGACATATATATTGAAGGGACTATGTTCTTAAGACCTTTCTTAATTCCGAAGGGACATTATACCGAATAGAGACTAAGGTCTTAAGAACACTCTTAAATCTGAAGGGACAGAAAAAGGAGATAAGGAGAAGAATAACTCGTTAACACAAGCTTGGGAGAGAAGAGAGAAAGAGTTCTCGACAACTCAATATAACTCTTTGGTGTGATTTTTGAACTGAGTGAAGTCCTCTATTTATATAGAGATTTTGTAACTGTTTTAGTTAAAATAACGGCAGCAGTTACTCTAATGGATAAGCTCAAAAAGAAACTGAAATTTCTTGCTGGACAATGATTAAGAGTTAACTGGTTCTGAATAACAGGTTCTGAACTAATTGTAACAGATTCAGAACAGAAACTTAAGCACAATTAAAAGCAGATAACCAGCAGGAAATAAAAATGCAGAAATAAAAAGAACTCACAGGTTTGTTAACCCAGTTCGGTGTAAACACCTCCTACTCTGGGGGATACCAATCCAGGAAGGAAATCCACTATTGGAATTAATCCTTAAGACTCAGACACTGACCCGCAGTTCCTATCCTAAGCAATCAACTTCCACCTAGTCAGACTTCTACCCAACTCTTGAACAAATGCAACACCTTTACCCTTCTGATCAGTTCTGCTTAATTCAAAGTTCTGAAGAGAACCTATCAGTTCCTCAACCTTCATGTTGGATATATCATGTGCTTCTTCAATGGCAGTTACTTTCATATCAAACCTTTTGGGTAAGGATCTGAGGATTTTTCTAACAAGTTTCTCATCTGTAACTTTTTCTCCAAGGGATTCAAAGGAATTAGCCATGTCCAGAATGTTCATGTAAAAGCTTTGAATATTCTCATCCTCCAGCATTCTGAGATTTTCAAACTTTGTTGTCAGAAGCTGAAGTCTGGACTGCTTTACCTTTGAGGTGCCTTCATGAGCAATCCTGAGAATTTCCCAGGCATCCTTAGCAATTGTGCACTGCTTGATCATCCTGAAAACATTCTTATCCACTCCATTGAAAATAGCATTCAGGGCTTTGGAATTTGCATGTGACAAGGCATCTTCATCATTAGTCCAGTCTTCTTCTGGTTTTAAAATTGCTGTCTTCTTACCATCTTTATCAGTCACAACTGGGTGTTCCCAACCCTTCAGAACAACCTTCCAGGTCTTGCTATCCATAGATTTCAGAAATGCACACATCCTGGACTTCCAGTACTCATAATTTGTGCCATCAAGTAGGGGTGGTCTGTTGACATAGCCTCCTTCTCTATCCATACTTGCCAGAAATAAATACCCCTGGAACTCACCCAAAACACAGGCAGGGTGCCTGCTCTGATGCCAATTGAAATTTCTGGCTGGACAATGATTAAGAGTTAACTAGTTCTGAATAACAGGTTCTGAACTAATTGTAACAGATTCAGAACAGAAACTTAAGCACAATTAAAAGCAGATAACCAGCAGGAAATAAAAATGCAGAAATAAAAAGAACTCACAGGTTTGTTAACCCAGTTCGGAGTAAACACCTCCTACTCTAGGGGATACCAATCCAGGAAGGAAATCCACTATTGGAATTAATCCTTAAGACTCAGACACTGACCCCCAGTTCCTATCCTAAGCAATCAACTTCCACCTAGTCAGACTTCTACCCAACTCTTGAGTATTAGAGTCCACTAACTTCCTATTCAAGTAACAGCCCAGTCACTTGAACAAACCTGAACTAACACCTAGTTCTGAACAAATTACTCAGTTTTGAAGAACACACTTCAATACATGACTTGCACTCGTACCTACAGGCTTAGAGTGATTACAACTCAATTAAAAATACTAAACCAACTCAAACAATGAGTGGTGCACAAACAAAGCTAACAGCTTACACACTAAGACTCAATATCTCTGATTTTTTTCTCTCTAAATCGTGTCTCTTGAATAGCAGCAAAGCACTCCTTATATAGATTCCATCCAACAACATAAAACTCAACCCAATCTTCTAAATTTGATCTGTTTCTGAATTAAGAATGGCTAAATAAAACTGCATTGTATCTTTGAAAGATTCTGCAGAAAAATACGAGTTTTCATAAAATTGAACCAAATCTTCATTAAATCTTCACCAAATCAACCAGCAATCTAGAAGCAATATGCGAGGATATATCCTTGATAAATCTCGCCAAGATTCGCGCAGAAACAACTTGAAAAAATGCAGCTTCTGAAGAAGTCAACAAAAGTCAACACTTGCTACAGTGCGTCTGATGCTTCAGACTCACGTTTTCAGCTTCTGAAGCGCTACAGTGCTTCTGAAGGAATTTTCTGCTTCTGAAGGCCAAAAGTGCTTCTGAATAGCTTCAAATGCAATTTCTTGTAACTGAAAACTTGTTCTAAACATGGAGATGCTTCTATTCAACACATTGGATTTGCCAAAATATGCAGCCAATTCTAAAATACTCAACAGAAACTTATCCACTAATCAGTTCAACAACATTTGTGGATAAGATCAAAATGAAACAAATCCACAAAAGTGGAAGAAACAAACTCATTGGATATGAATGAAGGAAAGATAGGAAATTCAGTTGGATTCTCAAACATTATCACAACTAACATAAACTAAAATTGTGGGAAGTGATATTCATGAATAAAAATAATAATTACTATTATTTTATCAATATCAAGTATTTAAAATTAAATACCGCAATTTAAACACTACTAATGTGTGTGTTCTATTTTATGTGGAACCCCCACTCTCTATTTTTTCAATTCACATCATACTATCTCAAAGTATTATTACTTGGTGTTTAATCTTCCAATTTCCTTCGAACTTCACACCAATGTTCCAAAAATAATGTATTTTGATGTGGATTTTGGATGAAAAATTTGAAAATAATTTAAATAGAAAAGGTACTTATTATGTTTTTGTTCTTACTTTTGGAACATGTTCCGATTTTCTAATTCATATTAGACTTCTGTAATGGTTTCCACTGATCTTTACATGCCCTTCCTTGATATTGTGCTCTTTTTCATATGATGTGATGTCTAACCAATACCGAGTATAGAAAATGCTCTAATCGCTGACTAATACTCTCACTGTGAGGGTGATCACTCTAATTACATTCATATCAAAATTTGATATTTTGTTATTCACTAACATAACTAATATTCTGATTGTTAATCAGTATTAACATTTTATATACTACTTACTCATGTCCACGGTTGATCTAAGTTGAATTTGTTTCAGCTTCTTACAATGATATTCATGAATAATTTCCTATATTCTTGTGTAGGCATGCAACTTTTCAACAATAATTAATCCTTTAGGTCCTATCTTACTGCTCTTTGGATCTATCTTATTTTCACATTTTCACCCATGTTAACAATTTCTCATTACCCATACTTTTTTTTTTCTATTTGGTGGTGTTTTCTATTCATGTGTAATTAATTATTGATATATAATAGTTATGAATTCGTGTAAAAAAAATTATGTCAAATGCTTCTGCTTTATTATATTTCATCAGTAACTTAATAATGTATTTTTTTTATAAATTATATACTTTAATTTTATACTTTCTATTATATCTTCATTTGTTGCTCATTGTACGTTTTTACGCTTTCGACAAGCGACGAGTGACCAATTGTACTAGTGAATTTTTAACTCCTCCCTCAATTAACCTATGCAATAGCAGTAAGATCTGACAGTGGTTTGTGACCGTAAACCTAACCATATTCCTATCAATTAGGATCCACAAATGAATTTATTCTATATTCATTATCTAACAAGTCTTTTCCAAACATTAATTAAATCCTAGGTAGTCAATTCCGACCAATCTCGACGTGATCCTATAGGAAAACTGCGACAGAGAGGATTCCGGCGTGATCCCCGCCAATCCTAGACTTTTGTTGGTATTTGAAATTGGATGTAACATTTTGATTAAGATTGGTGAATGTTTGAGTGTTTTAATTAATACTTGTGTTTTGATTTATGAATGTTTCAAGAATTTTGAGTTATTTATTTAATTTTATATTAAATATATGGTTGTTTGTATTTTATATTATTCATGTAATTGTCCAAAAAATTATCAATCCCGGTGATCCCGCTACCTGCTATGACACTTGTGGGGTCGGCCGCTCTGCGTGGGATTTGTTGAGGCAAAATCCCTAATTAATTTTAAAGATAACAAACCCTAAATGATTAAAGGATTAATGGACTTTGATTAGTTTCTTGGTATTTAACTTGTGCTCTTGAGTGTTTAATTAAGACAGGAACAAGAGATAAACCATACCAAGATACAAGGAATCAAAGAAAGAACTTTGTCATAGTTCAGAAAGTTGAACTCAGTTCAGAAGCTGAACACAGTTCAGAATGTTGGACTCAGTTCAGAATGTTGGACTCAGTTCAGAAGCTAAAATGAAGTTCAGAAGCTGAACTTAGTTCAGAAGCTAAAATGAAGATCAGTAGCTGAAACACAGTTCAGAAGGTGAAATCCTGCCCAGATGCAGCAATATTGATCAGAAGCTGAACATAGTTCAGAAGCTGATATGCAGTTCAGAAGGTTGTTTACAAGTTCTGAAACCTTGCAATAAAGCTGCTCATACACCAACTCAGAAATTCAAGAACATGCATACCACACGTGACATAAATAAATGTCCAAGAAAAACAAAATTGCATGGATCTATCAAGCAATAAAGGCATCTACAAGATGAATGTCAAAAAGGATATTCAATGTTCATTTAAGACTATGAACATTGAATTAACAAGAATATTCCAAAAGGGAATATCATCCTAGATAATCAAACTACCTCACTTCATTTATGTTTCACTATTAGGATTTGATTACATCAAATGGTAGTCTTACAAGTCATCCTAAGTGAAACAAAAAGGATATTCTGAAGTTCAGAATGTTCAATACAGCACATGCTTCAATTCTGACAAGCTACAGTAAAGCAGTTGGAAAAGTTAAGCAAAAAGCCAAATCACAATCTCAAAGTCAGAATCCATGAGATCTTGACACCTAAGGGGTTGGTACTGTTACAGATCAGCAAAATCCCCTAAAGCATGGGCATGAAGTGATGGTTCCACTTTCCTCTCTCCTGCACACAATCCAAGACTGATTTGCAAAGCTCTTGGCACAGCAACATTCTGATGCACTGCACGCATAAAACAAGAGTCTATCAGCAATCCAGAAATTCATATGTTCATTCATACATGATGAACCCAGATGAATGTCATCAAGAATGCAACAACATTCTGAAATATTCTCAAGAACAGAACAACATTCTGAAAGTCAGAATGTTCACCCAGATTTTCAAGTAAAAGTCAGTGGGGCCCAGGACACATGGCACAAGACCATTGGTCACCCTCCAACGGTTACAAAAGACCAAGAACTCTATAAATAGAAGTGGAAGGCTCAGCATTACACACACAATTGCAAAGCATACAAGAAAACATTTACAAAGTGTTTGAAGCTTTAGCATCTCAAATTGATCATCACTCTAAGTGTAAATCAATTCTCTTTATCTTGTCAAAGATAAACTCTCCCCCTCCTCTTCTGAAAGTCCTCTTCTTAACCTCACTTCTTAAATTCTCCAATCAATTGTAAAGAGCAAATCTCATCTAGTTTTAAGGGTATTAAAGTCTAGGTTGAGTAATATAGTACAAAGTCTGGTGTGACTTAGTACAGAAGGTTGAAAGCCTGCTGAGGCTTAGAGAATACAGGTTGTAACCGTTCCAAGTGGACAAGATTGTTAGGTGCAGGATTTGAGAGGGTATCTCAAGCATCATAGTGGAAAACTCTCACAAGATTGTGAGGAGTGGACTAACCCACATTGGGTGAACCACTATAAAATTCTGTGTGTCCTTCTTCTCTCCCTATACTCTTTATATTACTGCATACACATCACACACACAACACTGAATTTTAATATCTTATTCTGCAACTGACACTTCAGAACGTTCTGAAGTCTGTTTAACTTTGTTCTTCCAAGAAACAACTTGAGAAGTATTTTTTAAGTACAGGATTAGATTTTAAAAAGGGTCACAATTCAAACCCCCCCTTTCTTGTGACTATATTATCTACTTCAATTGGCATCAGAGCATTGGCTCTAAGGGTTTGAACACTTACACAAGTGTTAGAGAAAAGATCCAGGAAGAAGTATGTCAAAGGCTAAGTATATTACAGAAGGAGGATCAGCAAACAGACCTCCATTGTTTGATGGCACAAACTACTACTTCTGGAAAGGCAAGATGGAACTTTTTCTTAGATCTCAAGATACGGACATGTGGGCTGTAATCTCTGAAGGAGATCATGTTCCAATGAACAGAGATGGAGGTATAAAAGAAAAAAGTGCATGGACACCAGATGATAAAGCCAAGGTATTACTAAACTCTAAAGCTAGATTATTTTTATCATGCGCACTAACCATGGAAGAAAGTGAAAGAGTTGATGAATGCCAAAATGCTAAAGAAGTATGGGACACTTTAAAAATACACCATGAAGGAACATCTCATGTCAAAGAAACTAGAATTGACATTAGAGTCAGAAAGTTTGAAATCTTTGAAATGAGTGAAAATGAAACTATTGATGAAATGTATGCTAGATTCACAACAATAGTAAATGAAATGAGATCTCTTGGAAAGATATATTCCACTCATGATAGAATCAGGAAAATATTAAGATGTCTTCCAAGCACATGGAGACCTATGGTCACAGCTATTACCCAGGCCAAAGATCTAAACTCTCTGACCTTGGAGGAACTTATTGGTTCACTGAGAGCTCATGAAGTCATACTTCAAGAAGACAAACCAGTGAAAAAGGTAAAAACTCTTGCCTTGAAGGCCTCCCAAGAAACATCATCAGCAACTCAAGATGATGTGGAAGAACTGGATGAAATAGAAGAAGTCCAGGAAGAAGAAGCTGAAGATGAACTTGCACTCATCTCCAAGAAAATTCAAAGAATGATGATGAGAAGAAATCAGCTCAGAAAGAAGTTTCCCAACACTAACATTAACAAAACTGAGACTGACAAAAGTCAAGTCACCTGTTTTGGATGCAACAAGCTTGGACACTACAAGAATGAGTGTCCTGATCTCAAGAAACAGCAAAGGAGACCTCCCTTCAAAAAGAAAGCCATGATCACCTGGGATGATCTAGAAGAAGCAGAACCTGAAGATGAGGAAGCCAACCTGAGTTTGATGGCTAAATCAGAAGATGAGGAAGAGGTAATTATCTATGAACCTAACTCTTTGCAAAAAGAACTTGAAAGAAAAATTGACAGTCTTATATATGATTCAAATTTTCTATCTAACAAATGTCAATCATTGATAAAAGAACTTTCTGAACTAAAAGCTGAAAAAGATAAACTTCAAATTAAATATGATGAATCCAGAAGAACCATACAAACTTTGCAAGACTCTCATTTTAAAATGTCTGAACAACAAAGAGAGCTAAATAAAAAGCAAAAAGGAATTTTGTCTAAACCTTCTGAAGTACAAAAAGAAAACATTCTTTTGAAAACAGAAGTTGAAGGACTAAAAAATGATCTCTCACGTTTTATAAAATCCACAGAAACCTTTCAAAACATTCTGGGATCACAAGCTGGAACAAATGAAAAATTTGGATTAGGATTCAAAGATCCAAACAAAAATCTTCTTAAAACTGTTCTTTTGCCTAAAGAAACTGAAATAAAAATAAAATGCTCATACTGTAACAAGCTAGGGCATCTTGACTCAGCATGTTTTCATAAAAAACATTTTAAAAAAAATAGATTAAATAATCTTAGCTCAGAACGTTCTCATCTCAATAGATCAGAAAGTTCACAAAAGGCTGAAAAGGCTAAGAAGATATGCTCTTACTGTAACAAATCTGGTCATACAATAACAGAATGTTACAATAAGAAAAGATCTCTTAGAAAGACTAACCCTCAAGGACCCAACATTACATGGGTACCTAAGATTTTGTTCATGTCAAGTGTAGGTCTCTTCTCAAAATGCAAAGACAAAGCCATGGTACTTAGACAGTGGCTGTTCAAGACACATGACAGGAGATAGGAATTGCTTTCTAACCTTTGAAAGTAGAGATGGAGGACTAGTCACATTTGGAAACAATGACAAAGGCAAAATCAGAGGTAAAGGAACAATAGGTAAAACTAACTCTGCCAAGATAGAAAATGTTCAGTTTGTAGAAGGGTTGAAACACAATCTACTTAGCATAAGCCAATTATGTGATAGTGGTTTTGAAGTTATTTTTAAACCCAACATATGTGAAATAAGACAAGCCTCCTCTAAGAAATTAATTTTCTCTGGATCAAGGAAAAAGAACTTGTATGTTTTGGACTTAAATGAAATTCCAGCTGAATCATGTTTTATGTCTCTTGAAAAAGATAAGTGGATTTGGCACAAAAGAGCTGGTCACATTAGTATGAAAACTATTGCTAAACTTTCTCAACTTGATCTAGTTAGAGGTTTGCCAAAGATTAACTTTGAAAAGGACAAGATCTGTGAAGCTTGTATTAAAGGAAAACAAGTTAAAAGCAGTTTTAAAACAATTGAATATATTTCAACTCAAAAACCTTTAGAGCTTCTTCACATTGATCTTTTTGGTCCTGTTCAAACTGCAAGTCTTAGTGGCAAAAGATATGGATTTGTTATTGTTGATGATTTCTCAAGATTTACATGGGTGTTATTTTTAAAACATAAAGATGAATCATTTGAAGCATTTCAAAACTTTTGCAAAAAGATTCAAAATGAAAAAGGTTCTAATATCATATCTGTGAGGAGTGATCATGGAGGAGAATTTGAAAATGCTTCCTTCAAGACATTCTTTGATGAATGTGGTATTACACATAATTTTTCTTGTGCAAGAACTCCACAGCAAAATGGAGTTGTTGAGAGGAAAAATAGAACCTTGCAAGAAATGGCTAGGACTATGTTAAATGAATCAAATGTTGAAGATTACTTTTGGGCAGAAGCCATCAATACATCTTGCTACATTTTGAATAGAGTTTCAATAAGAAACATTCTAAATAAAACCCCATATGAATTATGGAAAAACATCAAACCTAGCATATCTTATTTTCACATATTTGGTTGCTACTGTTACATTCTGAACACAAAAGAAAAATTGGGTAAGTTTGATCCTAAATCAGATAAAGCTATCTTTTTGGGATACTCTACAACATCCAAAGGTTATAGAGTGTACAACTTAAAAACCCAAACAGTTGAAGTCAGTATGCATGTCATATTTGATGAATATGATGAACCTTCTCAACTCCAAGAAAAGGAAGATACTGAAGATCAGACACTTCAGAATGTTAACAATCAGAACAATGTAAGTTCTGTAGAAAAAGAAGATGATCAGAATGTTCAGGACTCATCTCTACAAAGCCCTCCTAGAAGTTGGAGAATGATAGGAGATCATCCTGTAGATCAAATCATTGGAAGCACAACTGATGGTGTAAGAACCAGAATGTCCTTTCAAGGGAACAATATGGCTATGATCTCTCAAATGGAACCCAAGTCAATAAATGAAGCCATAATAGATGATTCATGGATTGAGGCCATGAAAGATGAACTGTCTCAGTTTGAAAGGAACAAAGTGTGGAACTTGGTTCCAGATGATCAAGGGAAGACAATCATTGGAACAAGATGGGTGTTTAGAAATAAACTTGATGAAGATGGCAAAGTTGTCAGAAATAAAGCAAGGTTGGTTGCTCAAGGATACAACCAACAAGAAGAAAAGGCTGTAGTTTTGATCTTGTAGCCTATTGTGATGCTGATTATGCTGGAGACAAAATTGAGAGAAAGAGTACAAGTGGATCTTGCCAATTCTTAGGACAAGCCCTGATTGGATGGTTCTGTAGAAAACAAAATACCATTGCACTCTCTACAACAGAAGCTGAGTATGTATCTGCAGCCAGTTGTTGCTCTCAAGTTTTGTGGATCAGAAATCAGTTGGAAGATTACTCACTAAGGTACTTAAATGTTCCAATTCTTTGTGACAACACAAGTGCAATTAATTTGTCAAAAAATCCTATTCAACATTCTAGGTCTAAGCATATTGAAATTAAGCATCATTTCATACGTGATCATGTTCAGAAAAAGGACATTGAATTGAAATTCATTGATACAGAAAATCAATTAGCTGATATTTTCACAAAACCATTAGTTGAGGATAGATTCAATTTTATCAAAGAAAAATTGCCAATTATGAAAAATCCCAATAAAGATTGATTAACTGAATTACTAAGGGCCTAGGACAAACCCCCTTGAGTCATTCTGAATCACTTCAGAATGTTCAACAAAGCTCAGAATGTTCAAACAGAGTTCAGAATGTTCTTCAGGCTCTGAACGTTCACTCTGTTCAGCATAGTTTTCTGAACTCAGAATGTTCAGTAAAATTTTTCTGAAGTTAGTGAGTCACTCTCATAAAGTGATCTTTCTTCAAAAATCCCTCCATATCTCAGCATTAAATGCTTGTATTAGAGTTAATGTGTTAAAACCATTAACCTCCATACAAAAAGGGAACTATCAAATCAGCCACTCTCCTTTCTTCTCTTAAAACGGCTACTTTCTCTTTCCTATACAACCACTTTTCAGTTTCATCTTTTCCCATAAAACCACCATCATCAGTTTCTCTCTCTCTCTTCTCCCACACGTTTGTCTTTATAAACAAACCACCTCTCCACTCAAACATATTCATCAGACCAACACTATCCAAACCATAAAAATCTCATCTGTCTCTTCGCAAAAAACACTGCCATGGCCAGAACAAAAAATACCTCTCGCATCAATGAAACCCCTGTTCCTCGTTCTGCTCCACCACAATTCCCAGAAGAACCTCAACCTCTGCGCACCATTCTCCCTGATATCATCATCTCCACCACTGAACCTTCTAAACCCAGAAAGCCTGTGACTAAACCTAAGAAGTCTGCTTCAACTTCTCAACATCCCAGAAGGTCTCAGAGAATCATCTCTGGAACTGGAAAAGCCAAGAAATTTTCTGCCTCCACGATCCTTCTCTCAGACTCAGAGGAAGATTCTGATCCAACCATCTCTCAATACATGAGGAAGGTCAAGACTTCACCCAAACAAACCTCTGAACCAGAAAAAGAGAATTCTGTCTCTGAAGAAGAATCTCAATCAAAATCTCAATCTGAAGAAGAAGAACCTTCTGATGAGCAGGAAGAAGCATCTCCTCCCAAAAAGCATGGAAAAGGAAAAGACATTGGGAAGATAACCTCCATTCTGAAGGGCAAAAAGGAAAAAGCACCTAGACCCATAAGCAGGGCTAAGTATTTTGATTTTGCTGACCTAAAGAAGAAGGGATGGAACCTGTGTGAATACACTGATGCACAAGGATGGACAAGCTTTGTGTCACTTCAGGAACTCACATACCCAGACTTGGTAAGAGAATTCTACAGCTCAATGGAAATCAAAACCAAAGATAGAAAGAAGACCCTCATTACAACTGTCAAAGGAGTTAAGATTAAACTCACTCAAGCTTCCCTCTCAAAGGCTCTAAGAATCCCAAATGAAGGTAATGAACTCTTCTTTCCTTCCTGGTTCTCTGAAGCTAGAACAAACCGTGCCAAACTCATACTTGAATACACCAAACCAAACCTTCCTTTTAACTCCACAAATCTTGCTGACATACCCAAAATCTTTCACAATATGGTACGCCATACCCTGCTTCCTAGGTCAGGAACCTATGAAGCTGTGAGTGATACTGATCTCTGCATCATGTTTCATCTCATTAACAAGAAAAAGTTGAACCTTTGCTTCATTATCCTTCAACACATGATTGATTCATGTATGAATCCCAAACAAACCAGCGCCCTAGTCTATGGAATGCCAATCACCCTTATCCTTAAGGACAACAAAGTACCTCTTGAAGATGAAAAATGTGATTACACATTTATGAGGTTCACTGCAAAAACCATGGCCCAGCTGCACATCACTTCATCTAACCTTCCCACACCTCCAGCATCTGAAACATCTGGTTCTGTTAAAAGACATCAAGACCAGAAAGTTAGAAAAACAAAGAAGAAAAGGAAGATTGAGAAAGTCCAAAACCCTCCTCTAGAGGAAGAGGTAGAAGCTGTTAACAATGTGGTTCAAGAGGAGCCAATGGATGAAAATCCCACAGAACATCAAAAGGAAGATGAATCTTCTGCTGAAGAAACATTCCAAGAGAGTGATGATCCTGCCAAAGAAGCAACTCAGGAAGTTGCAGAAGATCAGAATGTTGCAGAAGATCAGAATGTTGCTGAAGATCAGCATATTGAAGAATCTCAAGAAATGGCTGAGGAGGAAAGTCAGCAGGATAATGAATCACTTCTCAAAAAGAATGCTGAGCCAGCCACAGTTGCTGAAAAACAATTTCAGCAAGACATTGAAGGAAATGCTGAAGAAGGAGCTCAGCTGGAAGAAGGAGCACAAAAGACTGCTGAGGATCAGGACCTGAATGATGTAGCTGAAATCCTAGTCACCCACATGTTTAGTGACAATGCTGACCAGCTAGAAACTGGTATTGAACAATCAGATGGAAATCAAGCTGGATTTGATCTCAATATGGAAGGGATCAACTCAGAAGATGGTGTTTTTGAGGACTCTCAGAAAGAAAATCCTGAAACAATGCCTGAAACTGAAGTACAGAATGTTGAAGGAAACATTCTCCCTGATCATACCACTCCCTCCATCTGCGAAGTCTCTGCAGATCCTGCTCCTATAGCTTCAGGATCTCTGCCTATTGAACAAATCCAACCTCTGGCTAACCAACCACCACCACCACTCCTAAATCAGTCTACTTCCACCATGGAGTCAGAAGCCATTTGCAGCAAATTTCTGATATCCCCTCTTCACACTTCGCAAAATATCTCTCCTACTCCAGCCACACTTAAAACAACCACTCAACTACCTGATATTCCTACTTTGTTTGCTTCACTTGAAACCTTTGTCTCAAAAGAAGGTCACTCAAAAACAAACTTGGATGCCCCCACTTCCGCTCCCACATCACAAATATCCAAAGCTGAAAAAATTGCTAGACGTTCTCTTAGGGTTGCAACTAAAACCCATAAGATTGCATGTGTCCTAGCAAAATGGACTTCTGAAGTTGCTGCTCCTGGATTGGCTATGAATCCTCCAGTATTTGAAGATCCATCTGTCTTTGATTCTGAGTCTTCCTCAGATTCTGGAGACTCAACTCCATGAGTGTCCTCCACTTATCCCTCCCTACCTTTCTTGCTGTTGACAAAAGGGGGAGAAGCTTTAGGATTTAAATCTTTAAGTTTTTATGTTTTAGGCCCAAGTAGGTCAGTGATCAATAGTTATTGGAGTTCTTAAAACTTCAACTTTTGCTTGATCACCTTTGTTTGCTAAGTTTTTGCTTTTGAACCATATATGATGTAATGAGCATGATTGATTAATGAAAAAATGCATTTGGTTCAAAAATCTGCATCTCTTAATAATGCCATGAATTATAAAAATAAGGGGGAGCTTTTAAAAATTATTAAAAACTCAATGTCATGAATTATAAAAATGAGGGGGAGCATAAAAATAATTTTCAGCTCTTAAACCTCTCATATTTTTTAATCAAAATCCGTAATCCTAAATCATAGGTTTGTCATCATCAAAAAGGGGGAGATTGTTGAGGCAAAATCCCTAATTAATTTTAAAGATAACAAACCCTAAATGATTAAAGGATTAATGGACTTTGATTAGTTTCTTGGTATTTAACTTGTGCTCTTGAGTGTTTAATTAAGACAGGAACAAGAGATAAACCATACCAAGATACAAGGAATCAAAGAAAGAACTTTGTCATAGTTCAGAAAGTTGAACTCAGTTCAGAAGTTGAACACAGTTCAGAATGTTGGACTCAGTTCAGAATGTTGGACTCAGTTCAGAAGCTAAAATGAAGTTCAGAAGCTGAACTTAGTTCAGAAGCTAAAATGAAGATCAGTAGCTGAAACACAGTTCAGAAGGTGAAATCCTGCCCAGATGCAGCAATATTGATCAGAAGCTGAACATAGTTCAGAAGCTGATATGCAGTTCAGAAGGTTGTTTACAAGTTCTGAAACCTTGCAATAAAGCTGCTCATACACCAACTCAGAAATTCAAGAACATGCATACCACACGTGACATAAATAAATGTCCAAGAAAAACAAAATTGCATGGATCTATCAAGCAATAAAGGCATCTACAAGATGAATGTCAAAAAGGATATTCAATGTTCATTTAAGACTATGAACATTGAATTAACAAGAATATTCCAAAAGGGAATATCATCCTAGATAATCAAACTACCTCACTTCATTTATGTTTCACTATTAGGATTTGATTACATCAAATGGTAGTCTTACAAGTCATCCTAAGTGAAACAAAAAGAATATTCTGAAGTTCAGAATGTTCAATACAGCACATGCTTCAATTCTGACAAGCTACAGTAAAGCAGTTGGAAAAGTTAAGCAAAAAGCCAAATCACAATCTCAAAGTCAGAATCCATGAGATCTTGACACCTAAGGGGTTGGTACTGTTACAGATCAGCAAAATCCCCTAAAGCATGGGCATGAAGTGATGGTTCCACTTTCCTCTCTCCTGCACACAATCCAAGACTGATTTGCAAAGCTCTTGGCACAGCAACATTCTGATGCACTGCACGCATAAAACAAGAGTCTATCAGCAATCCAGAAATTCATATGTTCATTCATACATGATGAACCCAGATGAATGTCATCAAGAATGCAACAACATTCTGAAATATTCTCAAGAACAGAACAACATTCTGAAAGTCAGAATGTTCACCCAGATTTTCAAGTAAAAGTCAGTGGGGCCCAGGACACATGGCACAAGACCATTGGTCACCCTCCAACGGTTACAAAAGACCAAGAACTCTATAAATAGAAGTGGAAGGCTCAGCATTACACACACAATTGCAAAGCATACAAGAAAACATTTACAAAGTGTTTGAAGCTTTAGCATCTCAAATTGATCATCACTCTAAGTGTAAATCAATTCTCTTTATCTTGTCAAAGATAAACTCTCCCCCTCCTCTTCTGAAAGTCCTCTTCTTAACCTCACTTCTTAAATTCTCCAATCAATTGTAAAGAGCAAATCTCATCTAGTTTTAAGGGTATTAAAGTCTAGGTTGAGTAATATAGTACAAAGTCTGGTGTGACTTAGTACAGAAGGTTGAAAGCCTGCTGAGGCTTAGAGAATACAGGTTGTAACCGTTCCAAGTGGACAAGATTGTTAGGTGCAGGATTTGAGAGGGTATCTCAAGCATCATAGTGGAAAACTCTCACAAGATTGTGAGGAGTGGACTAACCCACATTGGGTGAACCACTATAAAATTCTGTGTGTCCTTCTTCTCTCCCTATACTCTTTATATTACTGCATACACATCACACACACAACACTGAATTTTAATATCTTATTCTGCAACTGACACTTCAGAACGTTCTGAAGTCTGTTTAACTTTGTTCTTCCAAGAAACAACTTGAGAAGTATTTTTTAAGTACAGGATTAGATTTTAAAAAGGGTCACAATTCAAACCCCCCCTTTCTTGTGACTATATTATCTACTTCAGGATTGACTATACTTAGATTAAATCAAAATATCAATTTCGTCGTTTTATTTAAGACCTATAGCTTAGAAATAACTGGTATATATGCTTTTAAACAAGATAATCCAAAATCTTCATGCAAAATTTCCTTTTATACTTAACTATGATGATGGCAACTGGGTTAACTTTTCTTCAGGTGTTGATGGATTCAAACAGCAACCAGACTGATGAAAAACTACAATTCAAGCCAGCACTAAGAGTCACATTTTGTCGAAGGAAGAAGTCTGGGAATGGCAGTTTTGTGTCAAATTTAAGAAATCACTTTCATGAATTTATCCATGCATCTGTTGATGAACACATGAGATGCTTGAGAAACACAATTCAAAAGGTATATTTCTTCTGTTGATGCATATACATCAATGAACCCTCTGATTGTGATGCTAACAAGTGTGACCTATTATATATTGTTTGAAACAGATATTTAATGCATCAAAGGATTTTGGCAAAAACAATGGAGGTATAAACGAAGATGAAAACTCGATACAACTTCATTCACCTACAAGGAACTAGAATGTTTTTCTAAATCATCAGTAGATGACAAGAGTATGTTTATAATATATACTAACACTACAAGAATTCATTGTTTTAGCAGCAGCCATTTGCTGCGGATTTGAGTCCCACACAAACTTGCTGCGGCCATATATCGATTTGTGGCGGGAAAAACCCCTCGCAAATGTATTTTTGTTTAAAATAAAAAAACATTTGCGATGGAATTATGGCTTTTGTGGCGAATAGAAAAGCCAACGCTAATCCAAAGAGGGAAAAATATTTGAATTTTAAAATTTGCGGCAGAAAAAATCCGCCGCAAATCTGACCAGTCAAAAAGATAAACAAAAGGGCATTTGTGGCGGATGCTGGCCCACTCAAATGCTGGGCACCAAAATTGAAATTTGAATTTTGCGGCGGGGCCAGACCGCTGCTAAGGAACTAACATCTTTATTTTTTGACCGTTGGTTTTTGTGCTAGACCTAAGGCCGCCGCCTATATCCAACGGCTATTTTTTTCCAGTTGGAATTTGCGTCGGACCATGGCCGCCGTAAATGTCCAACGTTCATATTTTTCTTTCTATATATATATATATATATATATATATATATATATATATATATATATATATATATATATATATATTTCACTTCTTCCTCTTTCATTCATTCTTACACTACTTCTTCTCTCTACAACTTCTATACTTCAACTTTTTTATCAATTTCTCTACCTTTTCTCTACAACTTCTATACTTCAACTTTTTTAATTTTAGTAAGTTTTATTTTTATGTTTAATTATTTACTTAATATTTACTTTATTATAAAATCGTTGTATTAACTTTAACATATTATTTATAGTGTTACTTCTCCTGGATCTTGTATTGTTCGTTTAAAGCTTCAAGACCTTAGAGAACTCATGATTGACTAAATTGTCATTAATGCATACAATGCAATTGTTTACACCACTTAATGTGTAACATTCAAGTGGAATTTTACAGTTTCATATGATTATCATGGAGTTTGTATCTGTAGTTAGCAATGTAAACTTATTCAGCTTTAACTTTCTACTTTGGTTGTAAAACTTTAGTCCTCTTATGAACTGTTTGAAATTAAGTACTCAATTTGTAGTAATAAGTTGCAAAATATGTATTTGAGCTTGTGGAGAGGAGCTTTTTAATCAATGTTGAATTTGGTTACAAACATGTATTTTCCCTTCCTCGCTAAACTCAACAAACATAGCTCTTATTCCGAAGGGAGATTCTCAAATATCCATGAAAGACTGGAGACCGATAACCTTATGTAATGTGATGTACAAAGTAGTAGCTAAAGTTCTGGCAAACCGACTGAAAGTTGTGTTAGATAAATGCATCTCAGAATGTCAATCGGCTTTTGTCCCGGGGCGCTCTATTTTGGATAATGATATGGCTGCCATAGAGATCATTCACCATATGAAGATAAAAGTTAAAGGTAATGTGTGAGAAGTGGCTCTTAAGCTCGACATTAGCAAAGCTTATGACATGATAGAATGGAACTATCTTCGAGAGGTTATGGAAAAATGGGTTTTTCTCAGCAATGGATTAAGTGGATTATGTTGTGTGTCGAAACCGTTGACTATTATGTTCTCGTCAATGGTAATGTTACTGGACCTATTATTCCTGGTAGAGGTTTGAGGTAGGGTGACCCTTTGTCACCGTATCTGTTTATTATTTGTGCAGAAGGGTTATCTTCGCTTATTCGGAAAGCATAATCTAGAGGGGAAATTAATGGTGTGAAGGTTTGTAATAATGCGCCCATTATATCACGCCTACTTTTTTCAGACGATTGTTTCTTATTTTTTCGTGTTAATTCGAATCAAGCACTGAAAATGATAAATATAATTTCAGTTTATGAGAAAGCGTCAGATCAAGCGGTTAATCTCTAAAAGTCAGAAATCTTTTGTAGCAGAAATGTTTCAATGGCTGATCATAATAATATAGCTAATATCCTTGGAGTTAAAGCTGGGTTGGGCACAGGTAAATACTTAGGGTTACCTTCTATGATTGGTCGAAGTAAGAAAGCTACGTTTGATTTCATCAAGGATAAAGTATGGAAGAAGATCAATTCTTGGAGCAGCAAATGCCTCTCTAAGGCTGGAAGAGAAGTGTTGATAAAATATGTCCTTCAATCAATTCCAACTTATTTTATGAGCCTTCTTACTCTTCCTTCGTCGTTGTGTGATGAAATTGAGAAAATGCTGAACTCCTTCTGATGGGGTCATTCAGGATCACATAGGAAGGGTATACATCAGATGTCCTGGGATAAATTATCTATGCATAAGAAGGATGGAGGGATGAGCTTTAAAAGTTTGGGCACATTCAACCTGACGATGTTGGGAAAACAAGGCAGGAGAATTTTGACAAAACCAAACACTCTCATAGCTAGAATGTATAAAGCTAGATGTTGAATGAACAAAAGTAAGTATTAGTTTTTATATAGTTCCACAGGGATTAATGTGATATCATAAACCGTTCAACTTCGATTATCGTCTTAAGTTAGGGTTTAACTTGTTTTTATACTACACTACTCATAATTTTGAAAACATTATAAATAAATAGTAGAGTAATAGGACATAGAAGGTGTTTAGGATTAACTTTCATCAATCAAACATCGTTTATATCCGATTGATTACAAATACGAATTCTAGCGTTTTCTTATATATGACATTATTACGTATTGCTCAACAACATCATTGATTTCCCAAATGACGTCGTGAGATCGATTGTATCGTTTAATCGATGATTTCTCAATCTATTAAACGATTCAAAAGTGAAATTCTGGCCAGGCAAAACTTAAGAGATTTCAGGTTCTGAACCTAAACAGGTTCTGAATAATGACTCAGCACAATTTAAAGCAGATAAATAGCAGAAATAAATGGTGCAGGAAAGCTAAAGAACACACAAGGTTTGTTAACCCAGTTCGGAGTAAACACCTCCTACTCTGGGGGATACCAATCCAGGAAGGAAATCCACTATTGGATTTAATCCTTAAGACTCAGACACTGACTACCAGTTCTTATCCCAAGCAATTAACCTCCACCTAGTAAGACTTCTACCCAACTCTGAGTAATAGAAACCACTATCTTCCTATTCAAGTAACTAAACCCAGTTACTGAACCTCTTAACTATAACACTCTGTTTTTAAGAAAAACTTCAAAAACACAAAGACTTCATTCGTACCTAAAGGCTTAGAATGAATCACAACTCTATAAAACTCTAAACCAACTCAAAACATATGAGTGGTGCACAATAAACTCTAAGTTAAAACACAGACTCAATTTTCTGATTTACTAACTCTCTAAATCGTATCTCTTCAATAGCCAAGCTCCTCCTTTTATAATCTTCAGCAAAGCTCTTAATTATGCTCCAAATCTTCTGAATTGATTTGTTACTGGAATAAGATTGTTCCAATAAGATAACAAATAAAACTGCAATCAATCTTTGAAAGATTTAAAACAGAAAATACGAATTTTCATAATGTTGAACCAAATCTTCAAAGATATTTTCTCCAAAACAATCCAACATTCTAGAACAATATGCATGGATAATTCCTTATTAAATCTTGCAAAGATTCGCACAGAAATAACATGAAAATAACCAGCTTCTGATGAAGTCAACATAAGTCAACGCTGGACTTCAGAACCTGAACCTGCTTCTGAAGAGCTACAGTGCTTCTGATGGCATTTTCAGCTTCTGAATGGCTTCAAAACACAAAACTTGTAACTGAAGAAATGTTCATCATAAGGAAAAGCTTCTATCCCATACTTTGGTTTTGCCAAACAATGCAGCCAACACTTAAAGACTCAACAATCTCCCCCTTTGGCAAATTTTTGGCTAAAACCATCCAAGTTCTTCAATCTCCCTTATAATCAACTCAGCAATGAAGAACTCCACAATGATACATCATAGCAATCAGTTTAGGCAGCGGATTTAGCTATGTTACACAAACAAACAGCTTCAGCTTCTGATCTCCTGAAGCACACAAACATACTTAAACATTGTATCAGAGCTACTCCAAGGTATCAGAGCTACTGCAAGGTATCAGAGCTACTGATCAACTTCTGATCATCACACATACTCCCCCTGCAACTCAGCATACACTCAGCACACATCAAACTCCCCCTTACTTCTGAATTTATGGTATCAGAGCATATCAGAGCCAACACTTCAGGAGCTGAACACATTTGTTCTTCAGGACCACTCCACTACACTTCAGGACCAGGACCACATCAACACTCAGGTATATAACAAATTTGTACTCCCCCTGAGACACATAACACATATCTGAAATGCAGCAATACATCTTCTAATTCTTGGTATCAGAGCCAACAAAACCAACACATTGCCTAAGATTTATCTCCCCCTTTTTAGCCACAAAATTCTGACAGATCATAGTCTTCATATAGGGATTAAAATCAGAACAGGTAACACAGATCTTTGAAACATATCAGACTTAGACTTTGGTTCAGGATCACACTCAGCATAGGCACAACTGGCAGGTACTCTAGCTTCCTCACATCCAGTTTGCAGTAATTGCTATAACTCTTCATGCAAACACACACCTAACTTGCTCCTTAAGTTTTCAAACTGCTTAGCATCCAAGGCCTTTGTGAAAATGTCAGCAACTTGTTCTTCAGTAGCTACATGTTCCAGCTGAACAATCTTGTCCTCCACAAGATTTCTGATGAAATGGTGTCTGATATCAATGTGTTTAGTTCTGCTGTGCTGAATAGGGTTCTTAGAGATATTAATAGCACTCAGATTGTCACAAAATAGGGTCATGGTTCCCTGTTCAATGTTGTATTCCTCCAGCATTTGTTTCATCCACACCAGTTGAGAGCAACTACTCCCAGCAGCAATGTACTCAGCTTCAGCAGTTGACAATGAAACACAATTTTGTTTCTTGCTGAACCAGGAAATTAAATTATTTCCCAAAAAGAAACAACCTCCTGAGGTGCTCTTCCTATCATCAGCACTTCCAGCCCAGTCAGCATCACAATATCCCATTAACTCAGTGCTTGAACTATGAGAATACATGATTCCATAATCACTTGTGCTATTCACATATTTCAGAATTCTCTTCACTTGTGTCAGATGACTCATCTTAGGATCAGCTTGGTATCTTGCACATACTCCAACAGCATAAGTGATATCAGGTCTGCTTGCAGTTAAATACAATAAGCTCCCTATCATGCTTCTGTACTGACTTTGATCAACTGATATTCCTTGTTCATCTTTGGTTAGCTTCAGATGAGTAGCAGCTGGTGTCTTCTTATGAGCAGCAGATTCCATACCAAACTTCTTCACTATGTTCTTGGCATATTTACTTTGAGAAATGAAGATTGTATCTTCCATTTGCTTGACTTGCAGACCAAGAAAGTATGTCAGCTCACCAACTAAGCTCATTTCAAATTCTGACTGCATCTGCTGAACAAACAGTTTGACCATCTTCTGAGACATCCCTCCAAACACTATGTCATCCACATAAATCTGAGCTATCATCAGACTCCCATTTTCATCTTTCACAAACAAAGTCTTATCAGAACCTCCTTTTCTGTAACCTTGAGCCACAAGAAACTGAGTCAGCCTGTCATACCATGCTCTTGGTGCTTGTTTCAATCCATACAAGGCCTTCTTCAACTTGTACACGTGTTCTGGAAACTTAGGATCCACAAAACCCTTAGGTTGTTCAACATATACCTCTTCTTGCAGATATCCATTCAGAAATGCACTCTTCACATCCATCTGGTATAATTTGAACTTGAGAATGCAGGATACACCTAACAGTAGTCTTATGGACTCTAGTCTGGCCACAGGTGCAAAGGTCTCATCAAAATCCAATCCCTCTACTTGAGTATAACCCTGAGCAACCAACCTTGCCTTGTTTCTGACCACAGTACCATTTTCATCTGTTTTATTCTTGAATATCCACTTAGTGCCAATCACATTCAACCCTTCAGGTCTTGGAACCAGATCCCACACTTCACTCCTTTTGAATTGATTCAACTCATCTTGCATTGCTTCAATCCAAAATTCATCAGTTAGGGCTTCTTTCACATTTTTAGGCTCAACCTTTGACACAAAACATGAATCAGTAGCAGCTGGTTCTGATCTCCTGGTTCTGACCCCTTGATCCAAACTCCCAATGATAAGCTCCTTAGGATGATTCTTCTGAACTCTAATTGATGGCCCTTTATTGGTAGGATCATGTTCTGGATGCACATCTGTTTCTTCAGACTCTGGATGAATTTCTGCTTCTGAAGTTTGTTCTTCTGATGGTTCAGACTCTGGAACAACTTCAGACTCACTTCTATCTTTCTCAGCAGTCAGATCATCAATTACCACATTAATGGACTCCATCACAACCTTGGTTCTGGAATTAAACACCCTGTAAGCTCTGCTGTTCACTGAATAACCCAGGAATATGCCCTCATCAGACTTAGGATCCAGTTTTCTTCTATTTTCTCTATCAGCCAAAATATAGCATTTGCTCCCAAACACATGGAAGTATTTGACTGTAGGCTTCCTTCCTTTCCATAATTCATATAAGGTAGATGCTGTTCCTTTCTTCAGAGTGACTCTATTATGGATATAGCATGCAGTGTTCATTGCTTCAGCCCAAAACATATATGGAAGTTTCTTAGCATGCAGCATCACTCTTGCACATTCTGCCAAAGTCCTATTCTTCCTCTCAACTACACCATTTTGCTGGGGTGTGATAGGTGCAGAAAACTCATGCTTTATACCTTCAGAAGCACAGAATTCTGAAAAGCTCTTGTTTTCAAATTCTTTGCCATGATCACTTCTGATTCTGATAATCCCACTATCCTTCTCTCTTTGTAGTTGGATGCACATCTCTTTGAAAACTTCAAAAGTGTCAGACTTTTCTCTAACAAAGTTGATCCATGTGAATCTTGAGTAGTCATCTACCATTACAAAAGCATACCTCTTTCCTCCAATACTTTCTACTTGCATAGGCCCCATTAAATCCATATGAACAAGTTCTAGTACTTTGGTAGTTACCTGGTGAACTAATCTGGGATGAGACTTTCTTGTTTGTTTACCAATCTGACAATCACCACAAACACTGTCCTCATTGATCTTCAGATTAGGCACACCTCTGATAGCTTCAGTACTTAGGATTTTCTTCATGCCTTTCAAGTGCAAATGTCCCAACTTTTGGTGCCAGAGTTTGACTTCCTCTTCTGAGCTCATAAGACAAGAAGTCAGACTTCTTTCTTCTTCAGAAATCCACAAATAACAGTTGTCTTTGGATCTGCAGCCCCTCATCTGAATTTTTCCATCCTGATCAGTAACAATACACTCCTGCTTGTTGAAATTAACTTTCAAATCCTGATCACATAGCTGGCTAATACTGATCAGATTAGAGGTTAATCCTTCCACCAGTAGCACATCATTTAGTCTGGGCAAACCTTCTCTGATCAAATCTCCAATACCCAGAATCTGACCTTTTACACCATCTCCAAATGTCACATAACTTCTGGAGTATGATCTGATATTGCTTAGCAGCTTCTTCACACCAGTCATATGCCTTGAACACCCACTATCAAAATACCAGTCTTCTTTTGAGGTGGCTCTTAATGAAGTGTGAGCAATCATGCCTACATTCTGAACCTTAGGTTTCCACACCTTCTGAACACTGTGTTTGGGTGCAGCTGGTTGCACTCTTCTATATTGAAAGTGTTCAGGGTAGCCATAAAGTTTGAAGCAGAATGGTTTGATATGCCCTTTCTTTCCACAATGATGACAAATCCATGGATGATTTCTCCTCCTTCTGTTTCTGAAAACTTTCTGAGGTTGCTTCTGAGGCAGCATCTGAACTTGCTTCTGATCTTGCTTCTGGGATTGTTTCTGAGGTCTCATCTGAGAAGTCCCAATCATAGGATTATCAGTTTTAGTGGCAGGAACAAACTCTTTAACCAGAATCTTCTGTTTGGGGTTCTGAGTCTGATCATCAAAGCCTAACCCAGTTTTTCCTTGTTGCTGAGCACCCAAAATTTCAACCAACACATTAGTAGCAGTATTCATCATTCTAACCTGCTTTTTCATATGTTCAAGTTGGGAATTTAACTGGTTCACTTCTTCTTTCAAATTTGAATTCTGCACAAGAAGTTCTCCCTTTTCAGCTTCCAGTTGAAAAATAATCTCCTTCTGATCCAGCACTTGTTTGCAAACCTCAGCACTTCTGGTATACAGCTTCCTGTAGTTGTCAGCTAGTTCATCATATGAAGTTTTAACAGCTTCAGACACAGATGAACCTTCAGACTCTGAGTCAGACTCTGAAAAAATCTCAGACTCTAAAGCAGGTTCCTTCTTCAAGATAGCTCCTGACCTCACTACCAGACCAGTATCACACATATCAGATTCACTAACATCATCATCTTCAGAACCATCATCAGACCATGAAATAGCTAGGCTCTTTTTCTGCTTCTTGAGAAAAGTGGGACATTCAGACTTGATGTGTCCATACCCTTCACACTCATAGCACTGCACACCTTTTGCTTGGTTACTTTTCTCCTCAGGCTTTGTCTTTTTCTCATCAGTTTGTTGCTTCTTGTTATTGAATCTGAAATTCTGACCTTTGGCTTTGGCTTTTCTGTTAACATTCTTCAGAATCTTGTTGAATTGTTTTCCCAGCAACACCAGAGCTTCTGATAGGTCATCCTCTTCAGACTCTTGTTGATCATCAGCTTCAGAGTTTACACTAAAGGCTACACCTTTTCCTTTCTTCTCAGTCTGTTTACAAAAGGCAGTTTCAAAATTGAGCAATGACCCAATCAGTTCTTCAAGCTTCATGGCAGAAATATCATGAGCCTCCTCAATTGCAGTGACCTTCATGTCAAATCTTCTGGGTAGGGACCTGAGGATTTTTCTCACCAACTTCTCATCAGACATCTTCTCCCCAAGTGAATCAAAAGAATTTGCCATGTCCAGCACATTCATGTAAAAATCCTGAATGGATTCATCCTCCTTCATCTTCAGGTTCTCAAATTTGGTGGTCAGCAGCTGCAATCTGGACATCTTCACTTTAGAGGTTCCTTCATGAGTTGTCTTCAAAATTTCCCAGGCCTCCTTAGCAACAGTACACTGTTTGATAAGTCTGAACATGTTCTGGTCCACACCATTAAAGATTGCATTCAAAGCTTTTGAATTTCCCAGAGACAAGTCATCTTCAGCTTTGGTCCACTCCTCTTCAGGCTTCAGAATCTCAGTCTTGTTACCATCTTTGTCTGTATACACAGGATGATCCCAGCCTTTAATCACAGCTTTCCAAGTCCTGCTGTCAATAGACTTTAAAAAGGCACACATCCTTGACTTCCAATACTCATAGTTTGTGCCATCTAGTAGGGGTGGTCTATTGACATATCCTCCTTCTCTATCCATGCTTGCCAGAAATTAGTACTCTGGATCTCACCCAAATTACAGGCAGGGTGCCTGCTCTGATGCCAATTGAAATTCTGGCCAGGCAAAACTTAAGAGATTTCAGGTTCTGAACCTAAACAGGTTCTGAATAATGACTCAGCACAATTTAAAGCAGATAAATAGCAGAAATAAATGGTGCAGGAAAGCTAAAGAACACACAAGGTTTGTTAACCCAGTTCGGAGTAAACACCTCCTACTCTGGGGGATACCAATCCAGGAAGGAAATCCACTATTGGATTTAATCCTTAAGACTCAGACACTGACTACCAGTTCTTATCCCAAGCAATTAACCTCCACCTAGTAAGACTTCTACCCAACTCTGAGTAATAGAAACCACTATCTTCCTATTCAAGTAACTAAACCCAGTTACTGAACCTCTTAACTATAACACTCTGTTTTTAAGAAAAACTTCAAAAACACAAAGACTTCATTCGTACCTAAAGGCTTAGAATGAATCACAACTCTATAAAACTCTAAACCAACTCAAAACATATGAGTGGTGCACAATAAACTCTAAGTTAAAACACAGACTCAATTTTCTGATTTACTAACTCTCTAAATCGTATCTCTTCAATAGCCAAGCTCCTCCTTTTATAATCTTCAGCAAAGCTCTTAATTATGCTCCAAATCTTCTGAATTGATTTGTTACTGGAATAAGATTGTTCCAATAAGATAACAAATAAAACTGCAATCAATCTTTGAAAGATTTAAAACAGAAAATACGAATTTTCATAATGTTGAACCAAATCTTCAAAGATATTTTCTCCAAAACAATCCAACATTCTAGAACAATATGCATGGATAATTCCTTATTAAATCT
Source organism: Medicago ruthenica (assembly GCA_018208015.1). Classification (NCBI taxonomy): domain Eukaryota; kingdom Viridiplantae; phylum Streptophyta; class Magnoliopsida; order Fabales; family Fabaceae; genus Medicago; species Medicago ruthenica. Next base: position 96,547,462 of record CM031371.1, read on the forward strand.
TGCAAAGATTCGCACAGAAATAACATGAAAATAACCAGCTTCTGATGAAGTCAACATAAGTCAACGCTGGACTTCAGAACCTGAACCTGCTTCTGAAGAGCTACAGTGCTTCTGATGGCATTTTCAGCTTCTGAATGGCTTCAAAACACAAAACTTGTAACTGAAGAAATGTTCATCATAAGGAAAAGCTTCTATCCCATACTTTGGTTTTGCCAAACAATGCAGCCAACACTTAAAGACTCAACAAAAAGCTTTATGATCCAATACTATAATGTAATTATCAAAACCAAATCCCATTTCTAGAATTTCTTATCTTGATAGAAAATCATTCTAAACCTAGATTCAAAAGTCTTTTTCAACAACATTTAAATCAAACATAAGATTGAAAAGCAAGAAGAAATTCAATGGTATATAAAAATTGCTAGAATCATATATTGAATAACCAAAAGTTTACAACATGAATGATTGATTACCTATTAATCCCAACAAAGGAGATTAGTTGATCATTGTCATGACAACTCTTGCAAAATAAGAAAGGAAGATGAAGATATGTGAGAGCTTGATGTCTCAAAGCTTCTTAAGATCTTCTTCAATCCAAATCTAATTGCTATTTGAAGTTCTTCTCCCTCTATGCCTATTCTCTCTCAAAGATAACAAGTTTTCTAAGCTCTGGAAAATATTAAAACTGATAAAAAACTAACTCTCCAAGAAATGAGCTTAAAATTCCTTAAATATGCTGAGAAAATGTTCGCTCGCTACAAGCGACCAGCCTGTCGCTTGTAGCGAGGACTTCAACTGGCCAATCATAGAGCTCCACGTCACCATCAGCATTAAACCGCCCCTTTGGTCGCTGTAGCGACAAGGTCTGTCGCTACTAGCGACCAGCCTTTGAAATTCCCTGCCTAGGCTCGCTTCAAGCGTCCAGTTCATCGCTACAAGCGATGAACTCCTGATAATCCCTGCCTAAGCTCGCTACTAGCGATGGATGTTGCGCTTCAAGCGATGGATCACTGAAAATCTCTGCCTATCCTCGCTACTAGCGATGACTTCTGCGCTTGTAGCGATGGCATCAAGAAATGCTTCAATCTTTTGCATCAATCAGGTTCAAGCATGTATTTCCTGCATAAACACATGGGGTAAGGCTTAGGATCACATTTATTGCATTTCTAACACATTTATGCCCTAATCCTAAGGTAACTTGTACAACAAGTAAACATAAGTGCCTTAATTTGTACCAAAATATAACAACATTTAAGCACTTATCAAACTCTCCCCAACTTACATTTTGGTTTGTCCTCAAACCAAAGAACAAAAGGAAATTTTTCATAGCTTTGAAACTACAGTATTGAGCAATTTAGCAAAGGATTCAAAAGTGCGAAGAATTAAATATCAAGTGAGTGATTCAAATGTGATTGCGCAAGCTCAAGTTCAGTTTCTCCTTAAACTAGATACATTCTACAAATGTGAACTAGTTCTAAACACAAGGAATTAAATCATACAATCCTAAACAAGCAACATGTTTAAATTTGAACCAAACCTAACACACTTCTTTAAAAAGTATATGAACAATTGGAATCATTTGTAAGGTTTATGAACACTCATCCAATAAACATGATAACATTCAATCAAATTATGTGTCTATCTAATTATCATTTCAAAAAGCATAAAAGGCATTGATCAAAAGGTCTTAAAAGGTTGTAATTGGGCTAGGTTACAAAAGAATTGTCATATGTGGGATATTTGAATTCAAATGGCCAAGCAAAAGGAAACATTCAATCTAATTATACTTCCTTCTTTTTCCAATACAACACTAGGTGAATTTCCAACTTTCTTATTCTTGATTGATCTTTGACAACTTTTTCTTTGAAATCTTGCAAACCTTTTCATTTTTCTCTTTTCTTTTTCTTGGTTTGCTTTTCTTTCTTTTTTTTTTTTTTTCTTTTTGTCAAGATCAATTAACACATTCACCCATACATTGACTTAAATAAAACCTTCCTTTCTCCCCAACTTATTTCAATGATACCCTAATCGAATGTTCCTTTGTTATTATGGCAAAGGTCAATAAAAACGATGGATAAGGGTTCAAAAGAAAACAACTATCAGAATTTAATAAAGAGTTAACTATGAACTGAAATTTTTTACAAACTCCGACAATTTAAATAAGCAGATGAGCTTATTAAATTGACAGTCCACAGTTAACAATTCTGATTCCATTAGGCTCAGATGGGTTAACAGATACTCACACATCTCACAGGGTAGGTTCATTTGGTCAAGTATTTCTCTCAATTTCAAAAATTTGCCTTGATCATTTCAATGCTCTTATACGAATTAAAACAACAACAGATTTAACATAAAATAACTGAGTTAAAACATGATATTGGTCTCCTGCATATATATACAAAGGTTGAGGATTCCTCACATTTTGGCTAGTTCTACAATGGTTCAAAACTAAACACATGCTTGCTTAAAAACTGAATAAATTAACTTGTGTGTGTAAAGAACTTATTCACATTTAAGAATATACCTAGAAAAACAAGAAAACGAGTACCTTAGCTGCGCGCTTTAACACTCATTCTATCATTATCACTCAGATGATTCACAGTTCAAGCATTGGCTTTTGAATCATTCATCTTTCTTTCAAAATTTGTTGGGATCATTCCAAAAAAAATTTACCATAAATAAACACTAAAGCATAAATAAAATATAACTACTAACATGTAATACCAAATATAAATAACATAAACATAAAAGGTACATCATCCATGGTTCATAAAACATAATCAGAGTACAAAGCATAAATCAAAATGTTAAAGAAGTACAAAGCTGAATAAATAAAACGAAAGAGAAAACAAATCAAGATCTGCAGCTCTGCATCATCAATCTGAATCTGTGGCCATGTCGTCCTCAGAGTCTATCAAGTCAGCTGCCATGCGATCAATAGAATTTGTAGCAGCTGAGGAGTCATCACCCAGATCATCATCAACATCTGCGTCGTCATCACCCTCATCACCGGCATCCTGCTGATCACCAGCATCCGCTGCATCTGCCCCTCCTGGAAAGAATGGCATGTCCCCAGGCCAAGCGATGTGCTCTGAGAAGAAAGCAGGTGCCACGGGCTTTGGCCACTGTCGTGCAGATGGCTCTGGATCGTAGTAAGTGCCCGGTGATTTGACGCATTCTGCGCCAACAGAAGAGAGCCCACAGTAGCAGAATCCCAACTCGAGAAGTCCAATGGTGGAATGGTCGGGTGGCTAGGGTGGCTAGTATGCTCAGGTGGTGGTGGTGGTACATGAGAAGGTCCTGCTGAGGATGATGGTCCAGCTGAGGGGGGTGGTGGGGCAACAGGTGCAGGTGTAGAGCAGTACCTATTGATGTATCTATCATCAATAGGGTTTTTAATTTCCTCATCAACCTGTGATGGCATGTGCACTCTAGCTCGCCTACATAGACCCATGATCAACCCGGGAAAAGTCAGAGGGCATTTAGGTTTGCCCGGGGTTAATATGCCACTCTCAGCAACTATCCTCATCTCATTTGCTATCAGTCTAGCAACGTCAACCTGACGCTGAGTGAGGATATAGTGGACAAGAGGGGTCACATCTAAGGTGGTGGAGGAGGTGTGAGATTTGGGGCGGATGTTATAAAGAATAAGGGTAAGGATTACCTGAGCCTCAGTGGTCATGTCGTCACGAAATGCTCGGAAAGGCTTACCCGAAGCCCTACTCACATCATAACTCTTCCCCTGCTGGAAGATGTCCTGTGCGATGCTGTCGTGATCCCATTCACCACTCCTCTGATGTTCACAGAAATCACAAAGCGCAGTGGGTGCAAGCGGATTATCTTCTTCATCTTCAACTAGCTCCAGAGGCTTGCCCAGATACGCGTTGATGGACATGCGATCGAAGGTGACTGTGCGCCCTCGCACGTAGGTAGTCCAAGTAAACTCATCAGATGGATCAGAGGGGATCGCGTTCGCGTAGAACTCGCGCACGATTTCATAGTTAATCCTCCTGGGTGGTGTGCAAAGAATTCCCCACTTCCTCTCGTTAATCATGGCTGCTAAGCCTCCATACTCTCCCTCTTCAGAAATCTCAAACCTCTTCTCAGACCAGATTCGTCTTGTTCTCAGCTCCTCGTAGCGTTCCTGGTTCCTCCAGCTTAGGAAACGACTTGCGTCGTGTGGTTGAACGTTTGCTCTTGATCATGACGAGGAGCTTTCAACATTCCTTTGACGTTTAGACGAAGTTTTAGGTGCCATTCCTACAAAATGATTTAAAACAGATGAAAATCAGGTAGGACACAAGTCAAGTTTCAATCAAAACAAAAATAAAACAAATTCTGGGTTCGCTCGCTACAAGCGACAGCTTGGTCGCTGTAGCGACGAAACCCAGAAAATGCCTCTTTCCTTCGCTACAAGCGTACTGTAGCGAGGAAGACCCTTTTTCAAAAATCATGTTTTTCTGGATTTTAACTTACTTGTAGCATGCGAAAATAACATTAAAGCTAGAATAAATGAGAAACAATCACCTAAACTTCCTAAACCCTCAAAAACCCTAATTTATTTTGAATTTTTACAAAAGGTTTTTCCAAAATACGATCCTATGAACAAGAGGATTAACAGGAAGTTTTCCTAGTGATTCTTGGTCATTTATAACAGTTTAAATCATATCTAAACCTGGGTAAACAACAGGGCATGTATAAGTTCAAATTTCGTAAAACCCTAAAACCCTAAATTGTGAAATCAACATGCAGGCACCATTAACAAATAAAAAGCTTCTAAATAGTAACAGAGAGGAATGATAAACATACCTGGAGTGTTGATTTAACAAGATTAGTGCAGGTACAGAGTGAAGTGTTGAAGATTTGCAGAAATAGAAATGAACAGAAATGCAGAAATGATATGGATGTTTATGGAATGTTACAGATGCGAAAATGTAAGTTTAAAACGGCTATAATAATAAATGAAAGTGGTTGGGGGTAGCTGAAGCGACAGGAGTGGCCTGGGTAATATAAAACTGTTTTCTGATACGCTCGCTACAAGCGCGCGATCCGTCGCTACAGCGACAGGCAAAAAGCCCATCGCTACAAGCGTACTTTGGCGCTACAAGCGCAAGTGCAAAAACTGTCGCTACAAGCGACAAGTGCGTCGCTACTGCGACGTAGTGTAAATTCCGTCGCTACAGCGATGAGTTGGTCGCTGTAGCGACCATGACAGGAAACAGAAAAATAAATTTTTGAGTTCTAGCCACTATCCCAACATGCATAAACAACTATACAGAAGTAAAATAACACTAAAAACACAACATACTTACAAAATTGGGGTGCCTCCCAACAAGCTCTTGTTTAACGTCATTAGATCGACGCCTGATTCGCTTACGCATAAGAATCGATGAGGGAAATCGTCGTCGTGTGCCGAACAACTTCACCTCCAAAATATGGCTTAAGCCTTTGTCCATTCACTGTCCATGTCGACTTAGTGATAGGATCCTCAAGTTCCACAGCTCCATAAGGTTTTACTTCCTTTATCATGAACGGACCGGACCACTTGGACTTCAATTTACCCGGAAATAGTCGTAGCCTTGCATTGAACAGCAACACCATCTGACCAGGCTTGAATTCCCTCTTCATGATCTTCTTGTCATGATACCGTTTAACCTTTTCCTTATAGAGCTTGCTTGACTGATAGGCTTGGTCACGCATTTCCTCTAACTCATGCATTTGAAGCTTCCTCTTCTCCCCAGCTTGCTCTTGATCAAAGTTCAAAAACTTGAGCGCCCAAAACGCTTTATGCTCCAACTCGACCGGCAAGTGGCATGCTTTCCCATACACCAACTGGAATGGTGTGAAACCCGTAGGAGCTTTGTATGCGGTCCTATAGGCCCACAACGCTTCGTCCAGTTTCATCGCCCAATCCTTTCTTGAAGATGACACGGTCTTCTCAAGTATCCGTTTGATTTCTCGGTTGGATACCTCGGCTTGACCGTTGGTCTGTGGATGGTATGGTGAAGCTACCTTGTCCTTTACTCCATAGTGCTCAAGTGCTTTTGCTAACTGTTGATTGCAGAAGTGTGAACCTCCATCACTTATTAGCACTCTTGGAGTTCCAAATCGGGAAAAGATGTTTCTTTTCAGAAACTTGACCACCGTTTTGCTATCGGCTTTTTGAGATGCTATTGCTTCAACCCACTTTGACACGTAATCAACAGCCACCAGAATATACTCGTTGTTCAAAGAAGATGGAAATGGCCCTACAAAGTCAATACCCCAACAGTCGAAGACTTCGACTTCAAGGATACTTTGTAGAGGCATTTCATTCCTCTTTGAAATCCCTCCGGTCTTCTGGCAACTCTCGCATTGTTTCACATGTTCATATGAGTCTTTGAACAACGAGGGCCAATAAAAGCCAGCTTGAAGAACTTTAGCTCCAGTTCTTTCTCCACTGTAGTGACCACCATATGGCGAATTGTGACAATGCCACATGATGTCCTTGGCTTCTTCTCTAGCAACACATCTTCTTATTAAGTGGTCTACTCCAATCTTGAATAAGTATGGGTCATCCCAAATGAATTGAGTGGCGTCTCTCAACAACCTCTTCTTCATTTGCCATGTGTAATCCTCCGGTATGAATCCCGTTGCTTTGTAATTGGCCATGTCCGCGAACCATGGTCTTTCTTGAACCATAAGCAACTGTTCATCCGGGAACTCTTCAAGGATGTCCCTTTCATTCTTTGTTATCTCTTTGTTCACCAATCTTGACAGATGATCAGCTACTAGGTTCTCAGTCCCCTTCTTGTCCTTAATCTCCAAATCAAACTCTTGGAGTAGCAACATCCAACGGATGAGTCTCGGCTTTGAGTCGGGTTTGGTAATTAAGTACTTGATAGCTGCATGGTCATTCCAGATAACAATTTTTGAACCAATGAGATACGAACGAAATTTTTCTAATGCGAACACTATGGCAAGTAATTCTTTTTCAGTGGTAGCATAATTGACTTATGCGTCATTTAAAACTTTACTTGCGTAGTGTATAGCATGAAAAATTTTGTTTTTGCGTTGACCTAACACCGCGCCTACCGCATAATCACTTGCATCGCACATAAGTTCAAAATCGTATATCCAGTTTGGTGTGGTGATTATGGGTGCGGATGTTAAGCTATCCTTTAAACTATTAAATGCATTTAAACAGTCAATATCAAAATCAAAAGACTTATCTTTGTTGAGCAGGTTGCTCAATGGCTTTGCGATTTTTGAGAAGTCTTTGATGAATCTCCGATAGAACCCGGCATGGCCTAGGAAACTTCGGATTCCTTTGACATTGACTGGTGGTGGAAGTTTTCCTATCACGTCGACCTTAGCTTTATCAACTTCAATACCCTTGGAGGAGATCTTGTGACCAAGGACAATACCCTCGGTTACCATGAAGTGACACTTCTCCCAATTGAGCACCAAGTTGGTTTCCTTGCACCGTTTCAGTACCGTGTCCAGATTCTTCAAGCACAACTCGAATGATGACCCGAAAACTGAGAAGTCGTCCATGAACACTTCAATGCTTTTCTCTATCAAGTCGGCAAAAATGGCTTGCATGCATCTTTGAAATGTTGCTGGAGCGTTACATAAACCGAACGGCATGCGTCGATATGCGAATACCCCAAAAGGACATGTGAATGCAGTCTTCTCGTGATCGTCTGGATTCACCGATATCTGATTGTAACCTGAATACCCGTCAAGGAAACAGTAAAAAGCTTGTCCTGACAGCCTCTCTAGCATTTGATCCATAAATGGTAGAGGAAAATGATCCTTTCTAGTTGCTTTGTTCAACCTCCGGTAGTCAATACACATCCTCCAACCGGTCACGGTTCTTGTCGGTATGAGCTCATTCTTCTCGTTCTTGATAACCGTCATACCTCCCTTCTTAGGGACAACTTGAACCGGACTAACCCAAGTGCTATCCGAGATCGGATATATCATGCCGGCTTCTAGTAGCTTCACTACTTCTTTCCGGACTACTTCTTTCATGTTTGGGTTTAGCCGTCTTTGAGGTTGTGCTACCGGCTTATAATCCTCTTCCATCATGATCTTGTGCATACAATAGGAAGGACTTATCCCTTTTAAGTCGGATAGTGTCCAACCTATTGCTTCTTTGTTGGACTTCAAAACTTCGACCAATCTTGTTTCTTCGTGGTTTGACAAGGAGCTACTAATGATCACCGGTTTGGTACCCTCTTGATCAAGAAACACATACTTCAAATGTGAGGGCAATATCTTCATCTCCGGCTTCACTTCTTCTACTTTAGCTTCATTCGTCAATTCCTCGATTTTGGCTTTGTGAGGAGGAATTTCCTTCAACGAATCGAGCTCCTTCAAACACTCTTCAAGCTCTAGCTCATCTTCTTCTCCTAGGATACTTAGTGCATTTGTCAAAACTCTCTCAAGATGCGTCAAGTCATGCAACTGGTTTCTCGTATCAACTATCAATTCTTCCGTTGCATCCATCTTGAAACACGCAGCTTTATCACTAGGGAACTTCATTGCTTCATGGATGTTGAAATTGACTTCTTCATCGTCCACACGGACTTTCATCAAGCCTCCGTCAAGATCAATCATCATCCGTGCCGTTTGCATGAAAGTTCTCCCAAGAAGTAGTGGCACATCATCATCCTCCGGAATATCCATCACTACAAAGTCGACGGGGAACAAGAACTTGTCGACTTTCACCAACACGTCTTCAGCAATTCCCAATGGACGAGTGTAGGATTTGTCGGCCAATTGCAAGGTTAAGTTGGTTCTCTTCACAACTATATCACCTATCCTTTTGACAACGGATAGTGGAATTAGGTTGATGCTTGAACCCAAATCAATGAGTGCCTTGCCGACATCAACATTGCCAATGGATACGAGCAATGTAACTTTGCCCGGATCTCTCTTCTTTCTTGACAATGTATTCTGGATGATCTCACTACAATTTGCGTCTAGCAAAATTGTTTCTTCTTCATTAAACCTCCTCTTCTTAGAAAGGATTTCCTTCATGAACTTGGCATACGTCGGCATTTGCTCTAGGGCTTCCGAGAATGGTATATTGATTTGTAAACTCTTGAATACTTCAAGGAACCTAGCAAACTGCCTCTCCTTCTCTTTTTTGGCTGGTGTAGTTGGGTAAGGTAGGTGCGGTGTCGGTGCATTCTTCACTATTTCTTGCTTCTTGCCCTTCTCCTTCACCACATCCTTCTTCCATACAATGTTCTCATTTTCAACTACATCCTTATTATTTTTTTCTACTACATCCTCAATATGTACATCTTCCGTCTCTTCCTCACGCCCTTCATCTTCATCCTTCTCCCTCACCTCATTCTCAACAACCCTTCTCTCTACTTCAAGATTGTCCCCTATACCTTGGCCAATTACTTTCCCGCTCCTTGTAGCTATTGCCTTGCAATTTTCGTTGTCTCTTGTTGCAAGGACTTCCTCATCAAAATGACTTAATTGTCATTTCGATGATGATGCATGATCCTTAGGGTTGGTTTGTGTGTTGGCGGTAAAGGTTCCGCCTTGTTGAGTAGCTTGAGATAGTTGTTGTGCCAATTGACCCACTTGCGTCTCCAGATTTTTGATGGACGCATCAGTGTTCTTCTGGTTGGCCATTGACTGCTGCATGAATTGATTGAGGGTTTCATCAGTGGTTTGGTTGCGGTTTTGTTGTGGAGGTTGATATTGATTATAATTTTGGTAAGGTTGTCGGTTATACTGCCCAGCTTCTCCTCTCCAACCTTGGCCATAATTCGGATTGTTCCCTCGTGGGAAGTTGTTTGGATGGCTTTGGAATTGGTTTTGAAACTGTTGAGGCCGTGGTTGATTACCAACATAGCTTACCTCTTCTGTGGGGGGCAGACAGAATTCGGTTGGGTGGTCTCCCGAACAAAGCTCGCAAGATGCGACTTGGTGTTGTCTTCTTTGCTCGTTCTGGATGTCCTTCATTTGTTGAGGAAGGTTGGCCATTTTCTTTGTCAACTCTTCCACTTGTTGCGTGAGCAACTTGTTTTGTGCAAGGATCGCATCATTAGTTCCCAAATCAAGGATTCCCACCTTCCTTTGGCTTTGGCTCCGGTTGTGATGAGCTTGGTGATCGTTCAACGCCATTCTTTCTATAATAGCAACAGCATCCTCCGCGCTCTTGGCCATCAAAGAACCACCAGCTGCAGCGTCAAGCAAAAGCTTGGATTGTTGTTGCATTCCGTTCCGGAAGAGATGAATTTGTGTTAACTCATCAAATCCATGGTTCGGACATCTTCTGAGCATTGACTTAAAACGCTCCCAGGCTTCACATAGTGTTTCACTTGTACCTTGTGAAAACACCGCAATGGTTGTCTTTGCCTCCATAAAACGATTCTGAGGGAAGAACCTCTCAAGGAATTTCTCCTCAAGTGTATTCCAGTTCGTCATCACCGTCGGAGGTTGGTCCAAGTACCACTCCTTAGCTTTGCCTATCAATGAATGTGGAAACATCCTCATCCACATTGCCTCCTCGTTACTTTCCGTCTCACCAAGGGTTCCCGCAATCTCATAGAATTTAGTGAGATGTTGGAACGGGTCTTCATGGTCTAATCCTGAGAATGGATTAGCATACAAGATTTGTAAGATCCCCGTCTTCATTTCCGTTTGCTTGGCAGTCCGCGGTGTCTTCCCCAATTGAGCAAAACGACGTGGACTGTTAGTACATGGAATCCCAGAACCTCCTGAACCATCTCCTGCTGCAGCCATTTGTAACTCTTGGCTTGGATTAGGACTAGATGATTGACTAGAAACAGAACTCTCCTCTTGTTGCCTCCTCTTAGCTTGTTGCTTCTTTTTCCGATTCTTGCTATTGGCTCTACGAGCTGTTCTTTCTATCTCGGAATCAAAGAGAAGTTGGTCCTCTGAAACTTGACCTCGCATAAACGATATCAACAATCTGACCACAAAGAATTAGCAAACAAGATGGATAAGAAGTATTAGTTATATACATAAAAGAATTTTGTGCAAAATTGCTTAAAACCATAATTAAAGTTGCAATGATTATAACATCATAACTTTAATCCCCGGCAACGGCGCCATTTTGTTGAATGAACAAAAGTAAGTATTAGTTTTTATATCGTTCCACAGGGATTAATGTGATATCATAAACCGTTCAACTTCGATTATCGTCTTAAGTTAGGGTTTAACTTGTTTTTATACTACACTACTCATAATTTTGAAAACATTATAAATAAATAGTAGAGTAATAGGACATAGAAGGTGTTTAGGATTAACTTTCATCAATCAAACATCGTTTATATCCGATTGATTACAAATACGAATTCTAGCGTTTTCTTATATATGACATTATTACGTATTGCTCAACAACATCATTGATTTCCCAAATGACGTCGTGAGATCGATTGTATCGTTTAATCGATGATTTCTCAATCTATTAAACGATTCAAAAGCTTTATGATCCAATACTATAATGTAATTATCAAAACCAAATCCCATTTCTAGAATTTCTTATCTTGATAGAAAATCATTCTAAACCTAGATTCAAAAGTCTTTTTCAACAACATTTAAATCAAACATAAGATTGAAAAGCAAGAAGAAATTCAATGGTATATAAAAATTGCTAGAATCATATATTGAATAACCAAAAGTTTACAACATGAATGATTGATTACCTATTAATCCCAACAAAGGAGATTAGTTGATCATTGTCATGACAACTCTTGCAAAATAAGAAAGGAAGATGAAGATATGTGAGAGCTTGATGTCTCAAAGCTTCTTAAGATCTTCTTCAATCCAAATCTAATTGCTATTTGAAGTTCTTCTCCCTCTATGCCTATTCTCTCTCAAAGATAACAAGTTTTCTAAGCTCTGGAAAATATTAAAACTGATAAAAAACTAACTCTCCAAGAAATGAGCTTAAAATTCCTTAAATATGCTGAGAAAATGTTCGCTCGCTACAAGCGACCAGCCTGTCGCTTGTAGCGAGGACTTCAACTGGCCAATCATAGAGCTCCACGTCACCATCAGCATTAAACCGCCCCTTTGGTCGCTGTAGCGACAAGGTCTGTCGCTACTAGCGACCAGCCTTTGAAATTCCCTGCCTAGGCTCGCTTCAAGCGTCCAGTTCATCGCTACAAGCGATGAACTCCTGATAATCCCTGCCTAAGCTCGCTACTAGCGATGGATGTTGCGCTTCAAGCGATGGATCACTGAAAATCTCTGCCTATCCTCGCTACTAGCGATGACTTCTGCGCTTGTAGCGATGGCATCAAGAAATGCTTCAATCTTTTGCATCAATCAGGTTCAAGCATGTATTTCCTGCATAAACACATGGGGTAAGGCTTAGGATCACATTTATTGCATTTCTAACACATTTATGCCCTAATCCTAAGGTAACTTGTACAACAAGTAAACATAAGTGCCTTAATTTGTACCAAAATATAACAACATTTAAGCACTTATCACTAGATACTTTCCGCGGTGCAATTTTCTTGAATCCGTGCTAGGTCACAATCAAAGCTTTGTCTGGAGATGCATTTGTAAGTCAAAATTCATTCTTAAAGCATGTAGTAGATGGAAAATTGGTGATGGTACGTCTATTTCAGTTTGGAATAATTATTGGATGAAAGACAACGTAACCATCTTCCCTCTTGATGATGTTGCAACTACCTTGGTGTACTTGCAAGTCTCAGATTGCATATTGCCGAATCATAAGAGTTGGGATGTCCCTTTTCTTCACTCGATTTTAATGAACAGATAGTGGAGCATATTGTTGCAACACACTTATACCCTTCAGTGCGTGAAGATCGGCTCATCTGGAAAAAAGGAGAATAACGGTGAATATTCAGTTCGCAGTGCTTATCGTTTGTGTATGAATGAATTATTGGATACCACTCATTTCAAAGTAGAAGGCGCATGGGATTTGATTTGGAAGCTCAAGGTGCCACCTAAAGTTAAAAATCTTATATGGCGCATTTGTAGGAATTGCCTTCCGACACGTAAAAGGTTGCGGGACAAGGGAATTAATTGCACAACTGATTGTGTATTATGTAACATGGAGGAAGAGGACATCGTGCATTTACTATTCAGATGTCCTGGTAGCAGAAACATTTGGAGTATGTGAAATGTGTACTACTATGTTAATCATATTCTCGATGGGTATCAAGACATCAAGGATATCATTTTTAAAACTCTTCAGGTGCTGCTGGCTATATTATTTGGAGCATTTGGAAGCAGAGAAACAATAAGATATGGAAAGAAGTGACTGACGCGCAATGTTTTGTTTTTGATCGAGCCAAAACATTGCTAGAAGATTGGAAGACAACAAGGTCTATTCAAGGAAATTCTGTTAGCCGAGAACAAACAGCATGCAATGCTAAGTTGATAAAGCCAAGATCAGGACGATTTAAATGCAATATTGACGCGGCTTTTTCTGAGACGGCTAATCTGGTTGGCATAGGGATGTGCATTAGAGATGAAAACGGTCATTTTGTTTTGGCTAAAACAGATTGTTTCAGTCCCATTTGTGAAGTCCATGTTGGAGAAGCATTAGGTCTTTTATCTGCCATGGATTGGGTTAATTTGTTGCAACTGTGAACTGTTGATTTTGAGATGGATGCGAAGAGAGTGGTTGACAGTATCAATTCCAATCATAGTGATGTTATAGAGTATGGGAATATAATTTCTAATTGTAAAGCTCTTTTTCGTCAATTTTATGAAAACTCTCGTGTTGAGTTTGTGTGGAGGCAAGTAAATGAGGTTGCTCATAGTTTAGCTAAGACAACCTTATCATCAACTAGCTCCCAAATATTGGCTAACATACCAAATTGTATTAAACACATTTTGTTTAATGAATTGCAATAGATTTATTCCTCTAGAAAAAAATATCTCTCGATATTTAATGTAAGGCGCGATAGCGAATGGTATACATAGAGAAATTAGTTGCAGAGAGCTAAAAAAAAGTTACAAGGTAATGATCTCAGAAAAGTAAAAAGAAATGTTTATGCTCCTAACTGTTAAATAAGTGGTTGATGCGAAAGTTAGTTAGATTAGTTAGTGACACGTAATGAAACGCGTTTGAGTAGAAACTTGGGGACCAATTAAGGTAACCTTTGATATTATTTGGTTTATCACTATTATATTAGTGAGAGTTGTGGTTAGGATTTAATTTAAACCCATTATTTTAATTAAGTTCTTTCTAAGGATTGTTTTAATTAAGTCTCGATGACCAAATAAGTGGTGAGTGCCTGAGTGGTTATAAAACAACAAGGGCGTTCTTGAAAAAACATCTACTCCCTTCCGTTTTTCAATTAAAAACTACGGACCACTCCCGCTCACATTTTACTTAGTCTATGTTGTTATAATATTCTTAATATTAAAAATATATGAATCATAAACATTAATTTATCATTCTCCATTTCTCTCTTTATTTCCCACCCCCAAAACCCTTCATTCCCTTCCCCTCCATTAAAATTCCTCCCCCTCCCCTCTCCTCCCCTCCGTTGAATCAAACGGACCCTAAGGCTTTGTTTGCGAGAGGAGGGCTTTGGGGGTTAATTTTTCTTCCTAATACAAAACCCTCCTCATTTGGGGGAACTCAAGAGTTGTATTGGAGGAGGGTTTTGTGGGGTTTTTGAGGGTTTATATGAATTCTTTCAAATTTATTCTATGTTGTTATAATATTCTTAATATTAAAAATATATGAATCATAAACATTAATTTATCATTCTCCATTTCTCTCTTTATTTCCCACCCCCAAAACCCTTCATTCCCTTCCCCTCCAAACTCGCAAACAAATCCTTAGGGTCTGTTTGGTTCAACGGAGGGGAGGAGAGGGGAGGGGGAGGAATTTTAATGGAGGGGAGGGAAAGGGAGGAGAGGGGAGGGGAGGGGAGGGGAAATATTTTAATTAAATATATGTTTGGTTCAAAAGAGGGGATGAGAGAGATTTTAATTAAAAATGTGTTTGGTCCACAAGGGGAGGGGAGAGATTTTAAAATTAATTTACTGTTTTACCCTTAAACTTAATTAAATAAAAGAAAATGTTTGTTTTTACGAGTTCATAGACCGACGAAAGACAATCACACATCTAAGCCGCTTATTTTATCTCAAACACACATCTAAGCCGCATATTTTATCTTAAACTGGATCATGTATTTCGCACCACGTATCGTATAGTTTTTTTTTTATAAGAGCAATTCTTTGTAATTTTTTTTATAAGAGCCATGAAACAAAGCATATAGAAAGAATGTATATAACAGAATGTAAAAAAGCATGACTAATATATAGGAAAAAAAAGCCATGATATAGTAGAACGTATGAAACAAATCCAAGATTAATATATAGAAAAAAAAAACCATGATATAGCATAACGAACGAAACAAAGCCATGATTGATATATAGAAAAAAAAAAAGCCATGATAAAACAAAGCTACAACATCGATAAGGATAAAGCAACGATGTAAATCTTGACCAAAAAGAAAGAAAAAAAAAAGCAACCATGTAAATAATAAAGCCACTATGTAGAAAATGACATAATGAATTACTCACAGTTTACGTTGGAGAAGATCTGAAGCAGCGGTTGGCAGCAACAAAGTAGAAGTAGGATTGGAAGAGTGATTTTTACGGTAACAAATAGGAGTGATATATAACATAATAATAAAAAAGTTGTTACAAGATAATATAACATAATAACAATAAAAGTTGTTACAAAGATAATATAACCTAATAATAATAAAAGTTGTTACAAGGATAATATAACCCACTAATAATTCCCTTCAAAAAAAACTACTAATAATAAAATTTGTTACAAGAATAATATTGAGATTTTAAATTCATCTAAAGATAATTTTGGCAATGCATCACTACAAGAAAATCAGCTCTTTGCGACAGTTAAAAAGTGGATTTGCGACTGTTCAAACAGTCGCAATTTGACCTTTGCGACGGTTCCTGAACAGTCGCGGAATTGTGTGTCGCTAGGGTCATTTTGTGACGGTTGATAGAACTGTCGCTCCAACTGTCGCTAGAGGTATTGCGACTGTTCAAACAGTCGCAAAGAGTTTGTTTTTTGTTTGTTTGAAGAGGTATTGCGACGGTTTGAACTGTCGCAAAGCGCATGATTTTTGTATTTTTGAAGGGCCATTGTGACGGTTTGAACAGTCGCTATTCACAAAATTGCATTTAAAAAAAATGTGGGGGCAGAACCGCCTTTATTTGCCATAATTTTGTCAAGAAATTTTACCTGAATTTAGACTAATTATGACAAAAGTAATTCTTAATTATAAATATGAACTAATCCATAAACTAAATTATGAATTTCACATTCATATAAAATGATTCAATAAAACATAATCAAATGATACAACAAGGTTTCTTGAGTTCCTAATATAAAAATTTAATCAATTATCTAGATGGTCCCTCTCAATAAAGTTGCTTGATCAACGCGAGGTAAATGGCTGGACTCAAAAAAACATCATACCCCGTTTGGTGATTCTAAGTCTTCCATCTGAAAAAAAAATTCATAGATTATATAAGAACCACTAATGACTAATATGTAGTTAAAACTTAAAATAGTCAGAGTTAGAAATAGGATCAAATCCTACCATATCCAACTAGAAAAATATTGCTTTGCAGAATAATCACTCAAGCATAAAAACGCCCTTCTAATTCATAGAAAGCAAGGAGAAAGGCATGATGCACTCATGCAAGACATCATGCCACTAATTCATTTTAGACCACTTTCAAATAAAGGGAACTACCAGCAAGGAAATAGAGGGTATAGAGATATAGGCTATGTCACGAAGACACTCAAAATCTGGAAGGAAGATTTGGAAGAAAAACACTATCGATGCCGCACAACAAGTACATACAAAATTTAAGATTAAAATGATGCATTAACAATTAACAACTAGCATGTAAAAGCTTTAGATACTAGATCAGGGTCGTGCTCCTTAGCTCAAGACTTTTCCAGATAATGTAATGTCATCAACTTAATGTAAAGTACCTGGCACAACTCCAACAGCGCAAAAAACTCCAGATTGTCCATCCATTATACTGGCATCACACTCTACATTACCATTTCTGTCAAATTAGACCCCCTACCATCATTTGTGTTCGAATCATCCTTCAACAAAAGGAGCTCACATTAAACTATTATTACAGGAGAAGGCATGTAAAGATGAAGCAAACAGAGTAAAGCAACCAGAAAATGAAGCAAACAAGTAAAGCAACCAGAAAAATGCACGTAAAGATACTGCAGAAAATCAAATATCCCCCATTAACTTTCAAAAACACCAGAGTAGACAATTTCATGTTCGTTTTAGTTGACTAAACTTATGTTCATTTTCAATTTGAAGCCACACTATCCTGGATTACAACCAAAAGTTTTCGTACTTTTAGTTGACTAAACTTAGTTGACAATTTCCTACTTTAATATATAAACACTTATACAAAGTTTTCGTACATAAATGGCTCAATTAAGTTATAGATCCAACCTCATTTTCGATTCGAATTCTCTTCTAATATCCTAGTGGTGTGACAACATTTTAATACCAAGTAAATAAACAACATTGCTATATTCAAAATAACCATAGTCCAAAACATAACATTAACCTAATGAACAAGGCACAATGCAAGTTATTGTATCTAAACTCATAAAAACTAGCAGGACACCCATAATCAACAAAATCACCAAGTATGTGACCTTAATTGAGATATAGCAGTAGTTAGCACAATTATCAACAAAACAAACATCGAGTTCCAAAACTAAACAACCATCAAAAGAAAGGGCTTTGGATCCTCGGTAGCAAGTTCTCTATTGTTAAGAGATTAGTGGCTGGGATTTGTGAAACTCACTGTTACTTTGACATGTTTTAAAGTCCAAATTGTGTTTCTACTACATGTATTGTTTCTATATTATATATGTCATACCCCATTTTTTGACTCGTATTTTTTGTGGTTATCTCATTATTTATTTATTTTACCTTTTATTATTTTATTATTGCTATAGTATTTTTATTTTTTATTTTCATTATTTAAGCATTACTATTATCATCATCATTATCCTTAATATTATTAATATTATTGTTATATTATTTTTTCTTTAATAATATCATTATTATTTTATTACTATTAGTTTTTATCTTTTAATATTATTAGGTTTTATTTATTATCATCATTTTATTTATCATTGTCATTTACTATTTTTATTCATTATCATTGCCATTTGCATTTTTATCATCATTACTATCATTATATATTATTATTATTTTCCCCATTTTTACCTTTTATTTTTATACAAAAAAATTAAAAAAAGTGGAGTTCGCAGTGCGAACTCACCTTCGCACTGCGACCTCTGCGAAAATTCTGCAGATTTTTATATAGTTGTTTATCTTTTTTGCTTTCAACTACAATTATCATTAGTAGCATTATTACTTGTATTATTGCTATTCTGTGACTGATTTGGTGCAGCAAGGCAAGATTTAATGTGTGACATTAAAGGTAAAAGGAAAGAAGAACTTTCTTCCAACCTCTCATGTGATCAAACAAATTGGCTATCCTTGGTCAGTTTTTGTCCCCCCAAATTGACCCCTCACCCAACCTAAACATGCCAGCCAGCTGCTTGATCCATTTCCTTCCCTTTTGCCCTGCCAAAACCAGTCAATCCCAAGTGGTTTATGTTGCAAAAAAGCTGTGTGACATGCCCTGTTTTGACCTGAATTTCTTCCCCCACACATAAGCCCACATGCTGATTTTGATTCCCCCAATCTCCTTGTACATGGCAGTACATGTTTTGATTGTTTGACCTTCCAAGATTGCAAGGATTGATCCCAAGAATCATCCCTTTTGCAGCTGCCCTGTTTTACAGTTTTTACCATCATTACCTTCTAGAATCAATGGCATTTGTGGCTGAGATCAGTCAAGACCTTGCCCCTTGGCACAAGGCAAAGCAAGTTCTATCCATTAGCATTAAATGCAAAGTGATCTAGCCTGAGTTTAGCTCATGATCAGCTAGTGTTTTAGGATTTTAATCATCATTGTTCATCATTACAAAGATTTGCATTTATGCCTATAAAAGGAAGGGCAAGGCATAAGGATCACACACAACTAAAACACATTGAAAGCCAGTCAAAAACAGACCATTTCAGAGAGCTAACACACACGAAATTCACACCAAAAATCCCTTGCATTGCAACACAAAATCAGTCCATCACAAACACTTTGAACCTTGTTCATAACCTTTCACAAAGCAAGCAAGCTACTTCCAGTCTTATTCAAGCATTGCTAGGAGTTCTGTAAGTCTCCTATAACCTTTCTTTTCTATTGTATATGCTGTTTACATATCTTGCTTTGTCCAATTCTGTTTTGTGAACCAAAACCTCCTTTGAACCCCAAAAAGGACCTCAAAGGGGCCAAGCTTTAAAACTGTATTTTTTCACCCTTTTTTCTTCCTTTTTGTCAAGTTTCTTAACCTCCTTTAGGTTCTGAATCTTGCTTAGAAGCAGTTTCTGAACTTCTGTTCAGAAACAGCTTCTGAGTTGAAAATTCGCATACTTCGCAGAGCCACGCCTTGCTCGCACTGCGAACACACCAGAACCTGACTTCGCAGAGCCAAGTTCTGGTTGCTCTGCGAAGTATGTGAAATTCAGAACATGAATCAGGCATTCAAATGTCAAATTTTTTTGGATTCTAGCCCTTGATTCAGAACCTAAAGAGGGTTAAAACCATTTTGGTCCAAACCCAACTCATAATCTTGCACAACTTTGAAGATTTCACAAGTTCGTGCGACAAAATTTGAATAACTTGTGAAACAAGTTATGTTCTTAATATTTTCAAAAACCAAGTTTGAGCAGCAAGCTAAGTTCGTCTATTTTCAATCCAAACGCGAACTTAAGCCGAGTTTGCTCACTCTTTTTTAACCAAGCTTGAATTGAGCCGAACTTGTGAACTTTCCAATGTTTTGCATGTTTTATGATTGTGTTTGCCATTCAAACTTGAACCAAACTTGTTCTTGAGTTTCAATAACTTAAGCGACAAGTAACGTTCATGATTTTTAATAAAACCGAACAACAAATTTGTTCGTGTTGTTTTTCTTTTCTTTAACTTATCCTTTTAAAGCTTTGGTTCCCTTTGAGGTTCCTTAGAATGACAAAACCAAACTTGAATGAAACGGGAATGGCTTGACGTATGTCTCCCCAAACCTCGATTGCACGAATGCGTGACGTATGTCTCGTCGCTCGGGCAATCGTCATTCCACCCTTGACGCGTCTAGCACGCTAAACTTTCCATTGGCCCCCTTGTGGCCATTTTTACCCTTTTCTTGGCCCTCGTGGTCAATCCGAACCGTTCGCGCCTTGCGCGTTTTATTTTAACCTTTTCACGCCTTGCGCGAATTTTTCGCCTCAGTGCGTTTGTCTTTATTTAAAAACATTCACGCCTCGCGCGAGCGTATCGCCTAGCGTCCATCTTCCACCATTTTAAAACTTTGTACGTTCTCGTACGTTTTTAAAACCTTTGCTCACGTCCGAGCGTAAAACTTTTTCATCAAATCATTTATTTTTATGCATTGTCGTCAGTGGCCAGCTCGGCAACAACCCGAGCAGCTGACTTTTACTTTCTTGTCGTCAATGGCCAGTTCGGCAGCAACCCGAGCAGTTGACATTTACTTTCATTACACTTTTTCTTTATTTTCAAACTTTTTCGCTCGGACGCGATCAATCTTTTTTTAACTAAAACGAATCAACATACAAACGTTTTTCTACCAAAGAACTACGTACGCTTTGAATTCTCCGACTACCGGGAGATACGTAGGAGCAAGATCGACATCTTGTCAAGCCCATTAATAAAAAACTTGTTTTTCCCTTTTCGTTTGTTTTTATCTCTTTCTTTATCCCGCATTATGTCTTTTATATATTTCCTTTTATACATATTTAAACACGTAAGTAAAACATCGAACCATTTTAAGCCTAAGCCGACTAAGAGGTTCCCGCTGAGTACAACGGATGTGAGGGGTGCTAATACCTTCCCCTCGCATAATCGACTTTCGAACCTAAAATCTTTTCTCAAGGTAATTTAGAACTTTTTTCCTTTTTTCCCCGAAAAATTAAAAGTTCAGTCGTAATTTAGAATTAGTGATTCAAAGCTTCCCCAATAGCTTGACATCCGAAATTCGACGCGACAATATATGAAGTAGCTATGCTTACATTAAAGGGTTTGCATTTGAACTTACAAGTTAGAAATATTGATTTTAAGAAAAGGAGCAGATTTTCACCTTAAATAGCAATTGGTAACCAAATCACGTTGCTGGGATTGAACTAAAAGGAGATGGTTAGTATATACATAGGGGTCAAATTTTGATTGAACATAAAACTATAAAAGAAATAAGTCACATTAATCTTAAACGGAGTCATGGAAGATTGATTACATTTGGGAACAACAACGCTATTAACATAGTTGTCTAATTTATGGTTATCACTGGCAATAAACAATAATATTGCACAACATTATATTGCCACTTTGATTATTTCTATTTGATGTATACATTTAAATACATGTTATAACTTAGTAGTAAGTAGAATGTTTACCGTATTCACACATGTGATTAACTTCAACAGATTCTACACTTGACAAATCTAATCCTAAAATTGAAAAAATTATAGCAAATAATTACAATAGTATTTAAATTGAAGAAAAAAAGTATCGAAATCTTACCAAAAATCCTGCCGTAGCCGAGTTCTTGAAAACCCCAAAAAAAGTTTTCAGAAAACAGGTTTAATACCCATAGGAGAAACATAATCAACCATGTGAATTGAAGCTAATTAAATTTTATCCAGTGATAACATAATGTAATGAAAACTTCTATAAATCAAGTAGTAGTAATAATGAAAATCGAAAATTAAAGTAGAGAATAGATACCTGAGCACGAGTGAAGCCACAAAGAGCAAAAGTGCAGAACTGACTATTTTAGACACCGATCTCATCCAAATGACCTATGTTAATCTGAACGGAAGCATGATCCTTTGCAATAATCAACCTGTTTGTAGCATAACTGAAACAAAATCAAAGTTCAAATTCCATAATCAAAACAACAAATACAAATAACAACTACAAAATGATGAACAAATAAGATTGCCTTTATAAGTAAAACAAATTATTGACAAATACTGCAGAATTGATTATATGTTGAACAGATATAGCAATCTGAAATCGAAAATTAGCAAGAAAATCAACTAAAATGTGCCTTAACTAACACACATGCATTATGTCCCCTAACCAGAAGCCCTTCCCTTTTATAGTAAAACAATTGATATGGTATTCTAGAAGTGATTCTGATTTGTTTTACACAAATAAGCAACTGCAACAAATTATAATTCAGTATACACAAAAACTTTAGGTTTCAAAGAGTTTCACAACGTAAGTTGAAAATAAGAATTATTGAGAAGAATCAAAGGACTGAGCATTCCTACAGAATAGTTTGCCAATATTTCAACACATCACATTTTAAAGTAAACTAGAGCATTAGATAGCAACAACACACACAAACACACACTCACTTGCGAACTAGTTACTTATTTCCAAAATGGCTTACATAGTTACACTTCATAAATCTTCATAAAATGAGCTTACCTAGTTACAAACATTTACCCCCAAAAGGGCTTACATAGTTACAAACATTTATCTTCAGTGTATGTATAAAAAAAAAGTCAATTTCATAAAACTTATAAAAATCACTCGCCCTTAGATTCCTTTTATGTTGACAAAAATCTCATAAAACTTAAACAAAATCCCTCACAACTTCCATCAACTTGCTTGTGAATGTTTCACAGAAACTTGCTTAGTGATTTTTAGGATTTTTTTCTCTAAAATTAGCCAAGCAAGACAGTAGCCAATATAGTTCCATAAAGTGAACTGGACAAAATGATCTACAACAGAAATGGCTAATAAGGGTTCATTATATTGATTTAAAATCGTATATAGTGACTCACATCATAAACAACCGCAAGTTAAACTTGCCATTGATATCAACAGTCACTTGATGAATTAAAAAAATTTATTTAATGGATATAACAAAAACGATAGATACCTGAATGGCTAGGAAAGCAGCCATAAGATTAATCAAAGAAATTCATTTAATGGATATAACAAAAACTCTGCAAATTCACTCTTTATACATTGCATACATAAGATTATTAAACTATGTCATTACTTTATGCATAAGTGTATTGGGGTAATTTTATTCATGTAGAGATTTCTGCACTACAAATATGAATGCGCATTTGTGCCTTTGTGTTCTACAAAAAGATGGACTCATAATTAAATTTTTATTGATAAATTCATAAGAAATACATAAAAGACTCAAAGTAGAAATTGATAAGAGTGAAGCTGACCCCATGATGACAACAAGTAGAAAGGTAAAGACAGGAATAGAAGGTTGTAAGGCAGAGGTATAAGTTGGATTTGTATAACCTAAACCATAAAGAAACACCAGCTGGCTGCCAAATATCCTGATCATAAATCAACAACAAAAATAAATCATTGGCATACCATTAGGCATTAGTATAAGAATAAAAAGGAAATGAGATGCTATAGCAAGGACCTTACCCAATTAATCAAAGAAAGAAGAATGACATCAATAGCTGCTTAGTAATGGGTATCCATTTCAATCAACAATCATTAACACCATAAAGCACAAAAACAAAAAAAACTCATAATTTCCAGCAATACACAAAGCTATTGTCCATAAACTGAAATTAAGCTTAAATTCCTCTAGGAAGGCAGCATTACACTTAAATATATATTGTTTTTGCCATTGTCCATAGAGTGAAATTAAGCTTAATTTCATGGCGCAAAACAATCAAATTTGATGTGAATAAAGGTTAGAGGAAAACAAATCTTTACCTTGAGAAAGTGAAGTAGGAGCGAAGTGTGAACCACGAGGAAACCCATCGGCGAAACCAAATTGCACTCAACTGAAAAAACTAACAAAATCAAGAGATTAACAAAAAAATCACTGAATCAACAAAATTCACAGAATTAGAACTGGGTTGCAGTTGGGTTGCAGCTGTCACGGTGAGAGAGTTAGATTGAGGGCGGGAGTCACAGTGAGAGGGATTCAGGGAACGATTGAGAATGAGAGATAGAGAAAAACACGATTGAGAGAAAGGATGGAGGAGGATTCGCAGATAAGGTGAAGAGGTACAAAACAACAAGGTTGAGAAAGAGTGAGAGGTTCTGAACAACACGACTGAGAGTGACAAAGGTTCAAAGAATAATGATTGAATGCAAGTGAGAAGACATGGGGATGAAATTGGAGGTTAGGTTTTGAGAAATTGGAGATTTGAGGGTGAGATTGATTATTAGAAATTGAAGATTAGGGAATGAATTTGAGTCTTAGGGTTTTGCAGTTTTGGGAAAGTGAGATGGAGAAAGCGGGAGATGAAAAATTTTGGCCAAGCGGGAATGAGCAATGTATAATGCGCCTTCTAATTTAACCAAAACACCTGCGACTGTTGACCATAACAGTCGCAACAGGTGTCGCAAAGATGCACTTTGAGGCTGTTATAAGGTAGGGGTCGCAAATGAGGTGTCGTAAATTGCTGATTTTCTTGTAGTGATGCAATAAAATTTGAAAGAGATTCCCTCCCCTCCCCTCCGAAAAACTCCGATTTGGGGGGAAGCAAAAAGTGGGTCTTGAAGGGATTTTGCTCCCCTCCTCTCCCTCCCCCCCCCTTCTAAAAATTAAACCAAACACGTCAAATTTAAAATATTCCCTCCCCTCCCCTCCAAAACTCTCGAACCAAACGGACCATTAGTTTCATTTTCTTCTATTTCGTTATTTAGAGAGTATGGGTGAAGTGAAAAAACAAAGCTACCTGCTCTATACGGATCACTGAACCTATGAAGGTCCTACTATTGCAATGACCGGCTATTCTCGAGGTGACAGAATTGTCATCAGAATTGGCTCACTTGGCCTTTAACTTCTTAACTTGTTGGTTTCATGACAAATTATGAGTTTAACAATGACAGTAAGTTGTTGAGAGACCCGATACATGATGTCTTATAACCCCATGTCTATCTGTTGTCTAATGAATGACGTCATTACCACTTAAGCCTTAGGTGGTTCAATTGGTGATTCTCCATAAGCATTAGGAGGAATCACATATGTTGGTGTTCCTAATGTATGTGGAGGGTCGTTCGGTCTTTGATGAACTGATCTCTTTGATGTGAATGATGATGATTGCTCCATAATGCCAAGACCTTTTCCAAACCTCAAGTGCATATACTAAATGTTGTCTTTACCCGATGAACTAAAATTTTCAATGGTAAAAGTTATAGTGTCCCACTAGGTGCGTTAATTTGTTGTTGAACTTGAACGTTAAGTACATGAAGGAACTATGTCCCTCAATTGTGGATTCTTTAACTACTCCAAAGAGCGTTAAATACAGTGTTTTTGGGTTGTTCTAGCTACTAAACTAAGAAATGTATGTAGTAAAGATAAAGGGATAAAAATACGTAAAATATTTCGTTTGATTAATTATGTGTGTCGAATAAAACGTACAAGTCGAATATTTATAAGCAAACATTGGTTGTACTAGACAAAATGATGCAGCCTACAAAAATTAGTCTTGCTCGGATATTTACGCGATTAGCACGTGAGTTCTCCCATGTGAGTGAAGTTGAGAAAAACACAAGAATGGGGGGTTGAATTGTGTTGGCTTTTTCTTCTTCTTAAAAAACTTGACTAAGAACTAGATTCAGATTCTGATAGAGTTCAGAGTCTGGATCAAGGGCTCAGAGTCAGATGCAGAGTTTCAGAGTCTGAAGCAAGTTCAGATTCTAATGCAGCGGATAATAAAGAGATAGAGAAGAGAAAGACACAAGCAATTATCCTGGTTCCTTCCACAATCTGAAAGTAGTCCAGTCCCCTTGTCACTTATAAGAGATTTTTCACTATAATCCAATGATTACAAATTGCTCAAGCACAAAGCAAGAGACTTCTAATGCTCAAACACTAAGTAAGAGACTTCTAACAAATAAAGTTACACAGAATTTGTTTGGGATGAACATTTGATATACTATCAGAGGTGCTCACAAAATACAACACAGTTTATCAGACTCTAGACTTAAGAAATTCTAAGATGAGAAAGTTTGTAAGAATTTCTAAGTGTTTGATGCGTTTAGATTTTGGTCAAGTATTGGCACTTGTAAAAATTGTAGAGTCTTCTCTTTTTGCTTCAAGTCTTCAGTCCTTTATATAGAGGAGGAGTAGAGAGACGTTGAAAGGTGCCAAATCATCATAGAGTCTGTTGGAGAAGCT
The DNA here is from genome assembly GCA_018208015.1 of Medicago ruthenica. Classification (NCBI taxonomy): domain Eukaryota; kingdom Viridiplantae; phylum Streptophyta; class Magnoliopsida; order Fabales; family Fabaceae; genus Medicago; species Medicago ruthenica. Next base: position 96,573,785 of record CM031371.1, read on the forward strand.
TTGATCAATCACTGTTGATTTGTTGCTTGATTTGGTTCACGTACTATGAAAGAAGAAATTTGAAATCTTTCATGAATATGGAATGAACCGTTTGCAGAGGAGACAAAATTGCAGTGTACGAACAGAGCACATGGGAATGTTGGAGATCGTGGTTGTACTCTTGTCCTTGCTTGACAGTGACATCCATTGACCTTCTGACATTCTCAACAACCATTGTAGATGTCCTAGATGCTTCAGAATCAAGTATTTCAGCTTCTACAAAATGCTTCCAGTTCTGAGTCTTCAACTCCTGATTCTGGAGCCTTCAGAGTCTGAGCCTGAGTCTTCAGAGTCTGGATCTGAGTCTTCAGCTTCTGAGTCTTCAGAGTCTGGAGCATCTTCAAATTCTGGCTTCAAGCTTAGCTTCTCACTCAAGAGAAATTATGCTAACTTGTATTTTGGTATCTTTGAGCTCGCCTAGCAAATCATCAACTACCTCTTTAACAAATACTAGCTCTGTCTCATAAAATGTTACAATTGCGTTTTGACTCCACTAACTATAATTAATAAAAATGTTTTACTAACATTACCCTTTATTAATACTATTAATTTATCTTGAAAAATGAAAAAGTTAAAGTGTGCATATGAAAAATGGACAGAAGGAGTACTACGTGCAACTTAAAAAACAAAAATTAAAAAGAAACATTTTTTTCTTCGTAAAAATGACACTTAAAAAGAAATAGAGAATACTAATTTTATTATAAAAATCAGCACAACTAATATTTTCTTAATTCCTAAACTATGATACTCTAAAAAAAAGTTGTGATATTGTTTTATATATATATATATTATGAATAAATAAATAAATTATTGCTCATATTATGATAATTTTTTTGAAATAAGTATCTTATAATAATACAAGTTTATACTAACGTAACTTTTTCAGATTTAACTACTGTAGAATGAAATATACAAAATGGTGGGTTAAATATTTGATGTATTTGGATTAAATTCTAGTAAGAATGTAAGATACATCAACTTTGTACTATTTTTACTTATGTTTTATCTGTTTCAAAATATATGTAGCATTTTTATAATATGCACTAATCAGATAACTTATTTTGACCCTATTTTTTAACTTATATGATGTTAGTATATAAGACGTTTGATTTGTCATTGATAAATATTTTTAAAATATTAAATTTTTATAATTTTTAATATAAATACTTAAAGACAACAACGATTTTGCGTATTAACATGTCTGAAGTGGTTGACTGCGACATGTATTTTAAAATCAATGGAGTATTTTATTTGAAAAAGAATACACAATAAATTATTTTTGACTTTTTATTAATATGGGCCACATTCATTATCTTCCAAAGGAAAAAGAATAAAGTCAAAGACAACACATCCATGCATTTCTACCGACAAAGATCGTCTTCAAATCAAAGACTCCTGTGAGTACGTGTGCGGCCACTAAGATAGATTAAATTTTAATGATGACTCACATAATATTTTAATGCATAAATATTTTTTAAAATTTATGTGTTTTTGTTTTGGGAGATGATAATAAGTGTTCCGGGCACAATTTAAAGACGATAAAAGAAAATATTGCGCATTCAATGAATTAAAAATTGAAATAATCAATTTCATTAATAAATAAAAAATTTTAATTGAAATTTTTAAACAATATTCTTAAGACACACGTTAGCCACCCATAAATCTATTATTCATGTTATTCTTATTTTAGTTCCTCATTTTAAAATTTGCAAAATGAGCTTACACCTATTATATATTATCGATTCATGAGTTTCAGTTGCTCTAATGAAACAATTGCTATGTATCATTTGAAACAAGTGGCAATATATTCCATCATTTCCATTTTTTAGCTCATTTGGAATAGATGGTGTATTAATTCAGGACCAATATCCTGAAACAAGACAAACATTATAATGCTGTCTAAGTTCAATTTTTCCATTTTTTAGCTCATTTGGCTAAGAAATTTTTGCTCTTAGTGGCGATGTAGCTTATAACTATACAGAGTTTGATTCCATCTCTCAATTTAGCTTTTTTTTTTCTTTTCTAAACCGGATATATTTCACTCGTGCAACTGCCAAAACTAATCTCTCAAATATTGTATGATCCAAATTGACGACAAACTTTTTCGAAAAGTTTTTAACGCTGATGCATGCCTAAAACTGAATTTAGCTTGTGTTAGAACTCTTATAAACAATGTTTACCAATTTGTTTGTGTAAAGTATACGTTTTAAGAACTAAAATTAGCAAGATAATATTAAATTTTGCACATGCATACAAAAATAGTTGCCTATTCCTTCCTTGATTTGTGTTGTGGCACAGTACGTGTCAAACAAAACAACTAGATCACAGAAGATAAACACCTCAACGTCATGCCATACGCAGAAAACAATACTATCACATTCAGAAATGGATTCTTTAATGTTCACACACTATAGACTAAAATTTAATCCTCCACTGTTTGAAAATTAGTGAGATACCTATAATAAATTTATATTGAGTGAATTTGAATAGTAAAACCGTAAAAGAGGAATCTTTAAGTTTGGTTATATCATAATGAAATTGATATTTTGTTGAAGCTAAAAAGTATAACTTTAATCAAAATCACAATAACGTTATATTCAGGTCAATTCAAACACCTATTTTAGTGCACGATTAGATTGGCGACGAGTTTGAAAAAGTCATGGTAGACCAACTTAATTTTGCAAAAACTCAAAAAATCACGAGATAATTTGGTATCACAATGTCACTAATACATACTAGTATCACAGGTATTTGTCAAAATCAGGTAAAACACCTCAGTTTTGCAACAACTATTAAAGGTAGTTTTTACTTTTTACAAAATCAATTATAGCTCACTTTGATTTGAACCCAAATTTTCTATTTTCGTAAAAATATCATGAGATCTCTAATGTATATTTAGTATCACCAAGTCACCAATAGGGATGGGAATAGGCCAGGCCGGCCTACAGGGGCCTACGACCTAGCCTACGACAGGCCAGGCCAGGCCAGGCTTTTTTCTTAAATAGAGAAGGCCTAGGCTTTTTTAGAAGCCTATTTAGCTTAAAAGGTCAGGCCACATGCCATTCAAAAAGCCTCTTAAGCCTATTAGGCCGGCCTATTTAAGTAAATATGATTAATATTATTTATTATTATAATATATTTTGTACTTTGAATTAAAATATAAATTCAATAGTAATTTAAGTTTATTAGTATACATTAATTTTTAGCATATACAAATGTATTATTATAAACTAGAATTGAAATATGATGCAATATATAGTTAAATTCCCTAAAAACTCATGTTGATTACAAAAAGAGAGTTTAATCTAATTGATCTATTAGTTCGCTAGTCTATTTAAACTTAGATCACATTGCATACTTAAAGATGTTCATATGATATAGGCTTTTAAACAGGCTAGCAGGCCTTATCAGGCTTTCAAAAGGCCAGGCTCAGGCCTCAAAAGTAAGCCTATGACAGGTCGCAGGCCAGGCTTAGGCCTTAAAAAATTTGGCAGGCCAGGCTTAAGCCTTGCAAAGCCTAGCTCGGCTTAACCTATTCCCAACCCTAGTCACCAACGCATGTTTGTATCATATGAATTTGTCGAAATCACACAAATCATCATAATTTTACAAAAACTATTGAGTATAACTTTTACAAAATCACAATAATTCACCGTAATTTCAACAAACCTCTAATGATATCAAACATACAAAGTCTTTCATCTTCTAATGTGAAAACTAAAAATTAGAGAATCATTTTTTTCCTTTTTATACACTTACGATCAGCACCACATTCTCATCACCAAATCCTTATCCATTTCACCAAACACTCCACTTTCACTCTCACTCAACTACAATACTACAATGAATCCACCATCAGGTACCATCGTTTTCAACACCGTAGGAAGAGCCCAATACGGTTTCGATGTTTTCTACACACACCTCAACAACAACTACCACCACGACGACCACCGTCTCACTGACGGCGTCTCAATCAACTTCAACGCTCAATTTACCAACGATCATCAAACCATCGTATTCGTCTCAGAACGAACCGGTTCACCCCGGTTTTACCAAACCCAGTCCGAAAATAAACCCGAACTTCTTCTACCTTCTCTTCCAAACAACACACTCTTCCAAGACCGTCCAATAATTAAAAACAGTAAAATCTATTTCTCTTCAACGCACGATCAACCAAACGCGCTTTTCAAAAGCGCTTCTGCAGTTTACTCCACCGTCGTCGACGGCACCGGAACTTTAACAAGGCTTACACCTCACGGTATTGTTGATTACAGTCCTGCCGTTTCTCTAAACGGAAACTTGATCGCCGTTGCTTCCTACGGTTCTCGAAACTGGGACGGCGATTTTCGTGAACTCAAAACGGATATCGTCGTGTTTGAAGAATCTGTTCCGGAGAATCGTGTCGTGGTTGCTGAACGCGGTGGCTGGCCGACGTGGTTAGGCGATTCAACGGTGTTCTTCCATAGAATCGCCGATGACGGTTGGTGGAGCATTTTCCGAGCCGATTTAAAGGATTCGAATCTTACCGGAATTCAGTCGTCACCGATTCGCATCACTCCACCGGGATTACACTGTTTCACTCCCGCTGCAATCCAAAACAGCAACCGCATCGCCGTCGCAACTCGCCGGAGAGAAAGTAATTACCGCCACATCGAGATTTTCGATATGGAAACAAAAACGTTTCAAAAAATAACAGAGACAATAAATCCTAATTTTCATCACTATAATCCATTTGTTTCACCTGATTCTTGTTACATCGGTTACCACCGGTTCAGAGGCGAGTCGGTTCAGGGCGAGTCAACCTATCCACATCTCGACCCGGTGATATCTCCGGTTGATAACATACGGTTACTAAGATTGAACGGTTCGTTTCCGAGTTTCTCACCGGACGGTGGTTTCATCGCGTTTAATCCTGATCTCGGCGGCAATGTTAACGGTGGCGTTAAGATCATACGATCCAACGGTTCAAAAGGGTGGAGTTTATTGAAAGGAAGAACATGTTTCGGTAACTCCTGGAGTCCAACGGAGAAGAATGTTATTTACACGTCAATCGGTCCAATTTTCGAGTCTGTTACTAAAACGGTTCAAATTGGAAGGATCGAGTTTGAACCGGATCATCTCAGTGATGATAGTGAAGAGATTCCGTTTACGTTAAAGATTCTTACAAAATATGATAGTGGAAACAATGCGTTTCCATCCTGTTCACCTGATGGAAAATTCATAGTGTTCCGGTCTGGGAGGACCGGGTTTAAAAATTTGTATATAGTTGATGCAGTTAACGGAGAGGAGGTTGATGGCGGTTTGAGGAGGTTAACGGAAGGTGAATGGATTGATACAATGCCGTTTTGGTCACCGAAAGGTGATTTGATAGCGTTTTCATCGAATAGGCATGATGCTCAGAATAGTGAAGTATTTGGGATTTATGTGGTTAATGCTGATGGGAGTGATTTGAGGAGAGTTGAGATTGGAAAAGGTGTGGATGGTGAGAGGGAGAGGTTGAATCATGTTTGTTTTAGCGGTGATGGGGAGTGGTTGTTGTTTACTGCGAATTTGGGTGGTGTGACGGCGGAGCCAGTGGGGTTGCCGAATCAGTTTCAGCCGTATGGGGATTTGTTTGTGGTGAGGTTGGATGGGAGCGGGTTGAGGAGGCTGACGTGTAATGCGTATGAGAATGGAACGCCTACGTGGCATCATGGGGAATTGTTGTTGTGTAATGATGGTGATGAGGATGGTGATTGGGATAAGTTGAAAGGTGCATTTCAAGAACCGCTATGGATTACATGTGACAATTGATTGTGATACTAGTGTTTCATTACATTACTATGCATAATAAGTTCAAATATTCAACCCAAAAAATTAAGTTGAAATAAAGATGAGTAGTGTTTGTTTGTAATCTGACTGATGTTGCCATTTGATGGATGTTGAGGTTTGCATTCATTCAAGGTGTTATGTTGCATGGGAAGTTATGAAATACATACACAAATGCACACATGCTGATAACGACATATATAATTGTGTGTGTTAGTATGTTAGATATCAGCACATATAAGATATTACACACATCTTCAATTTGAGTTTGAGGTGTCTTCATACGTGACTAGAAAGTGAAAGTGTGTGGATTTGGCTTCCATGGTTTAGTCATTAGTGGGAATAAAGGATAAAATGACAATGTATGGTAGTAATGACTATTTGGTGACATAAGGTTTTTGAAATCTTAATTTTATAAGAGCTAAGTTAATATTATCACAAGTTAAAGGGTGTGATCAAATTTAACAATCATTCAAAAACTGTCTGAAATCTTAAATGTATTACCTTTTACCTATTAACGTTGATGAATGAAATGTATATAGAGCTTCATCTTCAAAGTTTCAGAAAATGTGGAACTGTTATATGCAAAACTGAAAATCAATATGCGCTTTTTTTGCTGCTCCATCACTCTCCCTCGTCGCTTAAATACTCTGCGTTCTTCTCTTTTATCGATGATTGAGATTAAAAACTCTTAATTTTGCTAGTTTAGCTGTTAGGATTTAGAAAATTTGACAAGTTAGTGAATTATGTATATTCAAAGTGTGACTCAATCACTATTCTGATGTCACTATTCACACCACATTGCTAATCTTTGATCTTCATGATTCATAGTTCCTTTTATTACATAGTATTACATATCAGTCCTCTTTATTTTTCGTATATGTCTATTTTAAGCTTCATTTGTTCCATATATGCATTAGAGCTAAATATATGTGTGTTTGTTGCGTAAAGAGATTCAAAGCTTGTACCATTCTTACAAGACGTGACATTAGACCATCTACAATGGTTTCAACATTCAACATCTTCTTTTTCTTTTCCCAACACTCCATATCATCTTCTCTCTTCCACCTAATAATTTAACACTCATTCAATTTTTACACTCTCCAATGATTTGTTTAAAAACATTCAATACTCTACCCCACCACTTTTTATTTCATATTTTTATTTAATTTTATATGTTAAAAGTGACACTACGGAACCCACCACAAATGCCCCCCTTCATTCATTCTGCGCCAAGTGGCGCTACGGGACCCACCACAAATGCTTTCAACATGTTGAAAGTTTTCAACACCACACCAATTTCAACAAATTTTCAACATGTCATTGGACAACATTCAGCATGATGAAAGACAATTTCAACTACCCATTGTTGTAACACCCATAATAAGATTGTCTAGGATCTTATACGAGTATTAAAATTTCGTACTGGATACATTAATTTACAATATAAAAGTTCATTCAAAATATTACATCACATGTAATATTACAATCCATAGTTTATACAACACTTCTTTGATACATGTACATCATAAGTACAACATCAACATATAATACGATCCAACTATAAAACATGTAACATCAGCACGATCAGTCCAAAGCTTTCTCCTTACCCTTGTTGCGTGCTGCCTGTGATCCTGCCTGTGAACCTGCACCAGAAGGAATGGGATGAGACATAATGTCTCAGTGAGCTCTACCCAACCTACTGTTGGCAACCACAGGGAACCTAGGGTCGTCATGCCTACCTTGGCAATTTAGGGAATACTAGAATCGCCAAGTCCTTAATTCTATTCCCAAAGGATAAAACTTCCTATAACTATAATTATAACCCACCTGTAACTGTAAAACTTCCTGTGACTATAACCTTAGCTATAACTGTAAAACATAATACATATGAGTGTTTTATGTTAGCTGTTAGCGTTGAACAAGCATTAATATCTGAGTTCATTTTACGGAGTGCGGCCCGGGTGGAGTAACCCTGAGGTACATCTCCCTATAAACCGGTGAAAATCCTATCATATCAGGCTAACACCGGACTCCACTATAAAACGTGTGGACAACCCTCTCGGAGAAGTCCCATCTGGCGAATCCCGGAGTCTGCTGAACACGCCCTGTAACTGTAAAACGTGCGAACATGCCATTATCTTTGATATAATTCTTTAACTTTAACGTATGAACATATAATCTGTTACTATAATCATATAACATTCCTGTAACATATAACCTATAACCTATGATTCTTGGCTTATCGTTCTCATAAGCCACCTATAATCGTTGGAGAACCAACACTATAAACCTATATGTAGCTATGATTGCCGAAGCATTCCTATTACTCTTGTACTCTAATCCGAGTACGTTTATAATCTTGTTCACCTAATATAGGTTCTTGACTTAACAAGTCATATGCCTCCCTTAATAATCTATACATTCTCTAAGGGATAGGTCCTCTAATACTTAAAAGAGATACATAGCCATTGCACGTTGCTTAATGAGTTTGAAGTAGTATTGGATGGCTGGAATGGTGCAAGTAAAGAAGAAAAACAAGTTGTTCCTGTGCACTGTGGAATCGTGACACGATTTGGAAATCGTGTCACGATTTTCTACCCAGAAATCGTGTTATACTCTGCCTGTAAAATCGTGACACGGTTGCAGAATCGTGACACGATTTTACCTGCAGTTGGACAGCATAGGGCAATTTCAAAACATGATTTTCACCATTCTTGGCACAACCAAACATACTCAAACATCATACAGCTTAAGGCATAATTCTAAGGCATATAAACAGCTTATATCATGTATGATCAAGGAATCACTATCAAAAGAACTTATGGCACTATAACCTCAAATTGATCATAAACTATAAACACCAAAGCTTTAACAAGGTGGGTTCTAAAACCCCTAGGAGCTCACCTTAACCTCAAAAGATGCTTGCTAAGTTCAGAAATCCAAAGCCCTAGCTTCAATCCCAAAACCTCAACTATGAGGGCTTCCTATCCTTGGCTTTCTATAGCTCCTTCTTGCTCCAAAATTCACCAAAACAAGCTTGCTTGGAACACAAGAGTTTAGGTAGGAGTTTAATTCTTTAAGGGGTGATGATTTGATGATGATGAAGATGAAGATGGGGGGCGAAAATGAGGGAGAAAAATCTGTTTTTCTTTCAAATGAAAATTGAGAGATAAACATGAGAATTTCTCATATTTATCCAAATGAGTCCTTTCCTTCTAATTACAACTTTGCCACTCCTTTCTTATTATTTCTATAACACTGTTAAATGTCTCGTTTAAGCGGGATATTACACTCTACCCCCCTTAAAGAAACTTCGTCCTCGAAATTTAGAATTTACCTGTAAAAAGATGCGGATAGCTCTCCAGCATCTCTGATTCCAATTCCCATGTAGCTTCACCGTAGGGAGATCCTTTCCATATAACTTTAACAATTGGAATCTCTTTGTTCCTCAATGCTTTGACATCACGTGCAATAATCCGTTCCGGTTCGGGCCGAAAAGTCAAATCTGATCTCAATTCGATGGTTTCCAACTCTACTGGTTGGTGAGGATCAGGAATGAACTTCCTTAACTGTGAAACATGGAACACATCATGTAATCCTGACATCGCCGGTGGCAGAGCCAATTGGTAAGCTGCTGGTCCGACACGTTTGAGTATCTGAAATGGCCCAATAAATCTTGGACTCAATTTCTTTGTCCTGTAAACACCTCGTAATCCCAGCTTAGGGGTAACTTTCAGGAAAACATGATCTCCCACTTCGAACTCTAGAGGTCTTCGCCTCTTGTCCGCATAACTCTTCTGTCGACTTTGAGCAGTTCTGATCTTATCCTGAATGGATTTAATCTTTAAAGTGGTCTCCTGAATAATCTCAGGTCCCAGAATACTTTTATCTCCAACCTCGGACCAACAAAGTGGTGTTCTACACCTTCTGCCATACAGTGCCTCATAAGGTGCCATTCCGATACTAGAATGGTAACTGTTATTATAAGAAAATTCAATTAAAGGCAGATGGTTATTCCAACTTCCTCGATCCTCTAAAATGCATGCACGTAGCATATCCTCTAACGTCTGTATAGTTCTCTCAGATTGTCCATCTGTTTGAGGATGATGAGACGTACTCAACTTTAACCTTGTTCCAAAAGCCTTTTGAAAAGCTTTCCAAAAGTGAGAGGTAAAGATAGGATCTTTATCCGAAACAATACTGGTTGGAACACCATGCAGTTTCACAATCTCTGCTATGAACAACTCTGCATACTGAGCAGCCCTGTACGTAGTCCTAACCGATAAAAAGTGAGCAGACTTAGTTAACCGGTCGACAACCACCCAAATTGAATCATGTCCCCGTTGAGTCCGAGGTAACCCGGTTACAAAATCCATAGATATCTCTTCCCATTTCCACTGAGGGATTTCCAATGGTACTAGCATCCCTGCAGGCCTCTGATGTTCAATCTTCACTTGTTGACACACAATACATCACGATACGAATTCCGCAACATCGGTCTTCATCCCCGGCCACCAATAATCTTTCTTTAAATCTTGATACATTTTAGTGGTACCTGGGTGAATACTGAAACTACTTTTGTGTGCCTCTTCCAAAATCAACCTTTTCAAATTAGCATCATTAGGAACACAAACTCTACCTTCAAACAGCAGAGTACCATCTGATGCCCTTGAAAACTCTGACTGACCAATCCTCCTCTGAAGATCCATATCCGATTCTTGAGCTTGTGTGATTCTGGACCGCAATTCACCAGTAACCTCTAATCTTTGCAACAAAATGCCATTGCCCATCTCCATGACGCTGAGATTAAGATCTCTAAATTTCTCATACAAACCACAAGTGTGCATCAGCACTTCTGCTCTCATCAAAGATTTCCTGCTTAAGGTGTCAGCAACTACGTTCGCCTTTCCAGGGTGATACTTTAACTCAAAATTAAAATCCTTTAAGTATTCCATCCATCTTCTCTGTCTCATGTTCAGTTTCCGTTGATCGAACAAATACTTTAAACTTTTGTGGTCACTGAACAAGTCGAATTGTGCTCCATATAAATGGTGCCTCCATACTTTCAGAGCAAAAACTATAGCTGCCAATTCAAGGTCATGAGTAGGGTAATTCTCCTCATGAGATTTAAGCTGCCGAGAAGCATAAGCTATTACATTACCTTCTTGCATGAGCACACTGCCTAGTCCTTTAGAGGACACATCACAATATACAACATATTTCTTTTCGGGATCCGGTATTGCTAGCACTGGAGCCTTGGATAATTTCTTCCTCAAAGTCCGGAAACTTTTCTCACAATCTTCGTCCCAGACGAAAGGCACATCTTTCCTCGTGAGGCGTGTCAAAGGCAAAGCAATCTGTGAAAATCTCATAATAAATCTTCGGTAGTAACCTGCTAAACCCAGGAAACTCCGAACTTCTGTTACATTCACTGGTCTGGCCCAATTAAGGACAGCTTCAACTTTAGATGAGTCTACCGACACTCCTCCTTTGGAAATAACATGGCCTAAAAACTGAATTTCCGATAACCAAAATTCACATTTGCTGAATTTTGCATATAACTGATTTTCTCTGAGAATGTCCAAAACAATTCTCAGATGATGTGCATGTTCCTGTGAATCCTTTGAATAAATCAAAATATCGTCAATAAAGATTACCACAAACTGATCCAGATAAGGCTGGAAAATTCTATTCATGTAGTCCATAAACACTGCTGGAGCATTAGTCACTCCAAACGGCATAACCAGAAATTCATAATGTCCGCAACGCGTTCTGAACGCCGTCTTAGACACATCTGACGATTTGATACGAATCTGGTGGTATCCTGATCTGAGATCAATCTTTGAGAATACTGCGGCTCCTTTAAGTTGATCCAAAAGATCATCAATCCTTGGCAGTGGATACTTATTCTTAATTGTTACTTTATTCAGCCGACGGTAGTCAATACACAATCTCATGCTATCATCCTTCTTCTTAACCAATAACACTGGTGCACCCCAAGGTGACACACTGGGCCTGATAAAATGTTTTTGAATTAAGTCCTCTAACTGAGACTTCAATTCCTTAAGCTCTGACGGTGACATTCTATACGGCGCCACTGATACTGGCTCCGATCCTGGGATGAGATCAATAGAAAACTCAACTTCTCGTTCCGGGGGTAAATTGACTATCTTAGAAGGAAAAACATCTAGATAATCACTGACAACAGGAATGTCATTGGGACTCAGTTCTGATTCTGAAGTCACAGTAACCATTACATAAAATCCCCTATCCTGAGCACACATAAGCTGGGTAAGCTGATGAGTGCGATTGATTAACTCTGATAAAGCCACACCTTCGGTCGTATCATCTGTAGGCATAAAAATACACTTCTCCGCACATCCAATGTACACATGATTAGCAGAAAGCCAATCCATTCCTAGGATCACATCAAGTTGTATCATGGGAAGGCACACCAAATCTATATAGTATGTCTTGCTAGATACAATGATCGGGCAATTTTCACATATAAAACTAGCTACAACTCCACCCTCTGTAGCGGTAGATACCGTCATAGGAGGAATCAATGGTGACATAGACAACTGCAATGTTTCTACACACTTGTATGAAATAAAGGAACATGTTGCACCACAATCAAAAAGCACTTTAACTGGATTTTGGCCTAAGTAACACATACCAGCGATTAAGTCTTCATTGGCCAAAGCCTTCTGGCCATCAAGGGAGTACACCCTGCCCTTACTTGAAGTAGTACCTTCAGCTCCACTTTTACCTCTTCTTTCTGGACAATTTGCCAACAGGTGCCCCGGTTGCCTACACCCGAAACACACACCTGTACGCCTCATGCATTCACCGTAATGCGATTTCCCACAATGTTTACAAATGACAACCGCCTGTGATGAAAATGACTGTTTGCCCCTCTTAGGAGAGCCCTTAGGCTTATTCTCTTGATACCTATCTTGAAACTTGCCCTTTCTCTTTTCATATGCTGCAGCTTTCTCTTTAGCGGTCTTGGCAAAACCCGCTTCAGCAACCAAACTATCGTGAACCATTTCATTGTAGCTGATATTCCTTTGAAGGCTCACTGCTGTATCAATTTCACCTCTCAACCCACGCCTATACTGATTCATCTTCCAGTTCTCATTACCGGCATACTCGTTGTGAGAGGAGTAATACGACAACTCTTCAAACTTTTTGGTAAACTCAGTGACTGACATGCCACCTTGTTTCAACTCAAGAAACTCTTGTTCTTTCTTTACTTTGTATGACATCGGGATATACTTCTCTAGCATTGCTTCCTTGAAGTTATCCCAATTAATCTCAATATCATTTGCTATCATCCTGCGCTGAGCAGATTCCCACCAATCTTCTGCTGCGCCTCTGAACTGGTTGGTAGCTAACAGTACTTTACTTTCATCTGGGCAGTCCGCCATCCGGAACACTTTCTCAATCTGCTTTAGCCATCTCTTGGCTTCTGGAGGCTCACCTTCCCCATTAAACTCAGGAGGGTGGTTTCTGTTAAATTCCCGGAAGGATGGATTCGCCACTACTGGTGGTGGTGTCTGCTGCTGAGCACCTTGTCCTTGGTGCATCATCTCCATCCATTCATGCTGAGTTTGAGTCTGTTGTTGGGCTTGCTGCTGCATCATAAGCATCATCTGTTGAAGCTGTAATGCAGCCTGAGCTTGCTGCTCTTGGTACTGTTGTTGTAACGCCTGTTGCTGTTGCAACATTTGAGCCCAAAAATTCATATTAGGATCTCCTCCGGCTTCTTTAGCATTGGCCTGATTTACTCTAGGCCTGCCAGGACCTCTTCTTCTCCTGGACATCTTATCCTAACTGTCATACACAAGTCAAAGTGATCAGTTTCAACCAGATATAACATTTAGAATAATGTCCTGGATCCAAGAGATCCTCAAACTTGGATTGTATTTTAATGACCCATGGCATGGTCTGAATCGACCTGCTCTGATACCAAATTGTAACACCCATAATAAGATTGCCTAGGATCTTATACGAGTATTAAAATTTCGTACTGGATACATTAATTTACAATATAAAAGTTCATTCAAAATATTACATCACATGTAATATTACAATCCATAGTTTATACAACACTTCTTTGATACATGTACATCATAAGTACAACATCAACATATAATACGATCCAACTATAAAACATGTAACATCAGCACGATCAGTCCAAAGCTTTCTCCTTACCCTTGTTGCGTGTTGCCTGTGATCCTGCCTGTGAACCTGCACCAGAAGGAATGGGATGAGACATAATGTCTCAGTGAGCTCTACCCAACCTACTGTTGGCAACCACAGGGAACCAAGGGTCGCCATGCCTACCTTGGCAATTTAGGGAATACTAGAATCGCCAAGTCTTTAATTCTATTCCCAAAGGATAAAACTTCCTATAACTATAATTATAACCCACCTGTAACTGTAAAACTTCCTGTGACTATAACCTTAGCTATAACTGTAAAACATAATACATATGAGTGTTTTATGTTAGCTGTTAGCGTTGAACAAGCATTAATATCTGAGTTCATTTTACGGAGTGCGGCTCGGGTGGAGTAACCCCGAGGTACATCTCCCTATAAACCGGTGAAAATCCTATCATATCAGGCTAACACCGGACTCCACTATAAAATGTGTGGACAACCCTCTCGGAGAAGTCCCATCCGGCGAATCCCGGAGTCTGCTGAACACGCCCTGTAACTGTAAAACGTGCGAACACGCCATTATCTTTGATATAATTCTTTAACTTTAACGTATGAACATATAATCTGTTACTATAATCATATAACATTCCTGTAACATATAACCTATAACCTATGATTCTTGGCTTATCGTTCTCATAAGCCACCTATAATCGTTGGAGAACCAACACTATAAACCTATCTGTAGCTATGATTGCCGAAGCATTCCTATTACTCTTGTACTCTAATCCGAGTACGTCTATAATCTTGTTCACCTAATATAGGTTCTTGACTTAACAAGCCATATGCCTCCCTTAATAATCTATACATTCTCTAAGGGATGGGTCCTCTAATACTTAAAAGAGATACATAGCCATTGCACGTTGCTTAATGAGTTTGAAGTAGTATTGGATGGCTGGAATGGTGCAAGTAAAGAAGAAAAACAAGTTGTTTCTGTGTACTGTGGAATCGTGACACGATTTGGAAATCGTGTCACGATTTTCTACCCAGAAATCGTGTTATACTCTGCCTGTAAAATCGTGACACGGTTGCAGAATCGTGACACGATTTTACCTGCAGTTGGACAACATAGGGCAATTTCAAAACATGATTTTCACCATTCTTGGCACAACCAAACATACTCAAACATCATACAGCTTAAGGCATAATTCTAAGGCATATAAACAGCTTATATCATGTATGATCAAGGAATCACTATCAAAAGAACTTATGGCACTATAACCTCAAATTGATCATAAACTATAAACACCAAAGCTTTAACAAGGTGGGTTCTAAAACCCATAGGAGCTCACCTTAACCTCAAAAGATGCTTGCTAAGTTCAGAAATCCAAAGCCCTAGCTTCAATCCCAAAACCTCAACTATGAGGGCTTCCTATCCTTGGCTTTCTATAGCACCTTCTTGCTCCAAAATTCACCAAAACAAGCTTGCTTGGAACACAAGAGTTTAGGTAGGAGTTTAATTCTTTAAGGGGTGATGATTTGATGATGATGAAGATGAAGATGGGGGGCGAAAATGAGGGAGAAAAATCTGTTTTTCTTTCAAATGAAAATTGAGAGATAAACATGAGAATTTCTCATATTTATCCAAATGAGTCCTTTCCTTCTAATTACAACTTTGCCACTCCTTTCTTATTATTTCTATAACACTGTTAAATGTCTCGTTTAAGCGGGATATTACAATTGTAGTTGGTCTTAGTTGACTTTATTGAGTCCTTTGTTTTTGTCGTCTGAGATCATAGTAACCATTGGTCATTGGCCGGTAAGACTTATGTTCTTTTTGGCAAGACCAAGTAGCTAGCTTATAGCGGATAGTTTATAAACTCGTTTGACAAAAAAAGTCATGTTTGGTAACGGTCTTTTCACCACGAGCTTATAACTTACTCCCTCCGGTCCTTATTATAAGAAAATTTTCAAAAAAAAATTTGGTCCTATTTATAAGAAAATGTCACAACTTTTAAGGTGTAGTTATTGTTTAAAAGACTTTTTTATCCCTCATTTAATGTGTGTCTTTTCAATATTAGTGGATGTATTTAATGTTTCACAACTGTCTATAAGGGTATATTTGTAAAATTATTTTAAAAGTTATAACAATTAATGATTGTATTGGTTTTGATGTTTTTTGGTTTTTCTTCTTATAATAAGGACCGGAGGGAGTATTTCACAAGCTTATAGCTTATTTTTCAGACGCTATTCCAAGTCGTGTTTGAGTTTATAGTTTATATTTTTTCTTCCATTTTTACTTTATTTTTTTATATAAAATCCATGTTTACTCATTATAATTTATTACTCCTATAATTTAAGATACTCCCTCCGGTCCTTATTATAAGAAGAAAAACCAAAAAACATCAAAACCAATACAATCATTAATTGTTATAACTTTTAAAATAATTTTACAAATATACCCCTATAGAAAGTTGTGAAACATTAAATACATCCACTAATATTGAAAAGACACACATTAAATGAGGGATAAAAAAGTCTTTTAAACAATAACTACACCTTAAAAGTTGTGACATTTTCTTATAAATAGGACCAAATTTTTTTTTTGAAAATTTTCTTATAATAAGGACCGGAGGGAGTAACACATTAATGTAATAAATATAATGTGTAATAAATATGTCTGGTGTCCATAAAAATAATGATTCGTTAATATAGAATAGTATTTTCCCTAAAAAAAACATATAGGATAGTAGTATATGGATGGATATTTGACTGCTTCCACTTTTTTTTTTTATGTATATAGAGTATAACCTTCATACGTGTTTTTTAATGAAAATATACCTCTTGGTTTTGAATTAAATGTACCTCTAAAAAAATTGTTTTGCGCTATTTAGCCCTTCCATTGATAATAATGTATATAATATTCATTAAAAAAGTTTAATATTTTTACTTAAGAAGATATTATTCAATATAACATGCATTATTGTTAATAATAATACATTCTGGTAACTATCATTTGCTACGTTTTTTTTTTTTTGAGAAATCATTTGCTACGTTTAATTGTTTTATAAAGTATAAACACTTAAATCAAAATAAATATTAAATAAAACTTTAGCGAGTAAAATTTAATTTACAATATAAAAGATATATTATATTAATAAATTTAAATTACTTTTTTTTTAAAAATTAAATAATCTAAATACTTAAATATCAATTGATATGAATTTTATTATGAATTAAGAATAACTTTTTATGTCATTTTACATTTATCAGTTAATTGAACTGTTAATTTTACCAAACACCATGAATTTATTGTTGGTAATTTCATCATGAATTCATCCTCCTATATTTATATTTTATTTGTTTTATATTTTCTTTCTATGCGATTTTTAAATCACTTTAGTCTAATCATTCTTCAACAAGCCTTAAGATACTCATCTTTTTTATATCCTTGAAACTTTTTATAATTTTGGATATGTTCAAATTTTGAATATATCTTATAATTTGTTGAATTTTTTTGTATATGTTGTACATTTGAAAATTTATTTTTTCTTTAAAAAATTATATTTTCAACTCGGTCCCCCCTAAGCTTAATTTTTTGCTTCGTCCTTGTACTAAAGGGGATATCCTTGTTCAATATTTTTTTGGGGAATCCTTCTTTAGTCTTAGTGATACCAAATTTTTAGGATTGTTACTTTTTCTACCCTGTGTGTTTCTCACACGCCCGATTTTTTTCTCAGGTTATATAATCTGAAACCTTGTTTTCCCTAGAATTTCGGAACATCAGTGATATATATTATCAAGATGACATAATTGAAAATGACAAAAAAAAATGAAATCAACGTAAAGAGACAAACATGAAACAAATTCTCATCTAATCTAGCTTACTATAAATCTTATGTAGTCTGATTACATGAATCCTTAACCCTAATGCAACCCTAACACCCAAAATGACACATTTCTCCCTAAGCTATCAAAACTAACCCGCCAATTTGGTTAATTAATTGCTGATAGTTTTCAAATAATGGCACAATCCACAAGGGCGGCTTCATGTATGTTTGTCTGCTCTCTCTCACGCAAAGTTATTAAATGCCTATCAATAGGTTTGCACGTGGCTAAAAAATTAGTTTGGCACTGCTATTAGACTTGAGCAGCTCAATACAAACAGAATCAAATTTTTGCTCCATGGTATCAATTACCAATGTTTGCTCAGCCAAAGATTTTCTTTCCAAGGCATGGCGCAACATAAGCAATAACAATTTTGTGTGTTTGCACTATTCCAAACAATTGACACCCACAAAACTATCATGGTTGTGAAGGATAAGCTATCCACTTGCTCCGACGACAACATTGCAATCCACAAGTATGTTGTTCTCATATTCTCCCAAAGTGCAAGAAACTTCATCCACTACCTTTCCACTACTTAAGTTACCTTCTTTATCCTTCTCTTTGAAACGTTGATTATCATTATTTTCAATTTGATTTATGAAATCCCCTTTTTATGTAAGTAAGGTTTAGATTTTAGAGGAGATTGGGGAAATTTCATAATGGATTTATCTATTGATTCATGGGTGATTTTAAAAACGGAAACTTTCTGTGATAGAAGAAGGTAAACAATGTTTGATGTTGTGTTGTATGTACCCTTTACCTTCTCCCTTATTTTTAGATATCTTTGATCTCCACCAATCTCATTTTCTTTTTCAATTCTTCTTATTGATTCTCCTATCTGTGCCAGGTTGCCGAAAAAAGGGTTCATGCAACTTTAGAGACATTAATTTCATTACTCTCATGGTGGTTGTCTGAAGAAGGTCAGCGGTGCCGATTTATGTGGTTGTAATTTCCTGTAGCGGCTTGAGTGGCAGTTTATGCGATGGCGATTGCCTGCAGTGACTTGATTCCTGATCTAGAGTGAGTGTTTCCTTCTTCCATGCATTTATTTTTATTTAATCACCTTTTGTTGAAGTTTATTAACTTTAATTACTTCTCCTTTTACATGTTTGATTGAATGTCTCATTGGATTTCACTTTCAACACTCATGTTCTTTTTGTATTACAAATGTGTGTTTTAGATTTAGAATTTGAAACTGTCTCTACTCCTATTACATTCTTCATGCCTAAATGTGTGTTTTAGTCATTGTTTCATTCACATGTCTAAAAAGAACAAGTAATTTTTATCTACAAAATTATGGTCAATTAATGAATTTTAGAATAAGTAGCAACTAGCAACATGTCTCTTAAAATAAAGGGTACAAAATATGTTATAATATGTTATAGCTTCATGGTACGATTAAGAAATGGTAATTGAAATAATAAATATGCCATAATACATTTGAAATTAATCTCTTACTACTCATTCATGTTTCTCCTCCTCTTTGCAATCCCTTTCTATTTTGATATGTTACAAATCCTTCTTTTGTATATATGATTCATGATTCATTTGTGCTTCTTCACAATCACATGAATTAAGGATTGGAAGGGTAACATACAAGCTTCAATCTGAACAGCTAAATGTTATGCAAGAAGAAATTTCTTATTTTCTGAAAAGGGTTGCTACAAAATACATATTAGTAGATCTCTGAAGAACAAAGTTTTTGCAGCAGTGGCTATTAGCAAAAGGTTCCGATGACAGTTTATACATTTTTATATGAAGCATTAAGGAAGAAAATCAAGCTCAAGATCAAAGTATGTAAAATATAAACTCAGTTTAGCTAATACTTCTTTTTGGAATATTATAATTCTTATTTCATTTGTTATTGTTGGATTTTTTTTGGAAGACCTCTCTTCAATACTTCTCTGCCATGTAAATGAATTTTGCTTTTCTCCAGTGCTGAATCGACGCCGCCAAATGCTTAATCAAATTCGGCGCCAATGTCTTCGCTCAAGATTGTTGGAAAAACACGGTAATTCTTTTATTCCTTCCTCTATGTTTTTCTCTTTCGAGTGTTCAAAGTGGCCAACGGCGGCACCCATTGAAGGTTTATTGTTCCTTTCTCTTATTCTAAAAGCTACATTTGGTGCTAATTCTTTTTGACAACATAATGTAGATGCACTGGTAAAAGAGGAATAAGAGGTTTATTAATGAAGAAAACAATCACTTAAAAGAGGTTTATCAGTTGTTTCAAAATTGATTTTTAGCCAATAACAACAATGACATGTTAAGGTGCACTACTTTTTTGCAGTCTATTCTTTTTGTTTCTATAATAAATTTAATAAGGTTGCTTCAAGTTGAGCCCTAAAGCTTATAGTCTGTAAAGGTTCACTATTGCCATGCATTAAGGCCTTAATAGAACCGTGTTAAGAGATTCATTGCATATTTTCATATTTTATTGAGATTATAATATGTTTGAATCATTGTTTAATGTGATATTGCACTTTGAGAAGCAATGTCATTCTGTGTTTGAAAAATCATAATTCATAACGTGCAGAATTTGGAGGTATTGATTGTCTAAATTAAATATCATTGTCTTTTGTTATGCAAGCATTTGATGAAAGGAGATTATTTAGTAGAAATTTCATGCAGCACATGTTCCATTCAAAATTATTTTAATCTGATAAATTTGTTGCTTTTAGGGAGAATAACTTCACAGGCTCTCTTCAAAGTTTGATTGTAAAGAAGCATAAAGAGAATGAGTGTATACATTGGTGTTTTGGTTATGCAGTTAAATGACCGAATCTGAGGGGACTTCTTTCTTAATAATGGAGAAGAAGGAAAAGAAGCATAAAAAAAATAGTTGCATTTGTTAACCCTTGCTCCTAAATTATCATTTTTAGGTTTATCTCTTTCAAAAACAACTATTTCTCATCTTTGTTCTTACTTTTCCATTTTTTTTTAATTGTATTAATTCTCAACTATATCTTTCTCACCCATTTTAGCAACTATCGGGTGAGACACTAAACAAAACCCAAGATTGTCTTCATTATAAATGCTAAGTTTTAGTCATATGGTTATTTTCCTTCATAATTTTGCAGGTTGGCCTTTAAGGGGATGGTTGTATTAGTATCTATGTTTGGGCATTTTTTACTATTGTATATTTATGCATATACTGTACTATTCTATCTTAGCATTTAAAATTAAAAAAAATATATCATTCTTTGAAAGTCAAATTTCTCCGTGCTTATTTTATGTGTGGTCATGGGACCTGTTTGATAGTATGGGAAGGAGCTGAGTTTAGTTGAGGGTTTTGGAGCAACTACTTTTTGTTTGAGTGCTGATGCATTTCGTACTTTTCTGTTTCGGCGGCAAGTCTGTTTTAGTTCTTTTAGTGTTGGTTGCCTTTCATGTTGTTTTTAGCAAGTTTGGTGTGAATTTTTTCTTCTTGAATTGCTTTTCTGGTTGTCTGTGCAGCTGCAGTTTTGTTTTGCAGGGTTATCAGTTCAGGTTCGCTTCTATAATCATTGTTGAGGCTGTTTTTTGCATTTTGGTGTGTTGATAATGAAGTTGTGCAACCTTCTTGAGCAATGCAACATTGGTTCTGTCATTTATTATTTTAGCAATTGGTTTTCTACTTACTGCCCTAAGTGATATGGTTGCATAATGTCATGTTGTAAAATTGTTGTGTCATAGACATTTAATGTTTAGAGTTTATTTGTTTTGTATTGTACCAAAGTTGTTTTTTTTTTTTAATTTGGGGAGTGAGGAGTCTCTAACTGGTGTAGTTATTTGATTTGTATTGTACCAAAGTTTTTTTTTTGTATTTGATTTGGTGAGTGAGGAGTCTCTAACTGGTGTAGTCTTGACTGATTGGTGGAACTCTATTAGAGTTTTTTTGTATCGAAGACTTTGTATCTGTTTTATCAAATATATCATGTCTTAAAATAAAATGTGATCTACATAGGCTTAAATTAAATAAGCAAAATATAATACTATATTCTTTTTTCTTTATAGTATTTGAAAAATAAGGTAATGTTTCAATACATGTCATTTTTTTTAAATGACAAATATTAGTGGTTAGTTGTCAGATTAATTTTTTCTTCTTCGTTTGGGTTTGAACATAAAACATTTGACTCCTTATTTCTTAACTCAAATCAGTTGAGCTATGCAACCCCCCAACTTCAATACACATGTCTGATTAAATAAAATATTAATAATTTCATATATCAGATACGTGCAACGCACGGGTCAAAAGCCTAGTTTTATTAATAGATTAACATTTTCATAGTACATTTACATTAACATAAGCGTTATTACAATTAACTATTAGTCACCTAAAGCTAAATCTCTAGTATAAGAAAATGGAGGGCGAAAGAGGTTGTGGTAAGGTATGTTTCCTCTCCTATTCTAAGAAGAAAGGAGAGGAGGGGCAAAGCTAAGAGGAGGCTCTGATGAGCAAGCTTACACCAAGACAGAGCAAATTTATACCCAGACAAAAGGTGCCAATTTGCAAAGTGGGACATTGTCCTTTGACCATGCATACTACACCTAGATAAAAATAAAAGAAATCTTTCTATGAAAGGTCAATGGTGGAACATTATAAAAGAAAAAAGGAGAAATGTGAGATGGAATGATAATTTGTGAAGGATGGTTGGATATTTATAGGGGGGATTTGTGAAGGATGGTGCAAAGAGTATAACAGTCCATTAATGAAGGTAAAAAAGTGTGGATTTGCATAGTCTGACTAGTCAATTCTTGTAGACCAACCCAAAAAAATGTGTTGAATGAGTCAGTCTTGCTAACCAAGCCATCGTTCACACTCTGAGTTGGTTTGGATTATATAATCTGAAACTATCTCATAAATGTTTGGATTATATAATCCGAACTGGTACAATATTGTGTTAAAACTCTCCCTTTGTAGGGTGAGGGACATTTTAGATTTTATAATTAGAACCAGTCGAGTACATGATTTTTCTGTGGTTCACATTACAATGACAATTTCTATGGTCTACAACGCACAAAAACTTCTATAAATTGGCGTGTATGTTCATGTGTTGTAAAGCACACCAAATAATCATGGACACTTCAGTCATTGATCTTAAAACAAAACTAGATGTAGTTTACTATGACGGGGGAAAACCCAATATTTTCAGGGTTCAAAATGATGTCACGATGTCTGGGTTGAAGGATCAACTGGACGAAATTTCAACCGTTGACTCAACCACAAAGACACAAGGAGAGTGGACGGTGTGGAGTATTGACGCCCATCGACTGTGTCAGTTGGAAGCGTCCAGTTCACCCATGTGAAGCTCAGGAACGACGACCATATGAGAACCATGTTCTAGATAATTGGGTAGTACAATGTTAATGGAACAATCGAGTTGGACACTTTCTTGGTCAGATCTTTTGAAAATATTCAAAAAAGTTTGATTCGACCCAGGAACTACGGAGCAATCAAGGCTCTCAATGATATTGTGTGTGTATGTTTTATTATGTTGTTTTACGTTGTATTTAAACTTGTTATATTTAATGTATGTCACTGAAATTAAATTACGTGCGTTAAAACTCGTACTTTGTAGGATGAAGAACAATCCGGATTTTATAATCTGCACTTGTCATGTACAAGATTTTTCAATGGTCCACATTGCACAAATAGTTTCAGTGGTCCACGACGTATAGAAACTTGTATAAATAGACGTGTTTGGTTCATTTACTGTAAAACACAACAAAAAAACTATGGAAGTTATCTAGTGGATCTGAACACTAAGAGATTGTTATGAATTTGATCTTGCTATCCTGCCAATAGAAATATGTCAGTTGGCAGGGAACCTCTTGGAACATCTTCCCTTTCATCATCACTCATCTTATTATATTGTTTTATGTTGTTGAATTATGCCGTTTAATTTTTCCTCTGTTATGAACTATGCAAAACCCTCCAAAACTCAAGTTTTAACACACTATGAGATGATTTAGATTATATAATCAAAATTATTCTCTGAATATTTCGGATTATATAATCTGAACCATCCCAGAATGTGGTGTTACATCCAAGGTTTGGACAGTTTTGTGGTGTGTTGATTGCATTTTTGCTCGGTTTAGACATTGTAAACGTTTCCTTTGTTTGTAGTTAAAGTTTAGGAATATTTTATTGATATAAATAGCTTTTCATCATGCAACGTTTTCATTCATTCTTCACATATCATCCATTCTAAAATTTTCTTTCTTATTTTTAGGTTTGAGGGGTTCATGATATCATGGTCACTGTTGACCATTCATATGATTGAAATTGTTTTGCGGTTTTTGTAGAGATTGTACGGTGGTCAACAAAGACCTTTGATCTAAATTAAAACACCATTTATGGGTTTACATATGTTTTGAAATGTATAATTCGAAAATCCCTATGATAGGGTTCAGATTATATAATATGAGTAAAATGTATTTTGGAAAAGGAAAAAAAAAAAAAGACGCGTGAGAAACGCATAGGAAGAAAAAAGTAATAGTCATTGTTTAGGCATATTATTGTACTACCACCCAAGGTAATGTGGTGTCCTTAGGAGAAAAAAGGTGGTGTCCTTAGGAGAAAAAAGGTGGTGTCAATAGAATTACCCACAATTGAACGATGTGGGTATTATACGTGTTAGTATTGGTTATAGAAAACGGGTTAAGTCAAGTTGTCATTGTTGTTGTTGTCAAGTATGACAAATTTTAGAGTTTTCCTGGCCATAGTTCTTAAAAATTTCCCACATCAAGATTTATTCATCTAAACAGAAAAATATAGTTTTTTATTTCTTTCAGATTTATCTATCCGAACGCAAAAACAACAAGTGTTTTTTTTAAGTCCAGGTTTATCAATTTGGAGGATGTAGTTTTTAAGTAAATTGTGGAGAATATATGCAGCTCTCGACAAATTTGAACAATTACAAAGGTACAATAAACGTTATTTTGATTTCAATTTGTTTTGTTGAATTTTTTGTTTGTTTGTGGATGTGTGTGGGTTGGGCCTAACTTGGCCATTTACTCTCTATTTTGAAAATTGCTCTTCTCCCAACTTGTTTTGCTCATTCCCACCCCATATTTCCAAAATATCCCCCACGTGAGTTAAGTCACGCTCGGTAGAACCAGCATGACTTAACTCACATTGAACCAGTGTGAGTTAGATCACGTTCGGTACCAACGTGAGTTAACTCACGCTCTGTTCATATATGCTAACAGAACATCATTTAATGCTTCTAACGAAGTCATTAATGATCTGTAATCCATACACACTCATAATTGATCCAAATTACACCAATTTAACAACATAATTCACTCATAATACGCATCATAACATAATCACTCATAATTGATGCAAATTACACAAATTCGTCATTACATAAACAATCCACAAAACATTAAATTTCATTAAAAGTGCAACATTGTGGATTTTTTTAAAATATATTACACTACTACACGTCAATACATATTACAATTAAATGGAGCGGACACAAAGATGTAAGATATTGTTTTCAACCATCAACCTAAACATGTAATCTACATCGCCATCATCATGGATAACTTTTGGAAAATAAACGTTATTCCAACTGTCTTCATCTTTATCCGCGGCCAGATTCACGCATGGCACCTGTACAAATACATGAGATGTTCTTTGATTTTCACCAAGATGGACAAAGTATCTGTTAAGTTGTGCCTTCAACTCATCCAACTTATCGGTGGGTGTTAAAAAAACCTTAATCGTCCTCTTGAAGGCAGAGTATCAGACATGAGCTTCAACTTCAACTTATGCATCTTCAGACATGTTTCACTTCACAAAGTTTATGGAATAACAAGTATAAGAATAAAACTAAATGAAAGATAAAATAAATAGATGAATAATTAGAGACATATATTTTTATAAAATGCGAGCAATATTAATAACGAATAAAATTATCGATGCTTTGTCCATCACAAAAAAGTCATATATTTATATAATCTATATAATGTTAGTTACATATTTGCCACAAATATCGACGTTACATAATCGACCACAAAAAAATATGTCGGTGTAATATCGACAAAAAAAAGGTTGAACACCGACAAAAAATGTCATAGCCTATCTAACTAGCTACTGATGGGGAATCATCTTTATCTTCTTCAATTACTTCAAATTCTCATTTTGGTTTTTTTGGAGTGGGAGTGTCACAATAAATTGGATTGAGATGATTTGTTGGTTTGTTCAGCGGTTTCGACTCCATAGACATGAGGTCTTTGAACAAACCTTGTCTATTCATAAATGCAAACTCCCATTTCTCAGTCTTTCCAATCTTGAGATTCTTCCACTCCATACAAGGCGGTGGTATTGGACAATCTTCTTTCATATAAATATGAATAAAGTGATTTGGAATTAAGTCAAGCCACATGATGTTGGCATGTGGGTTAAGTGGTGGAGCACCTCGAATTGGAAAAAAAAAAGTCTCACATATACCTCTTTCGGGCGAAATCAACTGAACAACAACTCTATTGTAACAAGTTGCAACAATGTAACCCATGTCCGGTAATGTCAACCACTTCTCTATGTATGCAATTCCACCACTATTTGTGGGAGGGTGTAAACCATTCATGATATATTCAAAACGTTCGTCTGAACCAAATATCGGTAGTTTTCAACTCATGAATAAGTGCACTACGAACCAATATGTGATTTTCCTCATCCTTACTCATGTGTCTAGCTATAACCTAGTATCCATAATTACCATCCCCTTTAACATTCACAATATTTTCAATGTAAGGTCTCATGATCTTTGAAATTTGTGTAATGTAGGCGTTGAAGCCGATGAGCGCGATGAATTGTCAATGCGTGCACTTTTTCTCTTTGGAAATGATGACGCAATTTGTGATGATTGGCTATCGGGAAATCGGGAATCAACACGCTCCCACATAGATGTGATTTGACCTGTAGATGACTCTTTTGGTGTAGACCTCATCCTTTTCTTTGCTCCCTTGGTTACCACCTTTCTTGGAGGTGGAAACAACATTGTGCCTTCTAGAAATGCTAGTTGACACATCACCTCTTTAATGTGGAGTTTCATTTTGTAAGGGACTTTTTTGAGATGTTCTTGAATGTCATTCCGCTCCTCCATCATAGAAAAATCATCATCAACTTCTTCTTCACATACACATAACCTTTGCCAATGAGGATCTATGTCATCCAATCGAATAGGCAATTTTTGTTTGATCTTCATTGCGAGAATACATGCACAAGGCAACCCGTACGATGTCTTAATCACATAACCGCAATTTTTCTAACAATGTTGGTTGTCTTGGAGCGTTTTGCTTCCTCAAAGATAAAACTCAATGTGGCTCTAGAAACACAACCCTCAAACTCAAAGTATAAAAAGTTGCCTTTGTATCTATGTTCTAAGACGGTACAACTCCTCCCAAAACTTGCTTTTATCTCAGACACCTGGATAGTCAACATTTTGTCTATTACATCCCAACATGATGTCAAATCTCCCACACTATTCCTCAAATAATTTTTCAACTTTCCATGAGTCATTCAACAATTTTGGTGGTTCTGCATCCTAGATGCAAGACACCATCTGTCCATGCCTTCACAAACTTTTCCTTAACTGTGTTCAATATTGTGCTTTCAACATAGTCAAGAAACTTTGGGATTTTTTTGCATACATATTGGAATCACATTACCGCACTTGCATATGAATCCTTTGTAGGAGATTCAACCACATCATCTCAAGCTCTCATGATGTTGTTAACTACGTCACTTGCCTTCACATCCTTCACTTCTTTCCCATCAAGTTTTACATCCTTCTGCTTCGATTTGACTTTGCAGTCCGTGATGCATTTAACTCTTACATTCTTCCCAATATGAAAATAACAAAGTAAAGCGGCAGTTTTAGGGAGAACTTTGGCAACAACATTCATTAGAGCATTGTCTAGGTCAGTGACGACCACCTTAGGAATATTGAGTTTTGAGGACAAAAGAGCAACCAACATCTCCATAACCCAAGTAAAGTTACCCTCTTTTTCATAGGCAAGAAAGGCAAAAGCAACAGATTATGTCATGTTGGTAGAGGTAACACCAACAATCTCAAATAATGGGATGTTGTACATATTGGTTTTGTAAGTGGAGTCCATGACCAAATCGGTCGAAAAGTGTTAAGAATATTAATAGACTCCGAATGAGCAAAAAATATGTCTTCAAGAGTGGTTTCCTCACAATTTGTTATTGTGAAATAGATGTATTTATGCTCTTCCAAATTCTCAACCAAATATTGCATCTCCGTCTTGTCACCTCTTATAGACTTTCGCCATCTAGCCCGTGCATTGTACACTTGTTTTATATTCATCACACTTTCTTTATTTTTTTTCCTTCAAATCCATGAGAATATTCCTAGGCAACGCCAAACACCTTGTCATGTCAACAACTTTTTTCTTCTCCTTCTCTCTTAGTCTACCTGCAAGAAGGTGACCGCCTAACTTTGGCTCCAACTCATGGTTGTGAACTCCATTAAGCATGGCCAACCACCAATCATTTGTCTTCTTCTCAAAGTAACCACGCATCCTAAACGGACAATCACATTTCCTTGAGCTCATGCCTTCTAGCTTCAATTTCTTCATTGTCTTTGGTGGTTTGTATACACCACTCCTTTCACATTGCAACGTCAACATTGGATTTTTTATATTAGATTTATCTATAGATATAGTAAATCCATTACCGCTTGTCGACGAACCCAACCAAGAAAATCATCTCGCTCTCACCATCTATCATTTGCGGAAAAGAATGAGGCGGTTTTTACTTCATTGTCATGAAGCTTGGAAACACCGGTAGATTTCACCTCAACGGAAGCTTGAGTGGAAATTTTGACATCAAAAGAAGTTTCAATGGTATGTTTGACATCAACAGAAGCTTCAATGATGGCCGATTTCGGCTCAACACCATCATCCACCACATTTTCAACCATCACTATATTTATTGAATAAAAAATAACAAAGAAAAAAATATAAATAACTTATGTAACAAGCCTAAGGAAAAAACAAAATTGGCGCCAAAATTTGACTTCCCTAGCAACGTAACTCACGTTGGGCACTCAACGTGAGTTAACTCACGCCACATCTAGGTCTCCAGAAATGACGAACACAGGTCAAAAACCAGCAAAATGTAAAGGTGTTAGATGATACATTACTTGATTTTTGACGTTTGATGAGCGTAAAAACTTGCTTCCTGACGATTTCCAATGATTTAAGCTCAAGATTTTTCATCAAAAATTCTCACTTTTGGGTGTTTTTGAGGTGAAGAGGGAAAAAAGTGTGTGTTTGAAGTGTGGAGTTGCTAGTGTTGGCCTAAAAACAAAAAAGGATCGCAACGTGAGTTGATTCACGTGGGGGTTATTTTAGGAAGTTTGGGGTGGGAATGAGCAAATTTGTTTGGGAGAAGAGCAATTTTCCTTTATTTTTGTCAACTAATAAGTGTTTGGTTTGGATCTACATATCAAAAGAAAATTTTGCCCTACACCCCAACAATTATATGCATACCACAACAAATAATTGAGGCCCATATAAATTGGAGGCCCAACTCCGTATAGCTGTTTGTGTTTGCCCACAGACGGGCCTGATAAGTGGTTGATAAAAAACGACGTACCTTTAGGATTGTAGAGATAACCCGTGAGAGAGTAGGTATGATAAAATGTCTATTTTCCTAAGTTTTCAAACACTTTGCTAACCATCTAATTATGGGACAACTGTTAAATAGCTAATCGATTGAAAACATGAATCTCTCACATTCGGTGACAAAACCCAACAAAACAATTCGTCAATAATTATTGTTTAATAACAATTAACCATGATTTATATGGTTAAGAAATAGTGTTTAGATGAACATTCTGTGTCTGTTTGTCCACTTTTTTACTGCGCTAACACGTGTAAATTATAAACAATTTTTTTTTTACAAAATTTTGATTTTGATTTCGATTAAATTATATGTATAGATGTTTGTGACTTTTAAATAGTAGCAAATTATATTTATCTTTTACTAATAATATAACAAATATAATAAAAGCTCTTATCTTTTCAATAACATCAATAATATATCATTCTTACAAGCAAATTTGTTTAAGGGTATAACTAAAATAATGAAAAATCCACTCCAAAAAAAATCGTTTATTCCCTTTATATATTATTATAGATGTCTAAATAATTGATTATGTCAATCTAAAATTGACTAATAAAATTATTAAACTCTCCTCAAAAGAAAAAAAAATTAAACTAACAAGTCATAGGATGTTCCTTCAAAAAAACAAGTCATAGGATGTTACTACTACTGTACTTTTTCTTTCCAAATAATATTACTCTTCGCGGACTCCAACTCTGTTATATTTGTTAATGCCATATTCCCGAAGAATTGTGTGAAGCATGACTATTAGTACTATTTTTTTTTTATTTTTTTGGGTTCTACACAATTTGATTCTCCACAAACTATTAAAGTATTGAGTTTGTACTTTCTATGTAAATTTTAATCTTGTGGAAAACTAGGCATGGAGAAAGTGTGAAGGTTCATGCTGAGTGTTCTTATTATAGAGATGGTCAAAAAGATTAATCGTAGAAGAAAACAATAAATAGATGAATAGATAAATATTTTTAATTTCAATGATATGATTAATAATAACATAATTATAAAAAAGATATTTTTGACAAATAATTATAAAAAGATGAATTGTAGAAGAAAAAAAATAGATGAATTGGTAAAATATTTTTAATATCTATAACTGAAATTCCTGGCAACCTGACTGAAATATGCTGTGCACAATGTTGGCACAACTGTCCGAGCGCGTGTCTACTCAGAACAACAATTAAAATAGCGCAACGTAACAAAGCACAAATTAAAAGGAACACAGCGGAAATAAAAAGTACACAGAGAGTTTGTTAACCCAGTTCGGAGCAACTCTCCTACTCTGGGGGATACCAATCCAGGAATGATTCCACTATTATAGTTCTAGTGAAAAGACCAACGCAGACACACTACTTGACTTTGCACCTAGACCCTACCAGTGGCAACTCTATCTAGGAACTCCTAGATATGAGACCCCGTCTCAATTCCTACGAACAGCACACTCAGTATTGTTATCAAACACACAAAACATAAAACACAACCAAGAGAAACACACGCTAATGACACATACTCACTCCGTACTTAAAAGCTTAGGAGCAGCTTACAAATTACAACTCAAAACAAACTCAGTCCTTAGCTTGAATCAGGGTGATACAAGCAAGGCTCACAATTAACAAACAAAACCCTAAAAACCTTAAAACACACGCTTTGATAACACACACGGTTTTTAGTTAACCAACTAGGGTTTGCCTTCACGAATATATAGTACTGAGATACCACGGGTCTGGGCTTCAGAAAACGAGCATGGACATTGACCGGTCCAGCTGAAAACAATCTTCTAGAAATAATAAAAAGCTTCCAAATATAGAACAATATCTTGTGGAACAAATGGCAAGGCAAATAAAACTTCAAACAAATCTTCAGTCAGATACACGCGCCTTGATCAGCAAGCTAGAGGAAAATAAATCTTCAGGCAAATCTTTGGAAGATTGCGTACACAAATATAAAGCGCTAGCTGGCGCGAAAATCACAAGACTTAATGCTGTTCCATATGCTACCGCATCTGTCCCAGCATCTGGCTAGTAGATGTTTTTGCAAAATGTAGCCAATCTACAAAAACCCAACAATCTCCCCCTTTGGCACAATTTTGGCTAAAACACTCTAGAGCCAGTTCCTTGGGAGATACACAGAAAAGTTTCCTTCACGTCAACATAGGCACACAACAAGGAAAGAAAATATCGTAGCATAAAATGAGATTACTTCCAAGGGAAAAATATAGGCAAAGATAGCTTGCAAGTAGAATCAGAGGCATGCACCAGATAACACAAACATCTAGCCTCATAGGAACAACCAGAGAGAAATAAACTCTCATATAGTGGAATCACATAGATAAGGGAAAAAATAAATTTCCACACACCAAAAAAAAATTTAAGATCTCCACACACCAGAAAAAAAACTTAAGAGCTCCCCCTCAAAACATGCATGTACCAGTACTCCCCCTCAACATATACTACACTCCCCCTCTAAGCTTCAAATCATGCACACAAACAACAGATAATAAAACAAATTCTTCATCATCAAATTCTACTCCCCCTTTTTAGCCAAAAATTCTGACAACCAACAGATAGGGCAAACTCATAGAAAGTGCATAGAACCATAAAGAATGCATAGAAACCACAGAGAGTGCATATTACAGACCAGAAGCACACAAGGTGCATAAGAATTCAGGGCATAGCCCAGTCACCAAAAAATAAAAGGAGTACATCAAAAGGGTTCAGAACAAAACAAGAAAATCAGAAATCCTCAGAATCAGCAGAGGCATCTTCAGAGTCACCAGCAGAAGCAACAACCTTATCTCCTCCTTCTTCTTCATCCTGCTCACCCTCAGCATCTGCTTCAGCCTTCAAAGCTGCAATGATCTTGTCAATCTTCACCTTCCTAGCTCCAAGGGCCACACTAGTCTCAGTAAGATCAGCAATCATTTGCTTTCTGGAGAGCACACCAGATGTCCGGACAGAAGTACCAGCTACATCAGCATCATGTGTCTCAGACAGCAGACTGCAATCCAAAGCCATAGGACCAGGCCTCTTGCAGGGCTCATCACTACTGATCAAAATATCAGGATGTTGCTGAAGAATAATCCCACACAGGAGGGTAGGAAAAGCAATTGGAAACTTAATAGCAAAAGATTTAGCATGCTCCAAAACTTGATAATAGATGTAGGCTCCATAATCAAAGGGAGACTTGGTGCCCACAGCATAAATAAACTTGGCCAACCCAGATGCAACAGAATTTGAGTGAGTGGTGGGAGTCCAATTTTGAGCACAGATCCGATTCAAAGCAGCATACAAAGGAGACAGTTGAGCAGAAGACAAATGCTTTGGCCAATGTCTAAGCTTGTTATCAGTGATTGTCTTGCAGATTGTGTCTTCAGTGACCTCAAGCTCAGGGGTCTCCTCAGTAGACCTCTCAAGGTATGCATTGATCACCATGGGAGAAAAATTCACACACTTACCACGAACAAAAACTTTCCTATACTCAGGGTTTCTTGAGTCATCACACTCATCAGAAACATTCACCAAAAACTCCCTGACCAGCTTATCATAACAAGGACCCAAATTTCTCACAGTTTTCATTAGACCAGCAAACTCCAACAAATCAACCAGCTTTTGACACTTGAACACATCTTCTTTAAGATTTCTTTCAAGACCCAGTCTTCTGTGGTATATGAACTTCCACCTAGAGGAACCATTTTCCAGATGAAAGGAAACATCATCAAGAGGGGCAGGAGGAATAGTCAGAGGTATCTTCATACCCTTCATTGTTTTTCTGGAAGCCCCACCAGATGCGGCAGCTTCAGGCTCAGCAACCTCAAACTCAGAGTCACTAGAGGGAGGGTCTTTTCTTTTTAAGCTCTTCTTCTTGTGAGCACTTTGAGCCACCTTCTTGCTTCCAGCCTTGGGGGGACCATACACAGGCCTCTTCCCAGCCTTTACAGTTTTCTTCTTCCTATCCTTTTCTCCTTCACTAACAACAGTAGCAGATTTTTCAGATTTGCTCCTAGTCTTGCGAGCAACACCAATAGTACCAGTCTCTTCCTGAGGTCTTTCTTCAGGCACAGCTTCCTCAACAACAATAGTGTCAGCATGATCTAAACTAACAGTTTCAGGATTATCTACAGCATCCTGAGTCTCAGTCCCTTCATCTTCAGACTCTGAGGACTCACTCTCAGAGACACTCACAGAACCAGACATATTAGGAACTACCACATCAGGCTCCTCTCGATCTTGTGACAAAGATGCGGGAGCATCTGTCACAGCATTCTTTGTTGTGGCAGGGGAATCAGCAGGTGTCTCAGACACGGCCGTATCAACATCATTCTTTTCACCAGAACCAGTAGTAACATCTTTCTTGATAGGGGAATTCGAAGAATCACCAACTAATTTTTCATCTACCTTAGGACTATCAGAACCTAGGGTTTCGGGCATGGCTACAGTACTCGCAACAGCGACATTTTCAGATTCAGTGACAGAAGGTTCAGCATGTGGTTCAACGACAGTCGATATAAAAGGGTTGTCCTTAAGATACAGATCATCCATACTAAGTCCTACTCTTTTAGCAGCAGGAGTGGTAGAAGATTTACCTTTTGATTTTGATCTGGTGTTCACAGCGGTGGAGGAGGCAGCCTTGCTAGATTTGGCAGGTGTCTTCCTTCGTGGTGCAGATGTCCTAGTTCGACGCTTCTTTGTAGGAGCGCTAGGGATAGTGGTGAGGGGTTGCGCATCAGTGATGACGGCTTCAGCAGCTTGATCTTGCGTAGTTTGATGAGAAGACGAACCAGCCATGGCGATGATTTTGAATATGAAGGTATGAGAAGTGGACGATTTTTGAATGAAGATGTGCGCGGTAAGAGAGGCAATGAGAGGTTGAGAGAAGTTAAGACAAAGATAATGATGATAACGTGCAAGAGTTTTGAAAAAGGCAAGTGTGCAATAACCTCCTTGAGTGACGTGCAATAAGCGGTTGACAAGGAAAAAAATAATAGCTGCACGCCCCTTGCACATTAATTGCTACAATTCTTCAACTAAGCATATCCCCAACTTCCGTCTTAATTTTTCAAATTGATTAGCATCAAGGGCTTTGGTAAAAATATCTGCTAATTGCTCTTCAGTTGGAACATGTTCAAGAGTAACAATTTTGTCTTCAACAAGATCCCTTATAAAATGATGCCTAATGTCAATGTGTTTGGTCCTGCTATGTTGAATAGGATTCTTGGAGATATTAATTGCACTCAGATTGTCACAATATAATGTCATAGCATCTGTCTTGACATTGTATTCACTCAGCATCTGTCTCATCCACAACAATTGAGAACAACTACTGCCAGCTGCTATGTACTCAGCTTCAGCTGTAGACAAAGAAATGCAATTTTGCTTCTTACTGAACCAGGATATAAGGTTGTTGCCTAGAAAGAAACATCCACCAGAGGTACTCTTTCTATCATCTGCACTTCCAGCCCAGTCAGCATCACAATATCCAAACAACACAGTGCTTTCCCCATGAGAATACAACATACCATAATCACTAGTACCATTCACATACTTCAGAATTCTCTTTACCTGAGTCAGGTGACTTATTTTTGGTTCAGCTTGGTACCTGGCACACACTCCAACTGCAAATGTAATATCTGGCCTACTTGCTGTAAGATATAGAAGACTTCCTATCATACTCCTATACATGCTTTGGTCAACATCCACACCTTTCTCATCCTTTGATAATTTTACATGTGTGGGAGCAGGAGTTCTTTTATGAGCAGCATTTTCCATCCCAAATTTCTTGACTATATTTTTAGCATACTTACTTTGAGAGATAAATATAGTATCTTCCATTTGTTTCACTTGAAGACCAAGAAAGAACTTTAGCTCACCTACAAGACTCATCTCAAATTCAGATTGCATTTGCTGAACAAAATGCTCTATCATCTGGTCAGACATTCCTCCAAAGACTATGTCATCTACATATATTTGAGCAATCATCAGCTGTCCATTTTCATCTTTCACAAACAAGGTCTTGTCATTTCCTCCCTTCCTATAGCCATGGTTGATTAGAAACTCAGCAAGTCTCTCATACCAAGCTCTAGGAGCTTGCTTCAGGCCATATAGAGCTTTCTTCAATTTGTACACATGGTTTGGAAAGCTAGGATCAATGAAGCCTTTAGGCTGTTCCACATAAACCTCTTCATTCAAGTACCCATTGAGAAAGGCACTCTTGACATCCATCTGATACAACTTGAATTTTAGTATGCAAGCAATCCCAAGTAACAATCTAATAGATTCCAACCTAGCTACAGGAGCAAAAGTCTCATCAAAGTCTACACCTTCAATTTGAGAATATCCTTGTGCAACCAGTCTGGCTTTGTTTCTAGTGATAGTACCATTTTCATCAGACTTGTTTTTATAAACCCACTTGGTACCTATGACATTCACATTATCTGGTCTAGGAACAAGGTCCCACACATTACTTCTCTTGAACTGAGTTAATTCTTCTTGCATAGCATTTATCCAGAACTCATCAGTTAGAGCTTCCTTAACATTCTTTGGTTCAAGTTTAGATATAAAGCAAGAATTTGATACCTCATCATAGTTCCTTCTAGTTGTGATCCCTTGGTTAGGATCGCCAATGACTTGATCTATGGGATGATTTTTCTGAACTCTGATAGATGGTCCTTTGTTGGGAGCAGTCTTCTCTGGGCCAGTTACTTCAGAATCTTGCTTATCACTTGCTTCATCTACTTTCTTTGCTTCCTGTAGGTCAGATGCTGCGTCAAATGTAGCATCATCTGGCATAGCATTATTTCCTTCATCATCTACAACGACATTTATGGATTCCATCACTGTCTTGGTTCTGGAGTTGTATACTCTATAGGCTCTGCTGTTTGTAGAATAGCCTAGAAAGATTCCCTCTTCACTTTTAGCATCCATCTTTCTTCTTGGTTCCCTGTCAGCTAGAATATAACACTTACTACCAAACACATGAAAATGTTTCACTGTTGGCTTCCTGTCCTTCCATAGCTCGTACAAGGTTGTAGATGTACCTTTTCTCAAAGTCACTCTATTATGAATATAGCAGGCTGTGTTCATGGCTTCAGCCCAAAAGAAAAATGGCAGCTTCTTTGCATGTAGCATAACCCTAGCAGATTCTTGCAGAGTCCTGTTCTTTCTCTCAACTATCCCATTTTGTTGAGGAGTAATGGGTGCAGAGAACTCATGAAATATTCCTTCAGAAATACAGAAATCAGAGAACTTACCATTCTCAAACTCCTTCCCATGGTCACTTCTGATTCTAACAATTCCACAATCCTTTTCTCTCTGAAGTTGTAAGCAAAGATCCTTGAATTTTTCAAAAGTGTCTGATTTCTCCTTAATGAAATTTATCCAAGTATATCTAGAAAAATCATCAACAACAACAAAAGCATACTTCTTACCACCTAAGCTTTCGACTTGCATAGGTCCCATTAAGTCCATGTGCAATAGCTCAAGAACTCTGGATGTGGACAGATGTTGCAGCTTCTGGTGAGGCATCTTGGTCTGTTTTCCTATCTGGCATTCTCCACATATACTTCCTTCCTGAATTTGGAGTTTTGGTAAACCTCTGATGGCTCCTTCAGCAATAGCTTTCTTCATGCTTCTGAGATTCAGATGTCCAAGCTTTTGGTGCCATAGCTTAACTTCATCTTCTTTGGTTATTAGACAAGTAGATAACTTTGCTTTATCTTGAGAGACCCACAAGTAGCAATTGTCCTTTGATCTAACACCTTTCATCAGGATGTCCCCTTCACTGTTAGCAACTAAGCACTCACTCTTAGTAAAGTTGACCTTCATTCCTTGATCGCACAGTTGACTAATACTTATTAAGTTGGCAGTTAATCCTTTGACAAGAAGCACCTTATCAAGTTTGGGTAGACCCTCTTCCACAAGATTTCCTACACCCTTTATTTCTCCTTTGGCTCCATCCCCAAAAGTCACAAAACTTGTAGCATAAGGCTTAACATTAGTCAAGTAATTTTTATCACCAGTCATATGTCTGGAACATCCACTGTCAAAGTACCAATCATTTCTGGATGACACTCTCAGAGATGTATGAGCAATTTGAGCAATCTCATCAGCTTCTGGTTCTATTTTTCCAGGATTATTATTTTTCTGCTTCCACTGCTTCTTGATGATCTTTACTGTGGGATCAGGTCTTGGTGAATAGGTCCTGTCTGGGTAACCATATAATTTGAAACAGAAAGGTCTGATATGTCCTTTTCTTCCACAGTAGTGACATACCCAACCATAATTCCTTCCTTTTGATCTGGGCCTATTCCTGATGCCTGTTGTCTCACCTGATGCTGGGGCATCTGTCTTGACATAGTATGATCATGAGTATTAACAGATGGCACAAACTGTCTCACTGGTAGTTGTTTCTGCTGAGGCAAGGAACTGTAGTCAAACCCAATACCTTTAGAATCTCCAGGTTTCTGTCCTATTTCCAGAATTTCGTCTAAAGCATCAGTACCTTTGTTCATCATCCGCAGTTGCTTGTTCATGTTGTCAATCTTGGAAGAAAGTAAGATAACCTCATCATTGAGATCTGAGTTTATTTTCAGAAGTTTGTCTTTCTCAGCTTGCAAGAGAACAATGGTCCTCTTTTGTTTTTCTACAGTTCTACAAACTTCCTCACTTTTGAGATATAGCTTCTTGTAGGAATCAGCCAATTCATCATATGTTACCTCTTCATCGCTAGAATCATTGTCAGATGTGCACACTCCAGTCAAGGCATTCACATGTTTTGCAGTTTCAGATTCTTCTTCTGATTCATCCTCATCCGTCCAAGACACAGTCATCACCTTCTTTTGTTTCTTCAGATACGTTGCACACTCAGTTCTGATGTGACCAAAACCTTCGCATTCATGACATTGCACCCCTTTGCTTTGATTGATTTTGTCATCAGTTCTAGGTTTCCTCTGATTGTTGACATTTTTAAAGATGTTGCGACTGTTGTCCGGAGCATTTGTCCTAGGGCGTCTGTCCATCCTCTTCACAACTTTATTAAATTGTTTGCCCAACAACACAATATCTTCAGAGATGCTCTCATCAGTGTCTAAATTACTCTCCACATCATCTTCATCAGTGTTGGAGATGAAAGCAATGTTCTTGTCTTTCTTTTCAGATCTTTCATTAACCTTTAATTCAAAAGTTTGAAGTGATCCAATCAACTCATCAACTTTCATATCTCCAATATCTTGGGCCTCCTCGATAGCACATACTTTCATATCAAATTTCTTAGGCAGGGACCTGAGAATTTTGCTTACCAGTTTTTCATCGGATATCTTTTCCCCCAAGGATTCAAAAGTGTTAGCATATTCTAGCACATTCATGTGAAAGTCATGAACACTCTCTCCTTCTTTCATTCTCAAATTCTCAAACTGTGTTGTTAGCAGTTGTAGCCTTGACTTCTTGACCTTCTGAGTACCTTCATGAGCTGTTCTTAGGATATCCCAAGCTTCCTTGGCAATAGTACATTGTTTAATCAACCTGAACATGTTCTTGTCAACACCATTAAACAAAGCATTCAGGGCTTTAGAATTTCCAATAGCTGCAGTGTCTTCTGCTGTAGACCACTCCTCTTCTGGTTTCAACTCATCAGTATCAACATTATTCGCATCTTTTATTTTAGGAGGGACCCATGCCTTGATCACAGCCTTCCAAGCTCTGCTGTCTAGAGATTTCAAGAATGCTGTCATGCGTGATTTCCAAATGTCATAGTTCGACCCATCCAACAAGGGTGGTCTGTTCACCAGTCCTCCTTCTTTATCCATTGAGCCAGAAACTTCTTTCCCTGGAGCTCACCCACACAGAACAGGGTGCCCGCTCTGATGCCAATTGAAATTCCTGGCAACCTGACTGAAATATGCTGTGCACAATGTTGGCACAACTGTCCGAGCGCGTGTCTACTCAGAACAACAATTAAAATAGCGCAACGTAACAAAGCACAAATTAAAAGGAACACAGCGGAAATAAAAAGTACACAGAGAGTTTGTTAACCCAGTTCGGAGCAACTCTCCTACTCTGGGGGATACCAATCCAGGAATGATTCCACTATTATAGTTCTAGTGAAAAGACCAACGCAGACACACTACTTGACTTTGCACCTAGACCCTACCAGTGGCAACTCTATCTAGGAACTCCTAGATATGAGACCCCGTCTCAATTCCTACGAACAGCACACTCAGTATTGTTATCAAACACACAAAACATAAAACACAACCAAGAGAAACACACGCTAATGACACATACTCACTCCGTACTTAAAAGCTTAGGAGCAGCTTACAAATTACAACTCAAAACAAACTCAGTCCTTAGCTTGAATCAGGGTGATACAAGCAAGGCTCACAATTAACAAACAAAACCCTAAAAACCTTAAAACACACGCTTTGATAACACACACGGTTTTTAGTTAACCAACTAGGGTTTGCCTTCACGAATATATAGTACTGAGATACCACGGGTCTGGGCTTCAGAAAACGAGCATGGACATTGACCGGTCCAGCTGAAAACAATCTTCTAGAAATAATAAAAAGCTTCCAAATATAGAACAATATCTTGTGGAACAAATGGCAAGGCAAATAAAACTTCAAACAAATCTTCAGTCAGATACACGCGCCTTGATCAGCAAGCTAGAGGAAAATAAATCTTCAGGCAAATCTTTGGAAGATTGCGTACACAAATATAAAGCGCTAGCTGGCGCGAAAATCACAAGACTTAATGCTGTTCCATATGCTACCGCATCTGTCCCAGCATCTGGCTAGTAGATGTTTTTGCAAAATGTAGCCAATCTACAAAAACCCAACAATAACAATATACTCCCTCCTTCCCAAATTGTACGACGTTTTGAGTATTTCACACGTATTAAGAAATATAATTAATTTTGTGTGGGAAAGAGATATTATGAGTTGTTTTACAAAATTGTCCTTAATAAATGGCATGGGAAAGATAATTTAAAGAATTGAAATAAGAGAGAGTAATAAATAGTTAAGGATATAATAGGAAAAGTAACATTAATGTTTCATTGGTATTGTAAAATGACATATAATTTGAGACAATTTTTTTTTTCAAAACGATATACAATTTGGGACGGAGGGAGTATAAATCTATAAAATATATAAAGGGAAACATAGTTTGTTACTATTTAAAAAGTCACAAACGTCTTTACATATAATTTTCATAAAAAACATTGCTTAAATTTACACTTGTTAGCATACTAAAAAAACATAAAGACAGATATAGAGTGCTCGTCTGAATGGGAGTGATTAATAATAACATATACCAACACATTGTCAAGAAAGTTGATAACATGAGTGTCTCATATACAATATTATAAAAAATATATTCTTAGTTCAATTCCTATAGTCACCCATTTGGATTAACAAAAAAATAATTACATATTAAATTGAAAGTGTTTTATGTTGAAAAAAAAAGTTTAAGAAAAATATTTCATAGTGACCCATGCACACATTTACACATTGGGAGAGAAAGAAATGGAGAGATATGTTGATGATGTGATGAGAAAAGAGATAGAGAGAAAATAATATGTTGAGTGAGTGTTGGAAAATTATGGATGTACATATATTATTGTTAAAAGATCAAATAGTTACATCCACATATACTATGTGCGAGAACCTCTTGTGCGGTCACAAGTTTTATACATACAATTGGTCACACTCATAATAATGAAAAAGGATAGAAAGAAAAAAAGAATAAAATAATTTATTTTTCAAATGATTAAATGATATATATTTTTAAGCGTCTCTCTGAATCTTATATCCAAAGTCTTGTGTCCTTCAATTTTAGAGATTTAAAAAATTTAAGAAACTAAAATTATGATTTAAAAAATAGAACGACCAAAATTTTGTATGAGATAAAATGGGAGAACTAAAACTGCAATTAACCTAAAATCAATTTGAATTTAACCAAAGCATATATTAAAAAGTTGTGTTAAAAAATGTGTTGTTAACTATTCTATTAAAAAAAATCTTGTGTCCAAATTATAAATCATAATTAGAATTTAATACAAATTATGAGATATAGTTGATTCGTATGGAAAATAAAAAGTTATGCATTAATTTAGAAAAATATCCTTGAATGAGAAAGAGAAATTAAAAGAATTAAAAAAATATATTAATAATATAAATAATTTTTATACAGATAGTACTAGCCTATATATTTCCTTAAATTGTTGCTCAATGTGTGTTAATCGAAGAAAAATGTTTGGATTACATCCACATTAGTGGATATAGCTAGCTGGAGAAGGAGATAAGATAGAATAATATGATAAATGTGATAAGTTGATGATGTAATATATAAAATAGAATTTATATGTGAACAACCTTATTTTTTTTTTACAATTAACTTTCTCTCTATCTCTCTTGTTATCACATCATCAACTTATTACATTTATCATTTGATGCTCTTTATTACTTTCTCTCTACTAGTAGAATGAGTTTGGGTGTCTAAAAATTATTTTACTATATAAAATGATGGATTTATGAGAATAATGGATATTCAAATATAATAAACATAATTTTGTAACCAAAAAAAATATATCTAATAAATATAACGGTTGTTAATCAAAAGAACTGCATGCACCAGTAAATGACAAGAAAAAATAACGTGAAAATAGCTCGACGCCGTGCCATGAGCAGAATACTTGCCTTTTTCCTTGATTTTCATTGCACTGCGTGCTTAATGAATAAAAAATCCAGGATATGTCGACATTGTGCCCTAGGCAGAATAATAGCATCACCTTTTTAAAGACTCATTGCCACCACAATACCACCAAATATCCTTGTCCATTGTTTCACCAATCCAAGTTAACTACAATGGCTTCACCAATAGGAACCATCGTTTTCAGCACCATTGGAAGAGCCCAATATGGTTTTGATGTTTTCTACACGAACCTCAAGAATCACTCCAATCATGATCATTGCCTCACCGATGGTATATCAATAAACTTCAATGCCCAATTCACTGATGATCAACAAACCATTGTGTTTGTCTCTGAAAGAACCGGATCACCACGTTTTTATCTAAGCAAACTGGAAAATGAACCTGAACTTCTTCCTTCTCCTCCCAACACTGTCTTCCAAGATCGTCCAACCATAAGAAACGGTAAACTCTATTTCGTTTCAACTCATGAACAACCAAATGAGCTTTTCAAAAGCTGGACAGCAGTTTATTCAACTGTGGTCGACACCGCGGGCACAGGCACTTTCACTAGGCTTACACCTTACGATGTTGTTGATTATAGTCCCGCTGTTTCTCTCACCGGAAGTTTAATCGCGGTGGCTTCCTACGGAACTCGTCGATGGAATGGCGAAATTCGAGAGCTTGAAACGGAGATAGTTGTGTTTGAGGAATCTGTCCCCGAGAACCGTGTTGTGGTGAGTGAACGCGGTGGTTGGCCGACGTGGTTGGGTGATTCAACATTGTTCTTCCACAAAATCGCCGAAGACGGTTGGTGGAGCATCTTTCGGATCGACTTACCGGATTCCGGTCTAAATGGATATTTAGTTCCATCGGTTCGCGTTACACCGCCTGGTTTACATTGCTTCACTCCCGCCGCAATGCACGATGGTAATCACATAGTTGTCGCAACTCGTCGGAGAGAAAGTGAT
The DNA here is from genome assembly GCA_018208015.1 of Medicago ruthenica. NCBI lineage: Eukaryota > Viridiplantae > Streptophyta > Magnoliopsida > Fabales > Fabaceae > Medicago > Medicago ruthenica. Next base: position 96,616,983 of record CM031371.1, read on the forward strand.
TTTCGCCACATCGAGATTTTCAATCTCGAGACACAAACATTCCAAAAAATAACAGAAACAATAAACCCTAATTTTCACCACTACAATCCATTTGTCTCCCCTGATTCTCGTTACCTCGGTTACCACCGATTCAGAGGCGAGTCAAGTCAAGGCGAGTCAACATACCCACATCTCGACCCTGTGAGGTCTCTGGATCCTAACATACAGTTACTAAGACTAAATGGTTCTTTTCCTAGCTTCTCACCGAATGGTGATTTCATCGCGTTTAACCACGGTTTTGATGTTGGAAACAACATCGGTGTCAAGATCATCAGATCCAACGGTTCTAAACGCTGGAACTTAATAAAAGGAAGAATGTGTTTTGGTCACGCGTGGAGCGCAACAGAGAAAAACATTATATACACAACTATAGGTCCAATTTTCCAATCGGTTTCTAAAACGGTTCAAATTGCACGTATCAAGTTTGATCCAGTTCATCTCACTAAGGATCATGAAGAGATTCCGTATACGTTGAAGATTCTCACAAAAGATGATAGTGGAAACAACGCGTTTCCATCATGTTCACCGGATGGAAAATTTGTTGTGGATGCAGTTAATGGAGAGTTTGATGGCGGCTTAAAGAGGTTAACAGAAGGGGAATGGATTGATACAATGCCGTGTTGGTCACCAAAGGGTGATTTGATAGCGTTCTCATCGAATAGGCATGATGGTGGGAGTAGTCAAGCGTTTGGGATTTATGTGGTAAGGGTTGATGGGAGTGATTTGAGGAGAGTTGAGGTAGGGAAGGGTGTGGATGGTGAAAGGGAGATGTTGAATCATGTTCGTTTTAGTGGTGATGGGGAGTGGTTGTTGTTTACCGGTAATTTGGTTGGTCTGACGGCAGAGCCTGTGTCGATACCAAATCAGTATCAACCGTATGGAGATTTGTTTGTGGTGAAATTGGATGGGAGTGGATTGAGGAGGCTGACATGTAATGCATATGAAAATGGAACACCTACATGGCATTATGGGGATTTGTTGTTGTATAATGATGATGATGCTTGTGATTGGGATAAGTTGAAAGGTGCATTTGAAGAATCGCTATGGATTACGACGAGTGACAATTGACTATGATACCAGTGTTTGATCGTAATGAGTGGCTGACATAACCAAGTTGGTTATGCACAAAATCATTTTACGTTTGAGGAATGATGGAGGCACTCTCTTTTCAATACTCTCTTCAACACTCATTTTCTTATCGGATGAAACCATTGTATAACCCACCATTTTGAATGAAACGCATTTCCAAAAGTGTTAGACTCATCATGATTTAAGCCAATAAAAAAGTGAGTGGTGGAGAGAGTTTTAATAATACAATGGTAACAATTTGTCCCACTGATCTTTTGCTCAAGTGATTCAAAGAAAAATATAAGAAACAAAGTCAGAATGGTAGTTTGTCTAGTTGTTATACTTTCTATGAAATTAATACCATGAATGTTTGTGGTTAGTAATATATATTGTACAGTGTTTACCTTATGTTAAAGGACATAATGTATTCACCAGGAGTTAATTTGGTACTTACTGCTAGAGAAAGAAATAAGCAAATTAAAGTAAGTTTATCTTTAACAAACCAATGACCATTATTTACCAAAAAATAAACTAATGACCATTAAGTACATATCATTTGATGATTGTTCAGTGTTATAACATAAGAAAAACACATGGTGTGTAAAAATATTTTCTAACTTCGTCAACTGAGCTGCCAGCTCAGCAGAAACAGGGGTATTAGTGTCTAAAATTTTCTTTTTTCAACTAAATCACCTAAGTACTAACGACACTCTAACTAAGTAGTTGCAACATTTTAAACCTCAAACCAACATTTTCCTCTCTTCATTCATCAGATTGCAACCAAATTGTTCACTAAATTTTTTCTATTTTCAACCTTATGGTTGAAAATAATTTCCATTCACAATCTTATCAATATGTCATTCATCTCGACACTTGCGTCAATGTACAATCCAATCACATTATTAAATATATCTATACATAAAAGAGGCAATTTTGTAATAGTAACATCCATTTAAGACAAATTTATTTTTCCAATAATTTTTTAATATCCGTAGTTTTTGTAAAATGATAATATAAAAAGGGATGGAAGGAGTATTAATTATACCTATTAGTATACTTTATTTTGTTTCTTTTCTTATTTAGTATATACCTACTTTTCTTCTTCGTACTTCTTATAATTGTAAGTCTATGTTTCAATTGAATTTAATATCGATTGGTGTCTAGTGACTGGCTTTAGTGTAGCATTTCTTAATATTTTTTATATCAGTCTCTAGTGCTTATCTGTTTTAGATTCACAATTGATAAGATGAATGTAGTGTATATGTCTAATGTCTCTCTAGTCATTTATTAGTGCTTATCAGTGTTTAGGTTAGTAACTGGTGAGGTGTCTTTAGTGATTAGGTAAACTGAGTTTGTCAATTTAGACTAATAACTTTTTCCGGGGGAAAAAAGTGAATAAATTAGTTAGATTTAGTCTAGAACTTTAAATCAGGTTGAGACTTGAGACCCCTTTTGCTGGTGACAAAGGGGATGTTTTTATACACAATTGGTTTTCTTAAATTTGGTTTAAAAGAGTTTTTTCAAAGTTTTCTATAAAAAAAAAATAATAATAAAAAGTTTTCTATAATGAACTAACCTCAAACATAAAAAATTATGAACATAACAATAAATATATTTTTTAGGTTGCAATAGTTAAATAAAAATGATTTTTTATCTGATAAATACAAAGGAACTTGTACATCTCTAATTTTTTTTTTGGTCTAGTAGCCTAGTGGCTGGAGCTCGCACATTTAAATGTGGAGAAGTGGGGTGTCCGGGGTTCGAACCCCGCTCCTTGCATAAATTATGCAATGTCCCTACCAACTGAACTAAACTCACGGGGACACATCTCTCATTTTTAACTTCTGCCTTGCAGGAAATATGAACTCTCTCATGTGACACGTGAGAAAATATGAGAGGAAAAATTTTCCCCACCTTGCAGAACGCTCTATAATATTTTTTGCAATATTTATACTATAGAAATGCAAAACATTTTACAAAAATTACTTCTAGCTAAATGTTCTTATTTTTCTGTAGAGTTAGCCTATCAACAAGTATATCTAAAGCTTCCTTCATCCACCAATGCTGACAAACATCTCTGGCTTCAACAACATTCATCTGCAAAAGTGATTGGAACATAGAACAATTAGTATTTGCAACTACAGAATTCATTTCTAAACAAAGCATGTTTATTTTAGTCACAATCATAGTTACATATATATACATCAAAATCATTGGTTTTACGGAAAATGTTCTGAGTCAAACATGATTGATATGGTCTCAATTCGGTCGTAGACTATATTTCTAAAAATCCTCGTCATAAGTAAGTTTCTTTAAATTGAAGTAGATCCTAATTCAGAAAGAATTTCAATATATATAGCTCTAAAACATACCCATATTCTTGTACGTAGATTTTTCTCAGGCCAGTGCTCAAGTTGTTCCTTGACAAGTAAGGGAAACATGTGACCTTCATAATATGTACCATATCTTTTGCTAATGAAACTCCATTCACCCAATTCATGCTGCAATAATTTGAAACAAACATACAAACGATTTCAGTCTTGTTTTAAATTTTTACAAGTGTCTAAAATTGTGTAAAAACAATTTTGAAAAAAAAAAATATATATTCAACTAATTAAATACCTCAACAATTCCTATAACTCCTGCTTCTTCAAGGGATTCTCTGCAAGCTGCTTCTTCTAAAGATTCATCAAGCTCCCATCCACCCTGAATAAAAAAAATAAAATAAAAGGATGTTAATTTTTAGTATATGCTTATAATTGAACCAAATTAAGCCAATTTCTTTATGTGAAAGAAGAAATCCCTACCTTTGGAAACATCAATGATTGACCCTTTTGTGAACTAACAACAAGTACCTCCAATTCATTACCCATATTGCCATCAATGTCTTGCTTATATCTGTATGGGATGCACCTACACAATTGGACATATTAATAAATGTTAGTCAATGAAAGCAAGAAGCAATTGATGAATAAATATTAATGAAGGAAATGAAGCTGCTAGACTAAGATTAAAGTATTTAGCAAATAATTGTAGTCTATTTCTTGCATGATAGTGCATCTAATTAATGAATGTAGTCTATTCAGTTAGTCTGATCTCGATCTAACGGTCACAAGACAATGATAAAACTATATATAAAGTGAAAAACTGAAAGATCTACAAGCTGCAACAATGAACTCACCCTACAACTTGGCGACCACCAGTTTCATTGTATCTTTGCATCTGCCTTCCAGAACGAGATACCAAACAAACCATCTTCTATCTCAAAAACACTTAATTAACTTTTTTCACTTAACTATCAACTTCAAAGAGACTTAATCAATTAATAAATCACAAAAGGAGACAACATAAAAAAGGAGAGGAACTTTTATCTATATATAAGATTAATGATAAGCAAAAGAACAAATTGTAGATTGATAAATTGTAGACAAAGGAAAGCTATATATATATAAAGAGTTGAAACCGTTGGAAAGGCGTGTGTTGTCCTCGTATAATATATAGTCAATAATACTAAGCAACCTTATATCGATCTTGGTCAAAAAAATAAATAAAGGAACCTTATTTTTTATTACATGAAATGAAAATTAAAATATGATACGCGTAATTGTCGTGTAGTTGGAAGTATCTATTAGAGAATGAGAGATTTAAATTTAAGATAGAGGCTTCTATGTGGTTTCTCTTTACGGTTTTTTTAATTAATTAATGTTTACATTGCTAAGTCTACTTCTTGCTGCTGCTATTTAGTGTGCTTGCTTAGTCAATCAGCTGACAAAAATTGAATATTAGTATTATTGTTTTTAGATATGTACTTATTCAATACTATATTAGATCATGATTGAGTCGTGATTAACCAGTTGACTTTATTGATGAAAATTGTAGTTCTCTACATTATGTTATATGCATGCACAATTAATAATTTGAGTTAATATAATTGATATTGGATTTTCTAGTTTAATTATTAAGAGAAATTTACATTCTTCTCTCTTCCTAAAAGCTTAAATAATGCACATCTCATGTATTAAAATATACTTGGTATATTGCTCCATCATGGAGAACTTCAAAGATCGATACCTACTAGGTTAAACAAATTTTTTAACAATTATACAATTGCCCAATAAACTCTAATATTTTTTTATGCTGTCTACAATTTTTACAAAAGCTCAATAAATTATAAAATTTCTTATTAGCCTGCTTGAATATTTTTTAAAAAATTATTTATATCTAACCTTTTTTTCCTAATAGTCAGATTGTGCTCTTTTTATTTTCTCTGTGTCGTTTTTTCTAACAAAATTTGAGTTGAGATCAAAATTACAACAAATTTGATGAAACATATACTTGTATTATATTCCTTTATCCTCTAGTGTTATCATCTACATGCTCATCCCTTAGTGAATTGATATCTCTCCGTTAATGAACACATGTAGTTTGAGAGTCCAAATTCATACATGCAATAAAACAATAATATTGTACAACATATATCTTCTGGATTGTCCATGAGGTTGTACTCGATAGTCCTATACCTGGTAGAAGTCCAATCTCAAAGGGGGTGGGGGGTGCATAATGTAACACCCCGATTTTTAGGATTAGATTTAGTGTTTATTTTAGAAGCTGAGAATTTACTAAGCCCAATAGTGTAAGTGACCCAAACTCATAATATAAATAGAATAGTGTGTGTGGTGATAGAATTAGGTCACCCATTTTGTCACAAACACACAAGAGGCTAGAGGGAGAGGAAGAAAGAAGAACTTGGAGAGAAAGTAAAGGAAGCTCAAGAGCAAAAGGGGGAAAAGGGAGATTTCTACTTAGAAGAGCTTATTGGAGTGAATTAAGAGGTAAGAGGAAAGGTTATTTTCACCATATGAGTTTTATATGCAATTGGGTAGTTGTGGGTATTTTGAATTCTCTTTAATTGCACGAATTGATGTTGATTATGTGTTAAATTTGTGCTCTGATTGTTGTTGTTATTTTGGGTATGTGTTATTTGATGAAATCATGTTGTTGTGGTGTTAAAATCCATGTTTGGTTATATGTTGAATAAGTGATTTTGAGTTTTAAGCTAAAATGAATAAAATTCATGAAACTTGATGATGAAATGATGTCAATTCGTGTTCTATATTCTTGTTATGATATTAGATATGAGAATGTTCTGTTTGTATGAGATTTAATGTGATAAGTTCATGGTTAAGTTGTGATTATGTGTTGATTTTAGATTTTTGGAAAAGTGGATAGAAATTATGAATTTCAATGTGTAATTGGTGTTATGAAGTGGTGAAAGTGTTAATTATAAGTGTTTTGATCATGGGTAATGATTTGGGTGTGTTGAGATTGAATTAAGTGATTTAAAAGTGATTATTTGGTGAAAGCGTATTTTAGAAACTGATTTTGTTGGCTGTCTGTTAGCCAAAATCGTGCCACGATCTGAAAAATCAGGCCACGATTTTGGCCCAGATTTTGGGTGGTTTGGCTCGACAAAAATCGGGCCACAATTTTCGTTAGACCAACTTGGGAAATCAACTTTTTTTCACCATTTTTCATTCTGAACTGGGTTTCAGTGTAAACATGAAAGTTGTAGATATGTATGTAGCTTTCATTTGCCGTTAGTTTGACTTCATTTAGATTTCTAGAACTTGAGTTATGATTAAAATACTACACATAGGTCATGTTACATTTTTCATGAAACTTCAGCATAACTTTTTCAGTGGACCATGAAACATCCTTAAAATTAATAATGAGTCTAAGGAAGCCTTTAGAGCTAATAAATGAGTATGTATTTATGAAGTTGTGATTTTTAATGATGTGTTATGAGTAATTAATGATGAGAATGTGATGAATAATAGTTGAAGTTAATTAATGAAATGTGAATGAAGGTTGTTTAATTAAGCGTAAATTATGAATTGTGAGAAGAATTGTGGACTTATTAGATGATTAACAAAGATGATATGATTAATGAAGTATGCTTGATGAAGTATAATGGTGTGTTGAGAATATATGATGAGTGATGCGAATATGTGATAATGTGAATGCTTATTGATATGCATGATGAAATGAGTTGATGATATGACGATATAAAGATGTTGACTTGATATATGATGTTTGAAAGCAACGATGTTTGAAAGTGACGATGATGATATATGATGTTTGAACGATGATGTAGTGACGATGAATATATATATATATATATATGACAATGTTGATGATGATAGTTGTTGAGTCATGTGTATTTGTGTGATGTCGAGTCATGATGAGTTGCTCATGTATTCATGAGTTGAGTCCAGTGACGATGAGATTGCTCAGATAAATACTTCCGATATCCAAAGAGACGATGAGATCACTCGGTAACATACCTCCGATATCCAAAAACGGTACCACATGCATATAGAGTCGTGTAGGAACATTGCACACATTGGAGTCTATGTGGTAATTGTACTCTTAAATGAGAGTGATGAGATGTGAATGCTATGTTTATGCCTTGAGATTACTTTATGATGAGATTATTTGATGATGTGAAAACTTGATGACGTAATACTTGAGGGTGTAAATATGTGTTTAAACTTTGTGCTAACATGTTGAAGTTCTTATATACATTGCTAATTGAATATTGACATGTGTGAAATTTATATGATTATGATGATGATGCTTATATGATATTGTTGATTAAACCTGAACTTACATGCGTTTATAATTCCTTTATGTTGAACGTATATCTTACTCTCCAGTGTCTTTTTGGTCGCCTACATCCTCGTGATGTAGACGTGCAGGTTGAGGATTGACTAGCTTATGTGAGTATGTTGAGGATGGTGTGGTGCCTTCTCGTTTTCTTGATTTGAGGAGTCTAGATTAGATGCTCTGATATAGGATTGTGGGGTTGTATTTCTTGGATTTATGTTGTTGGATCTATATGATCATACTGTTTATATATTCACTTTGAGATTTTATGTTGTGACCCGAGATTACGGTATTGAGATATGACATTGAGATCTTATTTTCGCTGTGATCTATTAAACATATTTGAAGAAGTTTTTATCAGGAGAATTTAGTATGAGATGTGTGGTGAATAGTAACACCTTGATGTTTGATTAATTGAATGAATTATTATTTAAAGACTAGTCTCGGGCTTCAGGGTGTTATACGGAACACATCTTTGGCCCAATAAAACCTTCATTGGTCCAATCAAGGTCCAAATCATAAGATAGCTCAAATTATATTCACATTACCGTCTCATTTGGAATACACCAATAGACAAAAAGCTTAAGTTCCCTCCAGGATCAGTTACGCTTCCAATCATCATGATACTCCAAATGGCCGACGGTTACGAAGTCTCGTCGATTGTAAAAATCTCCAACATTTTCCAACAATTACTCTAAGAGACTTTGTGCCCACACCTATAAAAGCCATCCTTCGTCGTCGCATAATTAAGACACGCATTCTTTCTAACTCAAAACCTCTCTCCATTAGATTATAGATAATTGTTTGTTATGGGAGAGAGATAAAGTGTGTACAAAAAAAATAAAAATTTGTTGGAGAAAGAGAGAGTAACTAACAATTGATTGTTATGAAAGAAAGATAACACATAATTTTTTTTTGAAAGAACACATTAAATTTATTTGAAAGAGAAATTTTGTGCAAAAAAAATGAATTTATTGGTGGATTAAATTAGGGTATAATAGGAAGAAAAAAAAGGTGCAAAAATTCACTTCCTTAATTTGGTATTACTATTCCAAAACCACACTTAAAAATGAATGAAGAGAGTATGTTTTACAATAATTAAATGATGTGTGATTCTATTTGTGTTCAAGTACTTTTTTATTTACGATTGTGATCAACCAAGTAGTTCTCCAAAGTTATATACCTATATTAAGACAACATGTCTTCTAGTAACTAAATAGGTTGATAGGTTCTCTCTCTTTTTTACGTACAAAAGGTCAATAGACTTATATACCACTAAAGGCCGAGTCACCAAAAAAGTATGAAATCGTGATCGGTTTAAAAACTTAAAATATCAAATCAGTCACTAATGTTAGCAAATATAGATTTACCAAAAAAAAAAATAATTCAAATCGACCTTTATTTCGTTCACCACCTCATTTAGTATCAATTCATGGTAAGATTTAGCGAGAGAGAAGTTGAGAGTTTCAACTCAATCTTTTAACTTGGTCTGTCTTATCCTATTTTACACGGATTAATAAAAAAAACATAGCAAAATGGGGCAGATTGACTCATTCTGCCACCCTGAATTTATCATTATATAGGGCACACTCTATATCCCTCTTGGAGTGACTAATTTATTTCCACCCTAATTATTATGTTTACACTGCGAAGTCTACATCTTCCTGCTTCTATTGAAGTGCTGACTCATTTAGCTGACAAAAATGAATATTAGTATTATCTTTGCATAGTACTCGTTCAATATTATTAGAATGAAAGAGTCGTGACTCATATTGACCGTCCAGTTGACTTTATAGATGAAGATGAACTACTCTCTTATGTTTTTCTTAAAGGGACTCTAGTATGTTCTATGCATGGTAAGACCGTTCCATTCATAATGCTATCTAGAACAGACTCCGTGTTTTTGTATTCAATGCATTCATGCTATTATTAAAACTAATAATAAAAAATGCTTTAAAACAGACTCCTTGTTTAACTCTTTCCACAATTTTTGCTTCATCCTTCACTTCTACAGAAAAACAATTCTTTCACAACATTTCTATAAACTTGAAAAATTAAAATTGATTGATTTTAAAATTGTTATCACAATAGTTTAAAAAAGGGTTAATTGATGTTTACCCCCTGTCATTTGAGTGGGTTTTAGTTTAGCCCCATGTAAAAAGAAAAGTTGGAGATCCCCCTTGTAATTTGAAGATTTATTGGTTTTCAACCCTGAGCCCAGCTGACTATGCAAATAAGCTGACTTGTCGTGCTGACCGTAAATAATTGATGATTGGCATGCTGAGTTGGATTTTTAAATCATTTTCAATTTTTTTTATTATATTTGGAATTCTTCTATTAAGAGGAATAAAAATTAAAATTAGAATGATAAGGAATAAAAATTAAAATGAGCATAAACTTGGTTTCTTTTGTGTCCTTCGGTTATTTCGGTTGCTATTTTAGGTGTCTTTTGCTGCTGCCTTTTGGTTTGTGTTTATACGCACTTGAGCTACTTGTATTCCTTTAATAAATTTTGGCAGAATTAAAAAAAAAATAGAGAAAAAAAAAACCAAATGAATTAAGTGTTTTGAATTTGTTGCTCTAATTTTTACGGTCTCTAAATTTTGGGTTTTTGGATTTCAGTGTTTTAACTTGATGATGAATTATGGGTTTAAGATTTGAAGGTTTGGGTTCTGAATTTTGAAGATGAATATGAGGAACCATATGAATTGTTGATGAATTCGGTGATGAAGGATTGATGATAATGATGAAGATTTGAATTGGAGTGATGAATATTTGATTTGGGGTTGATGAAAATGAAGGTTTGAAGGATGAAGGTTTGAGATGTCTTTTTCATTTGATTTATTTTTAATGTTTTAAGTTATTTAAATTAAGTTTTTATTAAAAGAATTTCTAATAGAATAAAAAAATTGAAAAAAAATTAAAAATTCCAACTCAGTGTGTCAAATACACAATTTTATCCGGTCAACATGCCATGTAAGCTTATATGCACAGTCAGCTAAGCTTATGGTTGAAAACGAAAGAATCTTTAAATTACAAGGGGGGTTCCAACGTTTCTTTTTACAATGGGATGAACCAAAACTCACTAAAATGACAGGGGTGGAACATCAATTAACCCTTTAAAAAAAAGGCTTAATTGGTATATTGGTCTCTTATCTAATTACTTGTTTTTATTTTGGTCTCATAACTCGTAAAATCAACGTTATGCTCCCTTATGTTTGTCTCTGTTATTCAAATAAATTCTGACTGTTAACTTTAACCTCAAATGTCTATGGTGGACCAACTTTAAGAGTGGTCCACCATAGATCCTATTAATTATTTTAATTTAAATCGTTTGATCTTTTTTTTAAAAGTGGATCATTGGATTACACAGGTCTATTTTATCTTACGATGTACTACCAACACCTAACTTTTTTTCATCTTCTTCCATTAACTTCTTTATCATCTTTATATCATCTTCACCAACATTCATAAAAAAAATCCAGAAAAAAAAAACCATAATCAATTAAACACCATCAACAACAGCAACAACAACAACAACAAACATCATCAACAACAGAAAATCCAGAAACATCAAACACCATCAACAACAACAACAAACATCATCAACCACAGCTTCAACATAAACATCAACATCATCACAATCACCAATCTCAACCGAATGCACCATTTCATTCCCATTCCTACTCCCACGAAGCTTCTCCGCAAAAAATCTACTCTTCTCAGCAAGAACACTCTTCTTTACATCCGTCGAAATCAAGAGTAATGCAATTATAAACCAAACAAAGTTATAACCCTTTTCAATTAATTATTCATCTTCACAAAACCACAATCAAAATGAAATTACACAATACGAGTAGCTGCTGCAATTACACAAAATGAATCAAAATTAAAATTAAAATCAAAATTAGGGCTTTGAAGTTGCAGCGATATGTGAAGGAGGGAGGAATATAATGGAAATGGGCTTGGTTAAATTTATCACAACCCCATAAATTCATTTGACCCATCTTCATCCCCAATTTTTTTCTTTAATCCCAAACCCATGAATCACAAAAATCTAAATCAGTCAATCTCCCTAATCTTTCTTCAATGTCGCTCCCATTCAATAAACTTTGTTGTTAGATATGAGCATGTTTAGAAAAATTACCCAGAAAATAATCTCTCTTCATCTTCACCAACCTTAAAAAAACCCAGAAAAATTTCGGAAACAAACGATTCGAATTCGGGGTTGGATTAAAATAATTTCGGAAATGAAAATTCTAGAAACGATTGAATCACTGAGTTGTTGATTCAGTGGAGAGCTGGGTTAAATCACAAAAACTCCAGAAACTATTGAATCACGAAAATTCCAGAAACTATTGAATCAAGGAGTTCTGGGTTAAATCAGTGGAGAGCTTATGAGCTTTAATGAGTTTGTGTGTTTATTGTTAAAGATTCCGGATGCAGATGATTAATAGATTTTTTCTGGGCTTGTATATGATGAGGTGGGGTTTTAAGTTCAAGATAAATGTTTAGAAGATGAAGCTTTTTTTCCTATATTTATATGAACTTGATGTTGGAGATGACGAAGATCAAGAAAGAAAAAAGGAAAGAAGATGAAGAAAAAGAATAAAGTATTAGATGGTGGTAGTTTATTGTTAGATACTATGGACCTGTGATCGAATGGTTAAAATCAAATGATGTGTGCATTCACTAACGACAATTTTAAACATTTGACAGAAAGGATTTTTTTGGCAATTGGAGGCAAAACTGAGGGACCAAAACATGAGTTTTATTAATTATGAGACCAAAATGAAAATTGGAAATTAATTAGGTGACTAATGGACCAAATAAGCCTAAAAAATGAAAACCAGGTATTTTGGCTCAAGTTGTTTATGAACTCCATCAAATAAAGATTTTTTTTGGGAGAACCTAAATTTTAGTTACTTCGTGGTTGAACTCTGAATTAGCAGATCTCATTTCTTCTTGAAAAAGATCTCCAGAGGGAATACAATCATATTATATTCCAAGAAGAAATGTTGTGGTATCAAAAATCTATGGAGCAATGGGTCCAATTTAGAGATAAAAATACTTCTTTTTTCCATGCCCAAACCATCATTAGAAGAAAGAAGAACAAGATTCATAGACTCCAGCTTCCAAATGGAATTTGGTCCTCTGATAGCACCATCCTTCAAGAAGAGGCACAAAAATTCTACAAGAATCTTTTTTGTAGTAACCATCCTAACCATAGCAGTACCTACCATGAGGGACACCACCCAACCTTGAATGAAGCCGACATAAATTCCCTCACTCACCCTATATCTAAAAATGAGATGGTGGCTGCCCTTAACTCTATGAAGCCTTTCAAAGCCCCTGGACCGGATGGGTTCCAATGTATCTTTTTTAAGAAATATTGGCACATTGTTGGAGACGATATCTTCAAACTTGTCCATTCAGCCTTCCAAACTGGCCATTTTGACCCTGTCATCTCAGATACCCTCATAGCCCTTATCCCCAAGATTGAACCCCCCAATACCTACAAAGACTTTAGACCAATCAGCATTTGTAATATCATTTACAAGATTATCACCAAAGTCCTTGTTCACTGCCTCAGACCCATCCTTAACACTATTATATGTCCCTATCAAAGCAGTTTTATGCCTGGTAGAGGCACAACTGACAATGCCATTGTTTTGCAGGATATTATTCATTTTATGCGCAGGTCCAAGAAGAAGAAAGGTTATATGGCTTTCAAAATTGATCTAGAAAAGGCTTTTGATAATGTTAACTGGGACTTTCTCCATTTTTGCCTTCAAGATTTTGGTTTCCCTGCCATCACTATCAAGCTCATCATTGTTGGAACAAAATGTATGAACAACTCTCTTTTGAGTTTTGATGATAACAAAGTGTTAAGAAGAAAATTGGAATTGCTAATGCTTGATTCTAAGTGTGCAGAACCATGTACTTAAAGTTTGGTATCTAACATTGGTTATGGAAGAACAACCTAAGAGCAAGAAGGAATTTATTGAAGCTTATGTTGCAAACAGCTTCTGAAGTGCTGCTTCTGATCAGCTTCTGAAGACAGTTTCGAAGACCAGCTTCTGATGTGCGTCTGAAGGCCTGCTTCTGAAGGGTGCATCTGATGAACAGTGCGTCTGAAGACCAGCGTCTGAAGGTCAACGAAAGTCAGCGTCTGAACAGTGCGTTTGAAGGTCAACGAAAGTCAACGTCTGAACAGTGCGTCTGAAGGTCAACAAAAGCCAGCGTCTGAACAGTGCGTCTGAAGGGTGCATCTGAAGACCTGCTTCTGAAGAAGTGCTTCTGATGAACAGTGTCTGATGCCAGCTTCTGAAGTACTGTGTCAGAAGGAAGCTTCTGAAGTCTGAATGCAGCAGTCAACAATTGCAACTGTGATCAGTGAAGTACTGTTGTGTCAGAACAACTCTTTGCAATGGTTGCCTCCTTGGAAGAAACACGCAGCCAGGTTTTAAGGAAACATTCAAAATATGTTGCTCTGTTTTCTGTGCGCACACACTGTCAGAACAGAAGGATTTTTTTGCTGGCTGAAGCTTCAATTACAACGACTCTTTTGATGACATGGCTCTTCTACAACAGCTCTTTAATTCTCTATAAAGGATTGAAGATTTGAAGAAGAAGGCTAAGGCTCACAAGACTGAAAAACCAGCAACTGTCATACTCTGTTTTTCACTAACAGTCATCAAATAACTTAGGAATTCTTACAAACCTTTTTATCTTAGAATTCCTTAAGTATAGAGTCTCATCTGAATTGTATTTTGTGAACACCACTGATAGTATATCAAGTGTTCAACTCAAACTGTTTTCTGTTGTAAAATCTGTTTGAACCGAAGTCTCTTACTAAGTGTTTGAGCAACTAGAAGTCTCTTAGCTGTGTGCTTTGAGCAGGGAAGTCTTTTACTAGGTGTTTGAGCAATTAGAAGTCTCTTAGCTGTGTGCTTTGAGCAACTGGAAGTCTCTTGCTTTGTGCTTGAGCAATTGTAATCGTTTGATTATAGTGAAAAATCTCTTGTTAGTAACAAGGGGACTTGACTACTTCCGGGTTGTGGAAGGAACCAGGATAAACCATTGTGTCTTTCTTTCCCTCTCTCATTTACTCTTACCCGCTGCAAAACAAACTCTGAAAATAGGTTCAGAACTGATCTATATCAGAATCTGAACTTAACATAAGTTTTTGAGAAAGAAAAAAAGGCCCACACAATTCAACCCCCCCCCCCCTTCTTGTGTGTTTTTCTCACCTTCAATCATGCATTGTGTTTCATCTTCAACATTCTCTATCCTCTGGAATGGAAATAAAATGCCTCCTTTTAAGCCTACTCATGGTCTCATACAGGGTGATCCGCTCTCTCCTTACTTGTTCATCCTCTGCATGGAGAAGTTTTCTACCACCATTAACAAAGCGGTTCAACAGGGTAATTGGGACCCTATTCATATTTCTAACTCGGGTCCCAATTTATCTCACCTTTTCTTTTCCGATGATGTCCTTTTGTTTGGTAGGGCAAAAATCTCAGCTCTGTTTTATCAAAGATTTGTTTGACCGCTTCAGTAAGGCATCAAGGTTGAAGATCAACTTGTCCAAGTCTAGAGACTTTTATTCATCAGGCACCCCTCAAGAAAAAAATCAACAACCTCACTTCCATTTCAGGCATCAGATGCACGACCTCTCCTAATAAGTACTTGGGTTTCCTAATTCTCAAAGGCCGGCCCAAGAAGAGTGACTTCCATTTCATCATCGAGAAAATGCAAACTAGACTTGCGTCTTGGAAGAATAGACTTCTCAACAAGCCATGTAGAATGGAGTTAGCTTCATTTGTTTTATCATCCATTCCTTCTTATTACATGCAGATTAATTGGCTCCCTCAAAATATCTATGAGAGCATTGATAAAGCAACTCGCAATTTCTTTTGGAAAGACTCCAATAATAAAGGAATCCATTTGGTTGGTTGGAAGAAGATTACTAGACCGAAGTATCTTGGTGGTTTGGGGATTAGATCAGCTAGAGAGACAAATGTTTGCCTCCTTGGTAAGCTCGTTTGGGATTTAGTGCAGTCCTCCAACAAATTATGGGTTCAACTCCTCTTGAATAAGTATCATGTCGCTCCTCATTTTCTTCAAGCAAAAGCCCTTAGCAAGGACCCCCCTTCCTGGTCTTCCATCATCCGGGCTAAAGATGTGCTAAAAGATGGCTATAAATGGCGTCCTGGCAGCGGTTCCTCCTTTTTTTGGTTCACTAACTGGAGCGGCCTAGGCTACCTTGGGTCTCTTGTCCCTTTCATTGATATCCATGATTTACATCTCTCAGTAAAAGATGTTCTCAGTTGCACCGCTCCTCACACTCAAAATCTATACACTCATATTTCTCAAGATTTTGCTGAAGTTATAAACAACATTCATTTCCGCTTCAACAACTCTATTGAGGATGCTTTTATTTGGCCCGATAACAAAAATGGCGTCTATACAACCAAAAGTGGATATAATTGGCTTCCTTCCCATGCCTAACCTGTAAGCAACAACAATTCTTCTCAATCTTGGTCTTGGATTTGGAAGCTCAAGCTTCCGGAAAAATACAAATTCCTTGTTTGGCTTGCTTGCCATGATCTTGTTCCTACCTTTTCTCTTCTTCATCATAGAAATATGGTGCCTACTGCTGCTTGCCCTCGATGTGGTAACCATGATGAAACATTCCTTCATTGTGTAAGAGACTGCACTCACTCCATCAATATTTGGCATCACATCAGTTTCACTACTCCGGATTTCTTCACAAGCTCGTGTGCTTATGATTGGTTAAAAGAGGGTGACGGGTTCTCATTCTAATCTTTTCTTGGCTGGTATTTGGTGGGTTTGGAGACACTGCAACTTAACTTGCCTGAACAACGAAGTTTGGTCATTACATCGGCTCTCTTTCAATATTCAAAATTCAGCAGAAGTCATCAAGAATGCTTTCTCC
Source organism: Medicago ruthenica (assembly GCA_018208015.1). Lineage (NCBI taxonomy): Eukaryota > Viridiplantae > Streptophyta > Magnoliopsida > Fabales > Fabaceae > Medicago > Medicago ruthenica. The sequence continues at coordinate 96,633,718 of CM031371.1, forward strand.
AAGAATGTTGTTGTTGTTAATTCGGCGAGTTTAATCAAGTGGAATTGCTTAAACTTCTTGTGCATCATTCTCAACGTGGATGGAAGTTGCCTTGGAACACCGCAACGTGCTGGCTTCGGAGGTCTCATTAGAAATTCTATCGGTCACTACCTTTCCGGTTTCTCTGGTTTTATTTCCAATTCGGAGGACATTTTGCTAGCGGAGCTCTCTGTAATCTATCATGGTTTAACCCTAGCTCGTGATATGCATATTGCGGAATTAGTGTGCTATACAGACTCTACTCTCTGCATCGGTCTCATTACCAGTCCAGCCATGGATTACCACATTTATGCTGCTCTCATCCAAGACATAAATGACTTGATATGCCTCAGCAATGTTACTATCGTTCACACCCTGCGGGAGGGCAACCAATGCGCTGATTTTTTGGCTAAAATGGGAGCTACGTCTGATCATGATTTGTCTATCCACTTGTCTGCTCCTGTTGGGATGAATGACCTGCTTAGGAATGATGCTTGGGGAACCTTCTTCTCTAGGGGCTAGTTTTTGTTTGCCTGTTTAGGCTTTTTTCTTTGTTCCTTGTCTTTGTTTTCTTTTTCCTGTTCCTGTTCTTTCCCCTTGTAACCAAAAATAGATCTCATTTCTCCTAGTAAACGTAGGGTTAATATAAACAAAAAAATATATATCAAGACACATGAATACCCATTATTATTTTTTTTAGGGAATAACTACTCATTATCATTTTTCTTAAAATAATCAGACAATATACAACAATATGATTTTCACTAAACGCCCATTATTACCTTTCTAAGAATAATAAGATTAAATATGTCATCATATTTTTACACCTATTCCTTTTTTAAAAAAATGATATTGCATAGGTTTGTACTACATACAAATTTGATTCTATTTAATTATGGTTTTTTGGTTCGTGCTACTAAGAAAGTTTGATTTTGTTTTTCGTTTATGTTGGATTGCAGCCTAATATCTCACTTCCTTAGTTAAATATTTTTTTTATCATGTATTATTTTGGTTTTTTCCTCCAGAAATTTTGTGACAGACCACGAGAAGACATCATTTACCTTGCAATAAATGATTGAAACATACTCCCTCCGTCCCAAAATATAAGCAAAAATGAGTCAACATAAGTTGATGAATTTGGTACAAATTTTGAATCAAATACATTAACTTTTGTTAACCAATTTTTGCTTATATTTTGGGACGGATGAAGTATTTACAAATTTAATGCTTTTCTAATATCATATACAAATGCGATTATTCATTTACAAATGCTTTTCAAATGCGAGAAAATTTATGACAGACCACAAGACTACGAAGAATTTACAAATGGAGTAGCATATTCCCTTCATCAAAACATATTCCTTCTCATTTTGCATGATTAAAACGTAATTGTTGACTAAAAAGTTAATGGTTTTATGGTGTGTAAATGCTATTAAATTGGATTGTCTTTTATAATTTGTTTCAAAGTTAAAGATGGCAATGGAAAAAACTAAGAAGTGTGTGTTTTTAAGCTGAGAGTATAGTGAATAGAGTGGGGGTGTTGGTAATTTTATGAATTTGTTGAAAGAGTTGGAGATTATTAGGTAATTATGCTACCAAAATCATAGACTCATAAAAAAGTCACATCAATTTAAAATGTCTAATAGACATGTATTTTGTCAACTGAGTAGAACACACCTACATTTTGTCATTATCATATCCCACCAAAAACCAAAAGTGAAGGAATTTGAAATAATAGAGGTAGAATAAAAAAATTGCATGAAAAAGAATGACATCCAAAATTTGAAATTTAAAATAAAAATAAAACAAATGACACTTAAAAACTAACAAAACAAATCATCATAATGTTAGGACTTCCATGAGAGCATACACTAAATTGTATCATCGCACTAGGCTAAGAACAACAACACAATTGAGATTGATATCACATCTTCATCCAAAGTCCTAAGGCATTAAGTATAAGGGTCATCTCACTTATATGTTGTTCAACATCTACTCTTGAATCCAGTCTGAAATGTTAATTAACACTTGACACATTTGTATCTCTCCATTAAGTGTGAGACTCTTCGTGTCTGTGGTCTCCCACTAAGGACCACTCATGCTCCCCCACAATCTTTAACCATGATATGATACCACAGTTGGAGGAGCTAACACTGGTGTGAATCGACAAACTGGAGAAAGGGCAACCAACCAAGTGAAAATGATACCACATCTTCAATCAAAATTTTAAGACTTAAGTAGATGTGATTTTTCACTTATTTGTTGGTCAACCTCAACTCTTTTATCTAATGTTTGACTTGACTAGACACTTGATACATCACAATATTTTCTCCATAAAATATAATGAAATTCTAGCCCGTGCTTGACACGGGTGTCTATACTAGTAAGTTAAAAAATATGGTCAAAGTTACGTGAATAATGTACATAGTAAAAAATGCGACATGTATTCTTTTATGTTGTTCTGGATTTTCTGTATCATCCAATTTTTAGAGATTCGACTTGCATTTTTTTTCTAGAAGTTTTTAGTTTGCTTTGATTCATTTGCTCCTTTTATTCAAATAAATAAATAAATGATCATTTGCTAAATATAATGAGATAGAAAAATGAGAAAACATAGAATGATAAAATATAAGAGTGGATTTAACAAGTGAAACAAAAACAATAAATTGTTAAATTCTTGTGAGAAGAGATAGAAAAATGAGAAAACATACATTGATAAATTTTTCTATTTTTACGAATTGTTATGCGTGGCGAAAAAGGATTTAAGTCAGTTTTATATTGTCAATTATCCATTATAGAATTTATCATTCTAAAGGGTAGTCTATGACTAATTGACAGGAGCATGCTCAATCTAAAGAAGGTGACGGTGGGTGAAGATCTTGTATCTATTCCGATGACCAAGACAGATATATGGGTACAAGTCCATCAACTCCCATTTGGCTTTATGGACACGAGCGTAAGCGCATTGGTGGGAAGTCACATAGACCGGATGGTCAAATATGATGATGAGAACAACTATGGCCCTTGGAGAAAATATATGCGAGTACGGGTCAAAATTGACATGGAAGAACCTCTGAAGCAGGATCTGGTGATTGAAAGGGAAGAGGAAGACGCTATAAAACTCACTTCCAACATACAAGACTCATTGTTCCCGGCAGGCCTGGTTACCAGTCCCTCCTCCCTTTCAATCACCAGATCCTGCTTCAGAGATTCTTCCATGCCAATCTTGACCCGTAGTCGCATATATTTTCTCCAAGGGCTGTAATTGTTCTTATCATCATATTTGGCCATCCGGCCTATGTGACTACCTACCAACGCGCCTACGCTCATGTCCATGAAGCCGAACGGAAGCTGATGGACTTGGACCCATATATCTGTCTTGATCACCGGAATAGATACAAATCTTCACCCACCGTCACCTTCTTTAGAATGAGCATGTTGCTGTCAATTAGCCATGGACTACCATTAAAGATCACCCCTATGGAAAAGCTGGACCAGTTCTCCATTTGGATTAAATCCAATTTTCTCCATGGTTGCCAAATCGGACCAATCTTTTCTTCGATTGTGGATATGTGAATTGGTGGTTTATTCACTACCACTCTACCAATAAGGCATAAGTCCAGCAATTCGGCCTGGAAACGTTTCGGTTGATTACTGGACGAACCACCATTACCGTTGATATTCAGGTTTTCGATGAGGATGAAGAGAAAAATGAGTGTGAATATGGCTATTATGAATGGCACAGTTTTAATTTTCATTAGCTGTTCCACCATCAACCATATATATTTGCCTTTCGATTGACTTTGTCAATGTAATAGCCAGATATTCACCAATAATGAGATTGGATTCTTTCTATTGATGACAAAATCAAATCCATAAAAACTATGATACCACCGATACCCATTTATTGAATTGAGATATGCAATCGGTTGCTTTAAACAACAAATCAATAATTTTACATCCGATATTGGTAGAAAGTTCCTATTTGTTTTGAAAATTACGGTAGCAATGGATGAAATGCTAATAAAACGCAAGATCCGTCAATGATTCAAAAGGTCCACGAGGATCACACAAAATCTGGCGTTTCAAGGATACAGTAATTAGGGATACAATCACACACCAAAGACAGAATCGATTAGATTAAGGATAATCAATCGGAACACCAAACTCCCACTAAAGGATAGACGGAGAAAGAGACATTAGGAGAGAACGTGCTTAGTTTTTGGTAACACATTATAAAGAGATGTTTCAATATATGAGGAAGTCTATTACAATTACTCCTAAAATGTTTCTTTTACTTTTGTGAAAAACAAACCAATAATCGATAAGAATAATTTGATAAAATAACAAATTTCTTTCTTCTTATCAAGAAATTGTATAATATCTGCGAAATACACTTCACTTATTTATCTTATACAAAATAGTTATGAATTTTTAATAAGATTAAAATATTCAATAAATGCATTTTTTTTTAAGAAAGATTGAAATATTCGATAAATACTTATGTATTTTTTAGATAGACAAAATGATAATAGTCAACTCAAAACTCTTGTAAAAAAAACTCAACTCATAGATATAATGAAAGTTGATCTGGTTTAACAATTTTGACATTAGGTTGAATTGAACTTATATTTTAGGAAATAGTCAGAGCATCCACAATGGAGACACCCATTTTAGAGTACTTAAATGAGTCATATGTGTAAACATCACTCATTTATAATTTTTTAACAGTAGTACCTAATAAGCACTTAATCCCTCCAACCCAGTATCTCACATAAATTTTTTAAATATTATCCACTAATCAACAATAAATAACTTTATGTCATCACATAAGTATGGGTCTCACTTAGTATTAAAAATGTGTGTGCAAGAATGATTAATTTAATAAAAAATATTGTAAACCCCACTTAAAAATGAGATGTTTGCTCGAGACTCTGTATCCTACAAGACCATTAAAAAAATTCTCCCAATGAAGGCATAGCCGCATAGGGGTCTTGAATGTTTCAAGCCCTCACATTGTGGAGGTTGTAATGAAATTTATGAATCATATAACAAAAAATTATCATGCATGAAACTTAGATGAACCCAAAAAGAGTGGTGGAAGGAAATGATCCAAAACATTTTGAAACGATGTTATCAATTTCACTACAACCCCACAATAACAAAATTGAATGCCAAAACGTTCCACACTTCACTCATTCACACTCTTTCCAATCCAAACCAAAACGAGCTTGATGAACCCAAATGGAGGAATCAACAACAACAAGAAAATCCCGCTTTTCAGATTTCTCATCCTTGGCCTGAATGGGTACACTTAATGGAATGTTTGATCAAAAAGGGTCATTTTCATGCAGAGGGTAACCCATTTGAGAATCCTCATTTGGGTACAAAAGAATCCAATCTTATTAGAACTGCTTGTCTTAATTTTGGTAGAGACCATTCTCATATTTTAAGGTAAATAAGAATTGGTAATTTTTATAGAATTTGGGTTTGTTTTGTTTTGTTTTGTGAAAGGGTTGGTTTTTAATGGTGTTTGGGTATGTAGGTAAGGTGTTTGTGTTTAGAACTATGTGACATTGATAGTGTAATGGTTGTGTTGTTTCAATTCACAAGCACTATTTGAGCTTATTGTGAGACTCTTTGAGAGAGCTTATGAAAACAACTTATGACATGTTCATAAGTTGTTTTCAGATTATTTCTATATGCTGTCTAGGATAGTTTGTGAAAATGGCTTTCTTATATAAAAATATTTTGACTTATATGATTAGAGTTTGTGCTATAAACACTTGATGGAACTATCTATCCAAACAGGGCTTAAAGTCTGGAATGAGTGAGCTGATTGAAAGAACTGTGGTCAGGAAGGATATGTGTTATTACTGGTCTTGTCAGTTGATTTTTGCTGTTGTTGTTAGAAAGGCCATCCAATGTCGCCATCACACCGAATTTTTAAATTCATATTTGAGCTTGTTGGCTGCATATTATCTGTAGTTGATTGAATTGAGTGATACTAGAATTTTGACTTTTAGTTCAGAATTTACCCCTATATAGGTCTGTGGGTTCAAAGAGGGAAAGAACACGAGTTCCAGATGAACTTGCTAATTGTTAAGGCTGTGATGAAGTAACTTCCTTCTGAATTCAAGGATTCTGTTCCTAAAATAACCAAAAAGATGAAGAAAAAGTTGGGGGGTTTGTAAAAGTAAAGACTAGAAAGGATGTGGGTATTAGAATATTAGTTCTTACGTGCGTAAAACCACATCGCATACTTGAAGCTTTTGAGTTTGATTTAGAAATAATGAAGAGACAAACATGTGTGAATTGATTGATGATAGGAATACTTCAAGATTATCTACACCATCCACTTGGACATGAACATGGTGTGTTTCAGATATATCTTTATATTCCATGTTCAATACTATAGACGTTTTCTGCAAATAATTGTAATATCAAATGCAGCAAACTGTAAAGGATTTGGAGGTTATGCCGCGTCTTAAAATGTTTATTCCAATCATGAGAATATATAACAGTGCGATTTTTCTAACCTTTCTATATGTCATTGATCATAGCATAATAGTTTAGATTACAGCTGTAGATGTTACTCAGTACGTTTGATTCGCAAAACAGTAAGCACTGGACAAAACAGTAGAGAAAAGACAGACTGGACTTGAGAGAGAGAGATAATATTTTTTATGTTTGAAAATAAAAAGGGTATTTTGGTATTTTTATAGTATGTACTATGGACGAAAAGTTGTCCCATGATTTGGTGAGGGACAAGAATTCTTGTTTTTGTCCAGTCCCTTGCTACATGTTTTGTCCAGTCCTATGATCAGTTTTTAAATCAAGCAAGGTACAAAAAAAGTTGTCCAGTCCTCTGTTTTCTAACAAATCAAGCACCCTCACAATCATAAGGTTGTAAATTACAAGAAAAAAGAAGGTTTGGTATTTAACATACTATTTCTAGTCTATTTAAGGATTAATGACAATTTCTTGCTTATTAATGACAATTGCTTTCCAAATGACTATTCTGGCCAGGTTTTTGTCTCGAAAAGATATAGGAGTTATTGTAACATTTGGATGTCCAAGCTTAGATAGAAAAGTGGTCAACTCAGGGAAGCGTCTGAGAGCATATGCGGGCATTGACGAGGGAAATGTTGGTGATGACCATTTTCTACAGTCATTTACTTATCTTTATTGCATAGTTCACAATTTTGCTTTTACATACATCCAAATTTCCTTACCTTCAATTCACTGATGCTTCAACCAGGTGTGCAGCTCGTGTAATTTGAGGGGGAACTGTGAAAGGGCATTTGTGAAAGCACGTGAAGATGAAGGTGGAAGAACAGTCGATGTTATGCGTATTATTTTGACTTATGGACTTGACCCAATCATCGGTTCAGTGGATAACAAACCATCTCTAAATAAAATGGTAAAAGAATCTGTTAGAAGACTACTGAAAAAGATAGTAGAGTGCAGTACTGAAAAAAAAAACCCTACTTTTCCAGACATCACAGAAGTTGCTGCCGAAGAAGTTCATCCGAATCCTCTAGATAAGGGCAAAAAAGATGTTCCGTTGAAGCAAGGCGATTGGCTTTGCCCCAAGTATAGAGCTTTTTTTCTATCTAGTAATCATTCAGTGTAAAAAACTTGCATTATTTTCTCTAACACTAGTTTACGTTTTCGTTTTGAATTCATTGCTAGATGCAATTTCCACAACTTTGCTAGAAATATCAAATGCTTACACTGTGACAACTTCTGTGAGGAAAAAATCAAGCAATTGAAGGAGGATAATAATCACTTACCTTTGAAGAAGGGAGACTGGATATGCGACAAGTAATCTGTATTCATATCGTGTAGCTTTATTATATGACTAGTATTCAATTTCTAAGTAAGACTATTAATTTAATATATGCAGATGCAACTTCCTCAATTTTGCAAGGAATACAAGATGTTTGCAATGTAAAGAGGGGCCTTCAAACCGTCGCATTAATCCAGGGGAATGGGAATGCGAGTCGTAAGTTATTGTTATTTTGGTTCAGTTATTTTTGTTATTTTGTTTTACTTAGTACTGAAATGGAAACTGTTTGTGTAGGTGCAACTACATCAATTTCAGAAGAAACATGGTTTGCCTGAAATGTGATCATAGAAGACCTAAAGTGTCAAATGCTTCAAACTCTTCTCTTCAATCTCAGAGAGAAGATAGAAACCACTATGAAAAAAGCAGACCGACTTTTGCAGGATATCGGTTTGATAGTAACAAAGAATCATCAATGGCGCCAGAAAGAAAGAGCAGGAACAGAGATTCACATAAGTGGAGATTTGTGGAAGAAGGAATTGAAAATCACAAGTACTTAGAGAACTCAAATGAAAATTCAGAAATTTTAGACTTTCCTATTGCTGGAGGTAAGACTGGCATGTCTGAGGCACAAAGGGGAGAAGCATATAAGAACGAGTCGCCAAATCAGTCCAAAAGGCATTCGTGGCAAAGTGAAACCGATGATGAGTTTTGTTCTTCTGATAACCCGAGTACTGATGACGAAGAGATGGCCGAATGGTTTGGAAAGGGTAAAAATGCAAGGTAGAAATCCAGGAGGAAACGCTTTGACCATGCTTTTTATATTTGTATGAGGCATTGAATTTTGTGGACAATACCAGAGGCAATATATGTAAAATTCTTGAGCTTTTTTGTACTGTGTTGAGCAAAGAATATGTTGCACCTAGGTCAGTGTCTCAGTGGAGTTGTAAAATTTGGCATATCCATGTTATAAGCTATATTGGAAAATTAGAATTTTTTTGTGGTCAAATAGAAAGATACATCGGGGTTTTTCATCTTTCTAGTTGAAGTTAGAGAAGTTTGATTAGGAACACAGTGCTGGCAAGCAAAGGAGAATATATTACAATGTTGCTTTTGTTCAAATTCTGTTGGGATTTATTCATTTGATACCGACATGGAATGATTTATGTTAAAGCTCGTAATACTTATTATACCTTTTTAATATGATCATAAGCTGCCCAAACTCTAAGTTCATGAGCTGTGGTGCAGTAATGCTTATTATACCCTTTTAATAAGATCACAAATGTTAGTTTTCTGTATTTTGTGAAGAAAAAAAATTGTTGAACAAAAAAAAATATTGCTAATAATTAACTAATTGATATAGCTTTCGTTGAAACTGAACCAATTTTTTTGATTGGTTACAAAATTATAAACATGGCTCACACAGGAATCAAACCTGGTACCTTTGACAATATAAGATAGGAATTGATTTTGATTCACAATATCGTAGGACTTTATTCAAGTATTTGGGACATGTAAGCACTCATGAGTCATAAGTAGGGGTGTTCATGGTTCATGAACTGCACTGAACTGAACCATATAAATGGTTTGGTTCAGCTCATAAAATCAATTTCAATAAAAACTGGTTAATTCTTAAAAACAGTTCCAATCAAGTTTAGAACCAGTTCAGAACCGGTTTATAGTTTTAAACTGGTTTACTTATTTTTAACTGGTTTTGAACCGGTTTTCGTACTGAACTGGATTATTCTTGAACTGGTTTTCAAACCGGATTTTAGTTATTGTTTTAAAAAAAAAAAAGATTATCCAAAAACAGCTTATATCTTATTGCTTTTGAATCTTTTCAATTTCAATCTGAATTCTGAAACAGCAGACCAACCATGCGTAATCAGTCCCCACATCACTCATACAACCATTTAAACTTATGACTTCATCACTTATGACAGATTTCTCCTAAATAGCTTATTTCGCAAAATCTACGTCAAAACCCGTAAACAGTTTTCAGCAGGATTTTCCAAACTTCCAATTCGTTTTCTGAGTTCGTTCCTAGTCCGAATCATATGAAACTTATATCCAAATTGAAAGGAATTAAATGTAGAATCCAGAAATCCGACAATTATGCAAGTCTGAGCTACACAGCAACAGGTACGAGCCAAACAGTGAAACCTGTCCAAACAGCTTATTCAACTTAATCACTTCTGTCAACTCCCAAAACAGCTTAACCATCCCTTTTAATTCATTAATTTCGTGTCCCATGACCCAGCAACCATAAACAGTGCTAAACTAAATTTAACTTCTCAAAACAGCTTATTTTTTGTTACCTTTTATGCTCCAAGCAAAAATCACATTCTGACAACTTCCAGCAGAATTCCACAACAATTTCACTTTCTCCTCTCTTATCTTCCTTTGGGCGTGGGCTTTTCCTATCCCACCCAAAGCACCAAAATTCTTCCTTTTGTGTTTAATCAAGCTTGCATGTGTGTTTTGGAACTGCTAGTGTATTATAATGGTGATTAGAAGCAAGAGTTGGAGTTTGGTTTAAGCATGGCTTGAGTACATGAAATTGTAATCAGAAATAAGCTGTTTTAAAAAGTTAAATTTTTAGATTAATGTTGCTTATGTTGACTGGGTGTTGGAGACACGAATTTAAGGATTCAAGAGTAGTGATAAGCTGTAAAAGTGTGGTAATAAGCTGTTTAAGCATGGAGTTGAGGCATAAGCTGAAATTTGGGACTTAAGTTGCTACAAGTATGAGTTTAGAGATGAATAAACCTGTTTGGGGTGAAAGGTACAAGGTTGGAGCTTGTTGAAGCTCTAGGTGATGCTTAAGTTGTAAATAAGCTGTTTAGACAAACGCTTAAATTGGAATTTCAGTTGTTGCAGGTATGACTTTGTGATGATCATATTAGGAATGATATATTTAAGTTGGTATATATGAGTAATTTATGAATGATAAGCTATTTTGGCAATGGCAGACGTGCTTAAACTGCGATTAAGCTGTTTTGGGAATCTACAGAAGTGCTTAAATGGCGTTCGGGCTGTTTGCAAAGGTTGCCAGAGATAATTAACTATTGTAGAAGAGATTATGGAGGGTTGTGGCAAAGGTAGAAGCAGTTAAGTTGTGGTTAAGCTGCTGTGGGGATGAAAGTTAGGAGCAGAATCAATTAATTGAAGCTTAAGCATATTTGAAAAGTGGCCGAAAGTGATTCTGGTGAGTTCCTTTAGCTTAGAACCCTCCTTGGGTAAATTGTAGTGTGTGAGAAAACTGATTATTATAGGTTCTATTTGAATTTTTATTATCAAAATAAATGTTTTTAGTGAAACAGTTTAAATCCGGTTATTTAATTAAGTTTGGTTAACTAAACTGTTTTATTTTTATGGTTCAGTTCATGAACCATTTAATATGATTTGGTTTTTTTATGGTTCAGTGCAATTCAGTTTGGTGATATGGTTCAGTTAACCATATTTTTGCACACCCCTAGTCATAAGTGGAACCTTTCAAATACTACCCTTTTATAATGCAACTAATTACAGCACAATCAACAAACAAAAAATTCAATAAAAGTCCAACATTAAACATTAACAGATTATTGTAAAGGCTTGGTAAGCATTGTGTCAAATAGAGCACATGATTATATTATGTATAATAGTAACTTTTAGTGAACATGATAAGAATATTGTGAACTTATGGAATAACAATTGTGCTCCTATTTATACATATACAGCACCTTTATTCAGCAATGTACTTGCCAAATAACTTAAATACGCATGAACAGTACAGTTGCCATCTTACAAAGTTACTATTACATTGATATATCACCAGAAACTACTGCTTTATAGATACATCACTTTCTAAAGAAATTAGTCAATGATTTACCATCAAGCTCTTTCTTAAAGAACCTTGTCATAAATTCGTTGAGCGTGAAATCTCTATAAAGAGCTGGCTTCTCTGCTGATGCTAGCTCTGGTAAAGGACCAAAGAGCTTCTCCCTATTACCCGGGTTGAGGAAAACAGCAATCGAGACTCGTGGCTCGTTAGAAGGATTGGCTAATACACGATGATCAGCACTCTTATACTCCTCGTTCGAAATTATCTGACACAAAATTATGGATGTGAGCAATCCAAATTAAAAAAAATAAAGTAAAATGCTTGGCATTACGAAAAGAAAAGGCACGACACAATCACAAAACACTCATTGGCCATTACCCCTGTGATTTCCATCAAAACACCGCAAATTTTCTTCTTTCCTTGAAAAATTGATGTGAACATTTGTGTAGTTCGTGCACAAAATGTTTTGTACTACATAGTATTGCTCAAAAAGAAAAGACAAGGAAAGAAAAATAAAAATATAAAAATAAGAGAGAAAATATAATCGACCTGAAGTAAATCTCCAATGTTGATAACCAAAGCTCCATCAAGAGGCTTGACATTAATCCAACCATGTTGGGTCCTAACCTGTAAGCCACCAATATGATCCTGTAACAATACCGTCAATGCCCCTGGATCTGCATGGGAATTGAGTCCAACGGTAAGATTAGGCTGAGGGCAGAATGGGTAATAGTGGCCAACCATCACCCTCCCTTGCGACAAACCCAATTCCGTGAGCCTTTCTTCACCCAACCCTAATCCTTCACTCAACAAACCAAGCAAAATATCTCCCACACGCACCACTTCTTTATCCCACTCCATGACCTCCTTCCTACATACCTCCGGAATCTCCTTCTCTTCCGCTGGGACAGGTCCCATCTTAATCTGTGAAATTCCATTGAAATAATGATGAAATACCATTTTGGTTCTGAAAATTGTAATTTTAAAATAATTTCTTAATTTGAATTTGTAGAGCACATTAGTCCCATTGGGTTGATCATGTTAATCACTGAAACTGTTATGAAAGACTGATCAAATTGAGGATTTTTAATTTCAAACAATATGTTTGTTCCTGCAATTTTAGAAACTAGATTGATGATTGCATATAAAACTAACTTCTATTTATGCACAAATGAATTAATCAAAATCACCTATTTAGTGTGTGAGTAACACATGATCAAACGTATCAGAAGAAGGCATGACGAAAAGAAGAAAAACATGAAGAGCTTAAAGAACTTGAAAGAGTGATAAACTTTCAAGATGCAATTAAAGTATCTATCAGCAAACAGAATTAACTATAAAAACCATTGACTACTAACGACCAAAAAACAATTAACTAACTGAATTAGTAAGCAACAATCAGTAAACAGAACTGACTAACATAAACTCATTCTTGCAATACATGATTGAAAAATACTGTTCCAACTGAATTTTTTAATTTACAAATAAAAATCATTTGACGTATAATTTTAAAAGTATTCATGCTTTTTGTAGAAATGATTAGTTAACTGAATTTTCATATTTTTTCACTTTCTCATGGACATCTTTTCAAGTTTACTTTAGTGCACTGTGTACACTTAGTTTCACTTTAGTGAGATGCAATAGTGAGTCTAATCTTACTTTCACTTTATTAGTCACTAAAAGTGTTTTTACTATGGTCTGTTTGGCAAGGCATGATTTTGATCTTATAGCTTATAAGATATGTCTTATAAGTTCATTTGACTAAAATAGATCTACTTGGTAACCGTTACTTTTTCACGAGCTTATAGCTTATTTTTACCAGCTTATAGCATTTTTTGATAAGCTTATTCAAGTAGCTTATACCTTAAAGCCTATATTATCATTGTTTATCTCAATTTTACCCTTATAATCTTAATTGAAAAAAATTAAATATTCATAAAAAAATATATCACTTTTATATTTAAAGTTTAGTTTTGTCCGCTAGCTTATCCGCTCATCCGCTGGCTATTTTTTAAACAAACAGGGCCTTAGTCATTTTGGTCTTAGTCCTCAATGTGCTTTTTCGTTGGTTAAGTTCGTAAAATTACTAACAAAAAGACACGAGTACGTGTTTACGATTTGAATATATTTAAAAACTATAGTGACAAGGTCTCACATATTTAGAGATGAAAGTCACTATGTTCTCATAAATAATTTTCGAACCTGGAGTGTGTCACGCCAGCTGGCAGCTTTAGAAGCGAAAAGATCGACGTTGGATATATACGAAACACCAGTCCCCATCTCCCTACGGTACACCTTCTTCCTCTCGTCCGCAGGCTGTTCATGAAACTTCTTCATAGCACCAATCACACTTCGCATCAATTCTGGCGCGACTCCATGGTTGATCACTTGAAAGAATCCAACCGTACTCGCCGCGGAACGAAGCTGATCAACGACGGCGGCGCGGGAGTGGTGGACGGCGGAGAGGTCGATTGTGGGAATTTCTGGTTGAGGGAAATCTGAACGTGGAGTGAGGTCGGATAGGGTTTCGGGTGGATGGATGAAGAAAGATGGAATGGTTTTGATTCCGGAGTCTATTAGGCCTTTTACGCCGGACTTTGTTTCGTCGAATTCTTTCACCGCTTTCACACGGTCGTACGGTGGTGATGAGACGGTGGTTGGTGGTGGAGAAGGGGTGGCGATTGGTGATGATGACATTGTTGGAAAATGAATGAATGATGAGTGTGTTTGAAATTGAAGGAAGAAATTAAGTAGTTGAGTTGAGTTTGATTTTGAGTAGTAAAAGTTGTGCACTCAAACTCCACAATGTGAAATTGATTGATTTTGATTTTCAGAAATGGAGTTTTCTAGAATGGTCAAATGTGATTAGGATAAAGAGCTAACATGGTACGACTAAACTATGGTTATGTTAAATCAAATCAAAAGTAGTAATTTTATACTTTTTGTTACAGTATTTAATTTTTGTTAAGATTTAATTTTTTTTTATAAACCAATGTTTTAACTTTAAAAAAATTTAAATTTTTCATTTTTTAATACAATATTTTTGTTTTGATCATCTTAACGAATGATCTAAAAACACTCTTTAACATTTTCTTTATATTATTCTTAATTCTAATTTTGAGTAAACATACAAGTTTTTTTTTTAATCAATAACTTTTTTTTAAAGGAATTTTAATCAATAACTTGTTGGGCTATGACATGAGACTTAAGTAAACATGCAAGAGTTTAATGGAGTTAAATTTTTGCGTGAAAATTAACATTTTGGTGTTCGCTAAAGATCGTTAATCAATAATATTGATATACTATGTTTATTTAGATAAACAAAATGATAAATTATCGTTGAAACTTTCACACATAAATTAAGGGACCAAAGTTTGAACTTGAACACAACGTCTTACCTAGTAATTTTGTTATTTTTAAGGGACTTGTGAACTGATTTACTATGTTTTAGCTTATGGCTTAATAACTTTTTTGAGTAAATTGTCACTTTAGTCCCTGACTTTGCACCTCGTTATCACAAAGGTCTCTGACTCAGGATTAAATACAAAGTAGTCCCTGAATGTGCACTTCCTTTATCAGTTTAGTCCTTGACATTAAAAACTTATGTTAATTGATGAGGTGGCAAATGTTTTGTGCTAACAAGGTGCATGAAGTGTCACAGGGACTAAAGTGAAAGTAAAAAATGGTCACTTTGGTCCCCGAACCAAAAATCAATATCCCCAAATTGAATCTTAAATCCCTAAATCTCTTAATCCTAAATTTAATCCCTAAAAAGTATGTACCTTTTGCATCATTGATTTGCATTCATCATCCTTGCATATAGCTCTGCATCTTTGTTTGTCATTTTTCAACCATTTTATATTTCTTCCATGGTATACAGTGTAGTTCTTCACAGTTTCTTCGAATATATCCAAAGTTTCAAATTTCATTCCTAGCTCCAAGTGAACCTGACAAACTTTGCATTTGAATTAAACTGAGGGAAAACTTGTCTTCCATTTCTATCACATTCATTATCGGTACTAATATGGTTTCTAAGTTCTTCAGAATGGTAACTGTCATTATCGTTAGAAAAATCATTCTCAACAACATTATCTTTAACATTAATACCCATGATTTGTTAGGGACCTTAGCGACAGTAAATGTTTACTATCAGGGACCTAACTAATAGTAAGTATACACAGTCAGAGACCTTAATGACCATTTTAGTGTTTTCTGTTTGTTTATTCTATATGTTCATGACAACTTCATTGAGGAAGATGACTCAATTCTTGACGAATGAGCAACACTCTGTTGGGACGAGTTTGCACCAACATCCATCATCATGTGATTCGATTTTGGTGTTTAATGAAAGATTTGATTTTGAACAAAAGAGATAATTAGATGAGATTAAGGGATTTGAGATTCAATTTGAGAATATTGATTTTCGGTTCAGGGACCAAAATGACTTTTTTCTACTTTCACTTTAGTTCATGTGACATATCATGCACCTTGTCAGCACAAACACATTTGTCACCTCATCAATTAATGAAAGTTTTTAACGTCAAAGACTAAACTAATAATGAAAGTGCACTTTTAGAGACTACTTTGTATTTAATCATGAATCAAATATCTTTGTAACAACGAGGTTCATGGTCAAGATTAAAGTGAGTATCTACTCTAACTTTTTTTAGTCATTGAGTACGTAGAAATGTATTTAGAGATAGACGTGGTGAGTAATAAATTAAAGGTGACACATAACATAAGCAAAAGCCAATGCGTGGAATTTGGATTTACTGCATTCAGACAAACAACTGTAGTCAGTCAAGTCTAAGTATATACCGTTAAATTCATGCATGGCTTCCTATTACGACACGTTATCTCTTGGACCTATGCTACATCCTCTGTAAGTAAAGATTAGGGCTGGACAAACGGTCGGATGCGGTCGGTTTCGGCCGCAAAATCTCAATCCGACAGATCCGACGGTCCATAAATGGCCACCCATCTCCGTCCGTTTACATGTTCGGTTAGATACGGTGGCGGGTTGTACGGTTTTTGGTCGAAACGGGTGGTTTGAAACGGGTGAAAGAAAAGAAGAAGAGAGATCATGATCTGACAACAACAATGAGTCTCATAAGAACTGCAAAACTCCAAACCCCCAACAGCACTGTCTTTCATATCTCTTGTTGTGGAGAAGAGCACCTACTTAAGAATCTACATACATGGTGAGAACCATGGTAACAAGTATTACAGAGTACAACATGTAGGAGAGGCATCACAAAATTCAATTATTTAAGCTTCTAGAAATACATATCAATGTCTTGCTGCAAAGAGAAATTTCTGAAACTAGAGACTTCTTTGTTCTTTTGAGGAAGGGAGTTCTGTGTTAGTTACAGTTAGGGGTGGAGTAGAGAAACTCAAAAAGTGAAATGAAAAAACAATTAAATTAAAACAAGTAGTAGTATTATTATGACTGAGTCTAGTTACTTTTCACAGTTTTCAAGTAGCAATATGAGTCAAGCTGTCAAAGTATGGGTCTCCCAAGAAGTGTCAGTGTCCAGTCATACTGGGTCGGTCGGTATTGGGTTTCTATGGGCCAGTAAATTCAAACCGAACCGACCCTTAAATATCCAGCCTAAACCATTTTTATGAACCCGCTGAACCCGGTTTAACCGGATAACCCGACCGACTCGGTTCGGGCTAAACGGGTTGGGCAGTTTGGGCCGTTTTGTGTGTTTCTTGTCCAGCCCTAGTAAAGATTAAGAATAAGAATTCCATGCAATCCTCTCTCTTTTTCATTTCTTTTTAAGTAAATAAATTTTACACAAACCAAAACAATTAATAAATCACTAATGCTTAATGACGCGACACTTACCGTCGTGAAATACACATGACCTGTATATTCCACAATACACTATTTCAGTTTTAAAAATTTATTTTAATTAAAATTTTATTTAAACAAATTAAGTGAAGCCACGCACATAGTCGTGCAATGTCGTGTCATTTAATATATCATCTCATATATTTTTCTCTCTGTAATAAATAACTAAGGATAATATTGGTAAAACAATATTAAAGTTGTATTGAACTTTGAAAGTGATAATTAAAAAGAAACAAAAATTTTCTTTAAAAGTGACAATTAAAAAAGAACAGATGAAGTATATTTCTGATCAAATAACTCACATAAGTGTGATAGTGAGAGCATCAAATAGTAGTGATTGATTACAGAGCATCTTGATATACGTGTTTACATCTAAAACCAATCTAAAATAAAACCTTGAACAAATTTAAATAATAAAGAAACACACTAAATTAAAATTTATTGGATGTGATTTTATAACAACTATTCGGATGGGATCAGATTCCAACCAAACCAAACCAAACCGTAGGCAAAAATATTAATACTTATTTATTTTTCTACTAGTATAATATATTATATTAATTTATTATTTGTTAGTTTTTAATTTCGTTAATAATACTTATTAGTTAAATTTAATATATTTTTTACTATTTCACAATTTTCAAACCTAATCCATTATTTTCATTTCTAATTGTTAACTATTAGTTTATTATATGTTATATTTTGCATCAAATTTATGATTTTTCGCCGTCTTAATAAAATTAATTTTAATAGATTTTTTTCACAAAATTCTAATTTGAATATCCAAAAATCGGTCCAAACTAAACCACATAAAATTGGATTGAGTCGGATCGGGCTTTTTTGCATCCAAACCTAATAGAACGTGGGTGTTTAAATGTTTTGATAGAATATTTTTTGCTTCATAACTGATACAAACTGCGCCGCATACATCCTCTCCTAATATGTAGAGCTGGATTGCCTACAATAGCAATCCCCGAGTGTGACAAATAATTACTTTTTAGTCTCACAATGAATGGTTCATTTGTAAAAAAGTTGTCCCAAAATGAATGCGCCTTCATTTCCAAAGCAATACTAATTACTACCTCCGTCCCTAAATATAAGACCTTTTTGAGAAATTTTTCTCTTTTTATAAGACCCCTTTGGTATTTTCAAGTATATTAATTAATTCTTTACCAACGTACCCTTATTTGTTTTATATCTTTTTCTTCAATCAACTTTAAATACTATGTTAAAAACATACATTAACTCTCTCTTTTAAAGGATAAAATTGTAAAAACAATAGTAATTACAAACAAATTTATTACCACTTTCAATTTTCTTAATTCCCGTTATTTTTTCTAAAGGGTCCTATAATTAGGGACAACGTAGTACTTGTATTATAGTTCTACAACTAATACTACTTTCTTACTCTCAAGTCTCAACTCAATATATTCACTATGTATTCGCGCATGATGACTCGTACTGTAAACTTATAAATTAAAATTTAACCATGAGACTGTTATCAACAGTTAAATGCCCATTTGATTAGAAAATAAAATCGTTGTAATAAGAGTAATTATGGGGTAACCATTGTCCGAGTTCGAATCCGAAACCTTGCGGTGTGTGTGAGTTCAAGTGGTGCTTACCACTTCGTCACAGACATGAATAAATAAATAAATAATCATGGAGTCAAATTATAATACCAATAAAATATCTATGACTATGACTAGCGATTCGGATGATTGAATGTACATAGGTCATCCATAAAAGAAGTTTGATAAGTAACCCCTGTTGAACATGCAAGTTTTTATATCTAAAAGTATTCTACACATCTGCGTTCAGAACAACCATTTCAAGTAACCATACCCTCTAAAGATAAATAAATGTGGTTAAAAGGTAAGGGGACAGCAATATGTGTAAATCATTCAATCTCCTCAATCAAACATTTGCCTCTGGATTCTGCTTTATTGTTCAATTTTTCAGCCTTATTACTCCCCTGAAATTCCATGGCTGATGTCTTTTGTGCCGTTACGATGGCTGCTAAAGAGGACCAAACTTCCTCTGGCTGCTCATGAACCCAACACATGATGAAATATATCTTCCTTTCTGCCTGCTTAATACTACTTCTAATCTCGTCCCTCCTCGACTTTCTTGGCTTTTCTGATTTCCCCTCCTTTTCTCCTTCTTGAATCAAACGACGCATGTCGCAAAGGGCACACACCATAGCAGGGCTTCCCAATGAAAGTAGACTGATCACATCATCAATAACACCTAAACCCAATTGCAGCCCCCCCATGTGTCTGTAAGCTGGAGAGCATACCTGCTCCAAGCAATGAGTGAGGGCTTCCAGTACAGTCTCTGGCTGCCCACCTTGACCCAAAACTGAGGACACACTCAACACAACCATGACTGACCCTATTGGATCTGACCTCCAATCTCCGTTGTAGAGGCGAAGAGTGAAGCAGTAGCTGTATAATATATCAACAAGGTGAACAGTTAAAAGGGGTGACGGCTCCTTGGAACTAAGCCTACTTAGAGGAGGTAGCGGAACTTCAGGGCCGAGAGGAATTTCGCTTGATTCATTACTTTCAGTTTCATCTTCCAATTCCTGCTCTGAAAGAGTTTGAACAAGTTGAGTTCCTTCTTTACTAAGACGGATTTCTCTGGCAGAAAGCTTTGACCACCATGGATCCCATGGTTTGATCATCTTGCTCAATTCCCCACAAGCAATAGCTCTCTGAAATTGTTTCTTCTCTTCAAAAGATAAATCATCGAAACTGATTTCTTGTCCTGTAGGGAAATGAAAATAAAATCAGCCTCACCCAACCATAGACAAAAATCTGTTTTACTGGTGATGCAGGGGTAGAGCAGTTAGAAGACACACGCAATAAAGGATATGTATTCAATAGGAACATACCTGACATTATTTTTTCCATCGTCTCCTCGGACAAAGCTGAATCTTCAAAAGCTGAGAAAACAATCAGATAGAAATTTAGTACCCTTCTTTATTGGTATAATTAGGAAATTGAAAATTATGACCTCAAAAACTCTTCCAACATAATCAAACACAAAACAATAAGAGTTCACTTATGATGTGATAATTTGTTTACAAAATTACATTCGTTAAATGATCAACAATGCTAGGCTGTAGTTATTCTAAAATCCACTAAACTAAATGCTTCCGTGACTGTACATCATTCAGCAACTATGAAAGACCATCTTCTAAAGAATTAACTTGTTTACAAAGTCACAAACATTTAGTGGTCCTGTAACAAATAGCAACAGCAAACAGATGTTTTTCATTGACAGAATAAAATAAAAAGCAAACTGATGGCAACTCCTTTTATATTGGTGGTGCAACACTTTTTTGCGAAATCCGCCTCTTGAAATTTACTACATTAGATCCATAATGAGTCTGACTATTAGAATGGCACGAGGACATGGCAACTGCAACAGGTATACTGAGACAGTGGGATGACAATGCCAAGCTGCGAGAGGAGGGTAGCCCATCTTATTCATTAGGGGATATTTCAGATTTTCGGCAACCTAATATTGATAATAATAAAAGGAAACCCTTATTCTATGAAAAGGTCGGATGAGCAGCGGGATAACACGCATAAAAAACCTCAATTGATCTTCTCTCTCCAGTTTCTCTTTGTATCTAAGCCAGTCAGCCCTCTCTGGATAACCCTACCCATCTTATGGGGATAACACACAGGAAAATAGGCGTCATTATAATAGTTATCGGCCAAGTGCTTCTAATGATGCATGATCCGTGTATGATAGGAGTACATGAATACTCTTTCCCTAGTCTCTCTCACTGAACACTGAGCAGAGCAATGCTAACTGCAGTTCTTAGAGCTTTATAGATTAGTGTCTATTAACTATGTCAGCTAGAAATAACTGACAGAGTGACAGTTAATAATACTGTTGTTCATGCATCGTAAAGTTCAACAAGCAAATAAAAATTAAATTCAGTTACAATCAAATTCTCTCTAACACTAATTTTCCAAAACTTCATTAATAATAACTTAATAAGGATGTTGTGAAGCAGATGACGCACGGGCATGAGGCCACATTTTCATTGTGAATTTTGATATTTCATTCTTCTTTGGGCTCCTTGTCTTGGAAACATGGCATTTTGATTTCTCTTGGACAGTGTAGTAGTCCAAGGTATACTATGACATGTGAGTAGGAGAAGCTATAGAATGCTGATCTCCAGACAGAGGGAGACGGATAGTGATGTGGACTTATGCCGCCCTACACAATCTGCCATTTGGTGCTGCAAGTCCCCCAGAGTCATAGTGAAATCAAACCAGAAGCTGGACTCATCATGCAGCAAGAGAAACATGTATTATATGTGTGTATGATGACATTGGCCGCTCATTCCACAAGACAGCTTTGATTACAGCAAACTCTGAAATGGAGAAGAGAAGGGAGGGGATGGGGTGTTCCTGAATTTACATATTTGGATGAGATTTGCAGAGTTACAAGTTATTATTGGCCCACGATGTTCTATTCTCAAGTTGCCACGTTAAAAGTTATAGTGCCACTGACGCATATTCGCTATGTAACAAGCAATCTTGCCTGGACTAATTTGAATGACAGTAACATCTCTCAGGAAGTACAGGGGCATAATCCTTCAAGTTCAGGGGCCGATTTGGAGGTTTAGTCAAATGTTTCACTGAAATTTACGTTTTAATAGAGCCCAATACATTGAATAACGAACTCCACATTTTGGGATAGAGATAGGATGTTGTATTGTTTTGAGGAAAAGGTTGTTGAATTGAATGTCATTATTATAACTAAAAATATATGCTTCAGAAAGAAAATACAAAACTAACTAAATTTACATGCAAAGATAAATATCAAACAGAGTGCAGTGAAACAACTCTGAAATATCTGAATTTCTGAAAGCAAAGCAAAAAATACAGATAACTTACAATCCTCATCCATGCTATCCATTTCCTCTTCTGAATGAAATCTCTTCAGTATGTCCAACATTTTTTGTTTGGTTTGTTCATTAGGTTGCATTTGCTGGAGCTCTTGAACTACATTTTCTTTCATGAAGGATTCAGTACAACGAAGACTATGAGACTGTAAAATTTACAATAAAAGGGATCAAAAGAAGTTCATAACAAGCAAGGAACAAGATTTAAAATTAGAGTATCTATAGAAAGGAGTGAATTACTAATATAGTTTCACGTCCACAACATGAACTTTGGTTTTGGTCTCCTAATTTTTCTTCGTTTGATGATATATTCCTCATGAGAGAAATGTAATGATTGACAATTTTCATTAGAGAATTTTGAGGACACGATCAGAAGTTTTATGAAATCTCTTTTTTTTAGGAAGTTTTATGAAATCTTTTAAAGCAAAGAAAAGACTCAATAATATAGATCATTGAAACTTGACTGAGTTTCTAGATATATTGAAGCAGATCACATGTTGACATATGTCCCTTACCGCATAGGTAGATATTACAACGTCCAGATCTTGACTTAGAACTTTACACCATGTTCAAAGAACACAACATTTGGTTCTCTTTCAATTTTTGTTCTTCTCCTTGAGTATCTCTTATGAGTTTAGTGAAGAAATTCAAATTCACGGCTCAAGATATCATTGAAGAACGATCAATAAAGTAAAAATTCAAAAGAGCTTTGAAAAAATAAATAAATAAATAAGGCTAGTGTTAAAGGATAATATTATCCAATTAACCAATCCAAGATTTGAAAAAGGTTATAAAAACAACATCATCAAAATGAAGTTAAAAAAATATCCCTGAAATTAAAGATCCTTGACTGCATTAGTCTTTCTAGGTTGGAACTTTTAGTCCCAGACATAGATTGAAGGGGCTAATATGATCAAGGGTTTTTAATTCCACAGTTCGATTAGGAATTTCATTAATTTCAAGGACCAAATGATTTAACCCTTTACAATTTCAGCGATCAAATTGATGATTACATTAACAATTTTACAAAACCATATACATCAAATTAAAGTATAACATTGCAAAATAAAAGAGTTGTCATCACATAATTGGACCATTGACCAAAGTAAAGTATGCACAATACATGCAGATGAAGATACAAAGATACATGCACAGAAACAAGGCAGCCACACTACAAGAACAGTACCTTGGCTTGATAGCCTCATCCAAATATATCTTCTAAAATTAACATTCAGTATCAAAATTGAAATGATACTTTCTTTAAAATTTGTTGAACACGAGAAGTGAAAAGAGAAATGCAATGGTAAACAAAGTAAGCATACTTTCTCAATCAGTAAATGTTATGTCCAAAACATTTGTAGCATATATATTATTGACTGTCGAGTCTTGACACGCTAGTGCCACATAACATTATGTAAAATCAACTAGTTAGTTAATGGTGTTGTGTCACACACACAGCTTTGCAACACAAATTAAACATAACCAGCTCATATCTACTTCGAGGTAGCTTTACTTACTTTATAGCATGGGAGGGAGCAGTATCGTGAATTGCATCGAGGACATGTGTATTGGGAGAACTGCTTCTGACATCTGTTTTTGTATGAAAAAAGTATAAAAGAG
This sequence comes from Medicago ruthenica, assembly GCA_018208015.1. NCBI lineage: Eukaryota > Viridiplantae > Streptophyta > Magnoliopsida > Fabales > Fabaceae > Medicago > Medicago ruthenica. The sequence goes on from CM031371.1 coordinate 96,657,758, forward strand.
AGTAGTTTGATCAGTACTTCTACTAAGAAATGAATATTTGAAAAACTCTAAAAAAAATGATTAATTTTCATTGCAAAGGCAAACACGACATAGAACTCAAATCAAACCAGTTTTCCAAAACTAGGGTCTATGGTCTTAGTACCGTATGATTTTCAAGGAAGTAAAATCCAAACTATTTTGCATACACATTCAGTGGTAAAGCTAAGAATGCTTTTGTTAAAAGTAAGAATCTTTAGATATTCCTTTAATTGTACAACTTCCTAGATCGATTGTTATTACTCCTAGAGTGTTCAACTTCCAGGCTAGTGCTTACTAAATAAGCATTCAATGTATCTATTGTAAAGCCATTATAAATACAAGGTGTGTGATCTCATTATAGACACACAGAGATTTACAAAGAGCTTTACATCTTTTACATGGTATCAGAGCTGGTTCTGATTCTGTGACATTTCTCTGTGCTTCGCTACTGCTGCCGGTGGCGGCATTTGCCGCCAGCAGCACCGCCTATTAGTAGTGTTCTGTTCCTAGGAATGTGTTTATCACTGTGCTCATCGCTTTCGGTGACCTTCACACCCTTTCCGCTGTGCAAATACCAGCTGCCAGAGGTGTTTATCACTGTGTTCATCCCTTCTAGTGACCTTCACGCACTTTCCGCTGTGCAAATACCAGCTGCCACTTTTCCGATGCGACTCAACACCGAGTGCCACCACCATACCGCCGCGTAATCCTCCGGCGTGCACAATGACTATTTCTCCGCTGCCATCTTCCGATGAATGCGCCTCCACGAGCCGCTTTTTCCCCTGCGCGTGAGCCCCACGTGCCGGCGCCAAATCAGCATGTAAGAGTGTGTGCCCAACTATCCGGTTAATGGTTTCCAGATCCAGCCATCGCAGGTCCCCCTCTGCCACATTCAGTGTTTTTCATTTGGTGACTCAGTTACTATATTCACACATGATTATCCATGGTACATTCTCTTCCCGTTGATGATCACTTGATGGTGACTTTTGATTTGTTGTAACAAGCTTGGTGCATGTGTCATATGCTCCAGCTTGAGGAGGGGTGTTAAAAGTAAGAATCTTTAGATATTCCTTTAATTGTACAACTTCCTAGATTGATTGTCATTACTCCTAGAGTGTTCAACTTCCTAGGCTAGTGCTTACTAAATAAGCATTTAATGTATTTATTGTAAAGCCATTATAAATACAAGGTGTGTGATCTCATTATAGACCCACACAGAGTTTACACAGACTTCACATATTTTACAGCTTTTAAGTTTCAAAAGTTATTCTAGAAAATAACTATCCATCTTTTCCTAAGTCTCACAGATTACCTCAATACAGTAATCAGAATTCCTTTTAACCATTAGTAAAAGTAAATTTATTCCATCTACACATGACATGACATGCTGCATGACTCAACTATCAAGCTTAAGTGCTTAATAACTGAAAGTGAAACTATTGAAAAAATGAGTAAATAATTAAATATCAGCTCATCAGTCCTAATAAAGTTCACTTATAAAATAGCTAAAATAAACAGAATTATATATCTCTTACATAAGATGAGATTTAGAAAATTAAACAAATGAATAAAAAACAAAAGCAGGCAGACATTATTTATTCATGATCTCAGTATAAAATATCTAATATGTTAAAAAAACTATGATAAGTTCCAGAGTAACATACACATGACAGATTATTCGGGCTGGGTTCAGTGAGGAAGTAGAAGATTGGTCAGATGTAACAATAGTATCTGTCATTATTCAAACACGGGAGCCAACAAATTACTTTCCTTTGATTACCAACTGCAATTTTCTCCTTGAGAAATCAGTATTTCAGTTGCAGTCCAAGGTGTTGGGTCCAGATAGCAAATGCAAGTATTTGATATTTCAGTATATTCAGATAGTACTCAAGCCACTTCAAATTGACACTAAGTTGTGATCACTAATCAGAGTCTGCAATCAGCAATCATTCTCCAAGGAAAATCACAACACAATCAGCTATCAACTACCTCATGCTACTTTCTACTCCCGGGAGCCTGAAGCATAGGAGTGGCATGTGATTTCTCAAATTAATCAAGTCAATCACCTAGAAGTTGAACTTCTGTTGGTAAGGCTTCTCAATATTTTTATTAATTTCCCTATTAAAAAAAATCACAAATCATTTGGTCAAATTATCTTAAAATGTTCAATCCACGAAAATCTCAGACATAATCTGCATGAAATAAATCAACTAGAAGTTAAACACATTGCACTTTATTTCCACATACAGTCACAAAAATATAAAAAGGACAACTTGGTGGTGCTATAAATCCCCTGCCATTGCAGGGTCTAGAAAAGGGATGGCCCTATTGTGGATCTCTTTTCTCTTATAAGCAGCCTTACATTGCATTTGCAAAAGGCTGATTTCACAGCTCAACTTGTGATATCCTAGTCACAAGGCAGCAACTCCACTATTAAAATGATACGCTGATGTATGTCATATTATTTGGGAAAACATTACAAAAATTGAGGATCCACTATAAACACTACTAAAATTTCAATATTTCCTGATATTAGGAGATAAGGTCATCTAGTATTCTAACGTTGATGCCTCAGTGTGACGTTATGGTTATAATACAGTGGCATAATGTTGCAGAAAGAAACTAGCCCAGCTAAGCTTGATCACACATTTTACGCCATATGGCTGGACTCAACTTCAACAACGTAGGTCATTTTTCCAGGCTCAAGCTTTGTCTAGTGATATAATATAATCAAGGGTCGTTCCACCGCACTAATTAATTAGAACTCTTATTACTAAGCTAAAATAATGTGTTTTCACTCAAACAATTGGGTAATGATACGGACCAAGCTACTTCTCTAACACCGGAGTCTCTAGTAAGTATTTATACATAGGCCTACTTAACAAGCTTTTGTGCTCTATGAAGCATGGCCACAGACATGGACACCGATAATAATTTGAGAAAATGACATAATTCAATGTAATCATAGGTGTCGGTGTTGGACACACCTTATCCTAGGAGTGTTTGTGCTTCATAGTTTGTGCTCAAATAATCTTTGAATGACTTAAACCTATCTCTTAACTAACTAAAATGTTATCATTGAAATTCATAACAAATTTATTAAGGATATTGCCTAAATTCATCAATTGTTCCATATATGATTCCAACTTCAAATTGTTGTAATTTTAGAGTTTTATTTTATTTCAAAAGTTAATTAAAAATAAGATTTATTTTACTTAACTATTATTTTGACCACATGTTGATATACTTAGTCAAAGTTGTAAATGTGGGTTGGTATTGATGCTTGAAATAAGCCTATTTTATCTCAAGTTAAGATTATTAACTTTATTACTGGGTCAATAGCTTAGGCTTATTTGTAGGAACAGTTGTTCTACACATTTATTCAATTGCCTTCTTCATTATAAGGAACAAAACAACTAGACCACGTTTTTTAATTCAATGATTTTTCCAATTTCGATCAATAAATTCATTGGCCTATAAATTTGATATTTTGGTAACTCTAAGTACATTTTTAGTGACTTCGTCACGCCTCAGGTTATATAACGGTTTATTATTTTGCAGGTTACATATTAGTTGTTGGTGGAGAATGTTGATAGAGTTGTATTTGTGCCTAGTTATACAACAGATAAGTTTAATGATCTCTCTTGCTTATATTTTATTGACGTTATATGTATACCCTGATTATTATTTAAAGATAATTATTATGACTAATTTATACTACACAAATTCAATCAAAACATATCAAAAGAACACAAATTTCTACTGACCCAGATTTTAAAAGGACAATAGATTTCACACAGAACATTTAACAAACAGCTTATATGCACATTAAATAGTAGAAAATGTGAAAGTAGTACTAACCGTAATCTCCAAGGTTCTTAGTTCTCTTTCGTTGGTGCAATCAACAAGATGGGATGTAGATTCTTTTATTGGGACGGTTGAAGGTTTTGTGGGCGCCAGAAGATACGAGATGGAATGAAAATTGCTCTTCACAGTGACACAAGGTAATTTGATTTGGGCTTAGGTATATAAATTATAATAATGGATGATGTTATTCACACCTCCTGTTCTTGTTTCTACACCCCCCTCGTATTTCATTTTTAATTTGTTTTTTATAAAAAAAAATAAATTTTCTTTTTTCGTCTCAAAGTTTGTATTCAGAATTTTCACTATTAAATTATGCATTCATTTGACCAGAAAAACATGGCAATGTTGACCCAAAAAAATTACGCATCCTGGTTTTTCAAAAATATGGAAAACGGTAGTTCAAATATGGTTAGAGGGCTAGAGGCATAAAGCCATTAGCTATGTTTTTTCTCTTTATAAAAGAGTTGTCGATTGGCCATGCTTTTTTTAGAGAAAAATATCATTGAGATACTAAAATAAATATAGTAGAATCAAATTGACTTTTTTTTTTTCTTAAGGAAGAATCGATTTGACTATGAGTTAAGATATTTCTCATTCTTATTTTTAAGACCAACACTAGTGATTAAAAGAGTAAAAAACATGAACATAAATAATTTTTAGAAGTCAATAAAAAATTAACAAATTAAAATCTTAATCCTAATAATGAAATTAACATCTTGCAGATATGGTCAATAATCAAAAATAGTGTAAGATTCACAGTCTTTAATCACGTCCATCTATGTAAAAATAAATTGTTGGTGTTTGCATATATCAACTATAGGTGGTCTTTAACTTGACCAATCCAACCACGTGGTCACAAGTCAAATGTAAGGGAGAGTGTTGAATCAATGATAACCTCTACAAGTCCCTACTCAAAATACATTATTGATTAAATTAGCACTTTCATTAAACACATGGAATACAATTAGGAGGTGCTTGGAGGCCCTTAATACAAGACAAACAATTAGAGAGGGTTTTGTAGCAGTACATCACCGTTGAAATAAAACAATGACTAGAGGGGGTTGTTATTTCTCTTCTCCATTATCATGGCCGTTAACTAGGGGTTGTTGGGTCATGAAGGGAGCCCGAGGGACCGTCCACATCGTGGCCTAAGCAACCACATAAGTGAGAGAGACGTCACACTCTTACCCAAAACATTAAGACAATGGGTTTATGGGTCCTCTCAATCGTGCTCCCCCCCTCAAGCGGGGGCTCTTACTTGCTTGTATTGTCGTTGTTGCTTTCTCTGCAAGAGAACCGACATGTGGAGTTGGTTGTACCCTTCGTCGAAGGAAGAACAACCACACAAGTGAGAGACACCACACTTTTACCCAAAACCTTAAGGCAATGAGTTTATGGGTCCTCTCACTTATAAAGTGTTCAACCTCCACTTTTCTATCCGATGTGGGACATATAACTCACAATTGCACACTTAACAATATAAGAGAGCGATGATTATGCCGCATCTACTTTTCGGTGCAAATATAACTATTGGGTCTAGTGCCATTTTATTGCGACAACAATATTTAAATATTGAGAAAAAATTAAACAATTAAGACGAAATACATTGAAAATAGCAAATGAAACTTATAAACATGTAAATGGAACAATTAAAAGAATTTAAGATCCTGACAAAATAAATAGAATAGAACGACCTTACTAGAACATGAGTTGTTTTACAGGATCATATTATTGTGTCCTTGATTTCTAAATAAAAGTCTAGTGGATGAATTATCACTGTGTGATCAGAGCGACAAATTAAAATCATTTTTCCGAAAATTGCTTAAATATATATTATATTTATCAAAATATTGTGAAGATCCTAAGTTAAAAGTGAAGTTATGAGTTTAACAAAAACTAAATTGCTTAAATCTTATATAAGATCAACATATTTTTTTGTTGATGTACCAAGGCCACACAAAACCAATATGATTACCTAAAATTGTCATCAAAATTATTCATACTATTTTTATTTGTTCATAAGATCCTAATTAACAATCCATTCCATTAATTGAATCCCATGCAAACTTCGTTTTTTCTGTCTGCATGTAATGTATACAGGCCACGCAGAACCATTAATTGCTAACACTTTAAGAAACTAAGATTACCACAGCCACACACACGACACGCAAACATGCACAACCATAAACCCACTTTTGGAATTTTGAGTTTAGGCTCAATGTGTACATACATGTGATGTGAGCTTCAAAAGCATTGATTGATTAATTAACCCACTTTATCCCTATTTGTTTACTTCGTGTGCACTATGTTCATTTTCCACTTCTTTACGTAATGGCCACTTGCCATTAGAAGCAATAATTAATGTTTACACTTAACAGTATCTTCCTAATAAAATTTAAAGGTAGGATTGTACCAAAAAAAACTAAATAGATAGTCCCGTGAGTAAAAACTCAACTGGTAAAGACATTGAATTATATATATAGGACTGAAGTTCGAACATTAAATTTCTCATTTATTCATATTAAATGTGAAATTGTAGTCACTAAACTATTCAATGAAATAAAAAATTAAAGTTAGTTATTATTAAAAAAACACACATGGAATTTAAATACTATTGATATAGAAGTAACCAAAGGAAATTGTCACACACAACCGGTAAATCAATGAATATCCTTTAGATTTGTAGACCAATAAACAACCCAGCCCATACAAACTTAATAAACCAAACAAGCAAAATTATAAATAAAAGATGGAAATTTTACCTTATACCCTTATACCTTCATCTCCACAAAACATAACAAATTTCAATTAGAGGTTTAGATAAATTTTCAGAAATCTTTTTCCTCCGGTCTACAATTTTGGTTATCGGAAAACTTAACTCAAGTTTTCTAGAAATTTATTCTCTTCCACAAAACTTTTATGTATCGAAAATATTTTGTGAGGTTGAAGTCAAATGAAAAAAGAAGTAAAATTGAATTTTTTTTTATAATTTTAAAAGGTGAATGTATAAGTGTAAGGGTACAAGATAAAATTTTATAAAAGAAATAGAAGAATATCTTTACCATTGGGCTTTCGGCTCTCTTTTGTATATAAAAAAGAATAATATATTTACCATATTATCTATCTATGACACACTGATTTATACATCATTATCATAATTGTAAAGTAGAATATAATAACTTGTGAATGATGCACATAATATTAATTAAAAAGTAAAATTGAAAAAATTTGATATTCCATTAAAAATAAAATGGGGCATTCATTTTGTTTTGTTGCAAATGTGACATTCATTGTAAGACAAAGGGAGAAATACAAAAACATATATTAACTTGTTCAGACGACATGAAAGACAATTAAGTAAAACAATATGTATATTTGTTGGAATTTTTTAGAAGGAAGGTTAGAGGTGTGTTCAAAAAGTCACCATTGAAGCACTACCAAAGAATAGTATACCATTCGGAAAAAAAGCCATGATTCAAAAAACACTTGAATGGTCACAACTTAAGAGTCTGCATATACATAATCAAACGAAGGTTTATATTTTAGTCGGTTCATAGATTGGATATTAAGGTTTAACCCTCCCATCATTTTCAGTTGCAACTAACTCTATCTTCTTTTTCAATCAAAGCAAGAGTTTGCGATGGTATGAGAAACTTCTTACTTACTGTTATAAAGAACTATACAATCTATTGTAGTATGAAAACTTATTTAGGACTATCTATAGGGATTTTTTGGCTTAATACAAAAAATTTAAACAGACTTTATTCTAACATTTCATGTACTCTCAATTGATAACATGACTAATTCATTCAATCTATCTTAACATTTGTTGATCTTATATAAGATTTAAGCAATTTAGTTTTTGTTAAACTCATAACTTCACTTTTAACTTAGGATCTTCACAATATTTTGATAAATATAATATATATTTAAGCAATTTTCGGAAAAATGATTTTAATTTGTCGCTCTGATCACACAGTGATAATTCATCCACTAGACTTTTATTTAGAAATCAAGGACACAATAATATGATCCTGTAAAACAACTCATGTTCTAGTAAGGTCGTTCTATTCTATTTATTTTGTCAGGATCTTAAATTCTTTTAATTGTTCCATTTACATGTTTATAAGTTTCATTTGCTATTTTCAATGTATTTCGTCTTAATTGTTTAATTTTTTCTCAATATTTAAATATTGTTGTCGCAATAAAATGGCACTAGACCCAATAGTTATATTTGCACCGAAAAGTAGATGCGGCATAATCATCGCTCTCTTATATTGTTAAGTGTGCAATTGTGAGTTATATGTCCCACATCGGATAGAAAAGTGGAGGTTGAACACTTTATAAGTGAGAGGACCCATAAACTCATTGCCTTAAGGTTTTGGGTAAAAGTGTGGTGTCTCTCACTTGTGTGGTTGTTCTTCCTTCGACGAAGGGTACAACCAACTCCACATGTCGGTTCTCTTGCAGAGAAAGCAACAACGACAATACAAGCAAGTAAGAGCCCCCGCTTGAGGGGGGGAGCACGATTGAGAGGACCCATAAACCCATTGTCTTAATGTTTTGGGTAAGAGTGTGACGTCTCTCTCACTTATGTGGTTGCTTAGGCCACGATGTGGACGGTCCCTCGGGCTCCCTTCATGACCCAACAACCCCTAGTTAACGGCCATGATAATGGAGAAGAGAAATAACAACCCCCTCTAGTCATTGTTTTATTTCAACGGTGATGTACTGCTACAAAACCCTCTCTAATTGTTTGTCTTGTATTAAGGGCCTCCAAGCACCTCCTAATTGTATTCCATGTGTTTAATGAAAGTGCTAATTTTATCAATAATGTATTTTGAGTAGGGACTTGTAGAGGTTATCATTGATTCAACACTCTCCCTTACATTTGACTTGTGACCACGTGGTTGGATTGGTCAAGTTAAAGACCACCTATAGTTGATATATGCAAACACCAACAATTTATTTTTACATAGATGGACGTGATTAAAGACTGTGAATCTTACACTATTTTTGATTATTGACCATATCTGCAAGATGTTAATTTCATTATTAGGATTAAGATTTTAATTTGTTAATTTTTTATTGACTTCTAAAAATTATTTATGTTCATGTTTTTTACTCTTTTAATCACTAGTGTTGGTCTTAAAAATAAGAATGAGAAATATCTTAACTCATAGTCAAATCGATTCTTCCTTAAGAAAAAAAAAAGTCAATTTGATTCTACTATATTTATTTTAGTATCTCAATGATATTTTTCTCTAAAAAAAGCATGGCCAATCGACAACTCTTTTATAAAGAGAAAAAACATAGCTAATGGCTTTATGCCTCTAGCCCTCTAACCATATTTGAACTACCGTTTTCCATATTTTTGAAAAACCAGGATGCGTAATTTTTTTGGGTCAACATTGCCATGTTTTTCTGGTCAAATGAATGCATAATTTAATAGTGAAAATTCTGAATACAAACTTTGAGACGAAAAAAGAAAATTTTTTTTTTTTTATAAAAAACAAATTAAAAATGAAATACGAGGGGGGTGTAGAAACAAGAACAGGAGGTGTGAATAACATCATCCATTATTATAATTTATATACCTAAGCCCAAATCAAATTACCTTGTGTCACTGTGAAGAGCAATTTTCATTCCATCTCGTATCTTCTGGCGCCCACAAAACCTTCAACCGTCCCAATAAAAGAATCTACATCCCATCTTGTTGATTGCACCAACGAAAGAGAACTAAGAACCTTGGAGATTACGGTTAGTACTACTTTCACATTTTCTACTATTTAATGTGCATATAAGCTGTTTGTTAAATGTTCTGTGTGAAATCTATTGTCCTTTTAAAATCTGGGTCAGTAGAAATTTGTGTTCTTTTGATATGTTTTGATTGAATTTGTGTAGTATAAATTAGTCATAATAATTATCTTTAAATAATAATCAGGGTATACATATAACGTCAATAAAATATAAGCAAGAGAGATCATTAAACTTATCTGTTGTATAACTAGGCACAGATACAACTCTATCAACATTCTCCACCAACAACTAATATGTAACCTGCAAAATAATAAACCGTTATATAACCTGAGGTGTGACGAAGTCACTAAAAATGTACTTAGAGTTACCAAAATATCAAATTTATAGGCCAATGAATTTATTGATCGAAATTGGAAAAATCATTGAATTAAAAAACGTGGTCTAGTTGTTTTGTTCCTTATAATGAAGAAGGCAATTGAATAAATGTGTAGAACAACTGTTCCTACAAATAAGCCTAAGCTATTGACCCAGTAATAAAGTTAATAATCTTAACTTGAGATAAAATAGGCTTATTTCAAGCATCAATACCAACCCACATTTACAACTTTGACTAAGTATATCAACATGTGGTCAAAATAATAGTTAAGTAAAATAAATCTTATTTTTAATTAACTTTTGAAATAAAATAAAACTCTAAAATTACAACAATTTGAAGTTGGAATCATATATGGAACAATTGATGAATTTAGGCAATATCCTTAATAAATTTGTTATGAATTTCAATGATAACATTTTAGTTAGTTAAGAGATAGGTTTAAGTCATTCAAAGATTATTTGAGCACAAACTATGAAGCACAAACACTCCTAGGATAAGGTGTGTCCAACACCGACACCTATGATTACATTGAATTATGTCATTTTCTCAAATTATTATCGGTGTCCATGTCTGTGGCCATGCTTCATAGAGCACAAAAGCTTGTTAAGTAGGCCTATGTATAAATACTTACTAGAGACTCCGGTGTTAGAGAAGTAGCTTGGTCCGTATCATTACCCAATTGTTTGAGTGAAAACACATTATTTTAGCTTAGTAATAAGAGTTCTAATTAATTAGTGCGGTGGAACGACCCTTGATTATATTATATCACTAGACAAAGCTTGAGCCTGGAAAAATGACCTACGTTGTTGAAGTTGAGTCCAGCCATATGGCGTAAAATGTGTGATCAAGCTTAGCTGGGCTAGTTTCTTTCTGCAACATTATGCCACTGTATTATAACCATAACGTCACACTGAGGCATCAACGTTAGAATACTAGATGACCTTATCTCCTAATATCAGGAAATATTGAAATTTTAGTAGTGTTTATAGTGGATCCTCAATTTTTGTAATGTTTTCCCAAATAATATGACATACATCAGCGTATCATTTTAATAGTGGAGTTGCTGCCTTGTGACTAGGATATCACAAGTTGAGCTGTGAAATCAGCCTTTTGCAAATGCAATGTAAGGCTGCTTATAAGAGAAAAGAGATCCACAATAGGGCCATCCCTTTTCTAGACCCTGCAATGGCAGGGGATTTATAGCACCACCAAGTTGCCCTTTTTATATTTTTGTGACTGTATGTGGAAATAAAGTGCAATGTGTTTAACTTCTAGTTGATTTATTTCATGCAGATTATGTCTGAGATTTTCGTGGATTGAACATTTTAAGATAATTTGACCAAATGATTTGTGATTTTTTTTAATAGGGAAATTAATAAAAATATTGAGAAGCCTTACCAACAGAAGTTCAACTTCTAGGTGATTGACTTGATTAATTTGAGAAATCACATGCCACTCCTATGCTTCAGGCTCCCGGGAGTAGAAAGTAGCATGAGGTAGTTGATAGCTGATTGTGTTGTGATTTTCCTTGGAGAATGATTGCTGATTGCAGACTCTGATTAGTGATCACAACTTAGTGTCAATTTGAAGTGGCTTGAGTACTATCTGAATATACTGAAATATCAAATACTTGCATTTGCTATCTGGACCCAACACCTTGGACTGGAACTGAAATACTGATTTCTCAAGGAGAAAATTGCAGTTGGTAATCAAAGGAAAGTAATTTGTTGGCTCCCGTGTTTGAATAATGACAGATACTATTGTTACATCTGACCAATCTTCTACTTCCTCACTGAACCCAGCCCGAATAATCTGTCATGTGTATGTTACTCTGGAACTTATCATAGTTTTTTTAACATATTAGATATTTTATACTGAGATCATGAATAAATAATGTCTGCCTGCTTTTGTTTTTTATTCATTTGTTTAATTTTCTAAATCTCATCTTATGTAAGAGATATATAATTCTGTTTATTTTAGCTATTTTATAAGTGAACTTTATTAGGACTGATGAGCTGATATTTAATTATTTACTCATTTTTTCAATAGTTTCACTTTCAGTTATTAAACACTTAAGCTTGATAGTTGAGTCATGCAGCATGTCATGTCATGTGTAGATGGAATAAATTTACTTTTACTAATGGTTAAAAGGAATTCTGATTACTGTATTGAGGTAATCTGTGAGACTTAGGAAAAGATGGATAGTTATTTTCTAGAATAACTTTTGAAACTTAAAAGCTGTAAAATATGTGAAGTCTGTGTAAACTCTGTGTGGGTCTATAATGAGATCACACACCTTGTATTTATAATGGCTTTACAATGAATACATTAAATGCTTATTTAGTAAGCACTAGCCTAGGAAGTTGAACACTCTAGGAGTAATGACAATCAATCTAGGAAGTTGTACAATTAAAGGAATATCTAAAGATTCTTACTTTTAACACCCCTCCTCAAGCTGGAGCATATGACACATGCACCAAGCTTGTTACAACAAATCAAAAGTCACCATCAAGTGATCATCAACGGGAAGAGAATGTACCATGGATAATCATGTGTGAATATAGTAACTGAGTCACCAAATGAAAAACACTGAATGTGGCAGAGGGGGACCTGCGATGGCTGGATCTGGAAACCATTAACCGGATAGTTGGGCACACACTCTTACATGCTGATTTGGCGCCGGCACGTGGGGCTCACGCGCAGGGGAAAAAGCGGCTCGTGGAGGCGCATTCATCGGAAGATGGCAGCGGAGAAATAGTCATTGTGCACGCCGGAGGATTACGCGGCGGTATGGTGGTGGCACTCGGTGTTGAGTCGCATCGGAAAAGTGGCAGCTGGTATTTGCACAGCGGAAAGTGCGTGAAGGTCACTAGAAGGGATGAACACAGTGATAAACACCTCTGGCAGCTGGTATTTGCACAGCGGAAAGGGTGTGAAGGTCACCGAAAGCGATGAGCACAGTGATAAACACATTCCTAGGAACAGAACACTACTAATAGGCGGTGCTGCTGGCGGCAAATGCCGCCACCGGCAGCAGTAGCGAAGCACAGAGAAATGTCACAGAATCAGAACCAGCTCTGATACCATGTAAAAGATGTAAAGCTCTTTGTAAATCTCTGTGTGTCTATAATGAGATCACACACCTTGTATTTATAATGGCTTTACAATAGATACATTGAATGCTTATTTAGTAAGCACTAGCCTGGAAGTTGAACACTCTAGGAGTAATAACAATCGATCTAGGAAGTTGTACAATTAAAGGAATATCTAAAGATTCTTACTTTTAACAAAAGCATTCTTAGCTTTACCACTGAATGTGTATGCAAAATAGTTTGGATTTTACTTCCTTGAAAATCATACGGTACTAAGACCATAGACCCTAGTTTTGGAAAACTGGTTTGATTTGAGTTCTATGTCGTGTTTGCCTTTGCAATGAAAATTAATCATTTTTTTTAGAGTTTTTCAAATATTCATTTCTTAGTAGAAGTACTGATCAAACTACTCTCTTTTATACTTTTTTCATACAAAAACAGATGTCAGAAGCAGTTCTCCCAATACACATGTCCTCGATGCAATTCACGATACTGCTCCCTCCCATGCTATAAAGTAAGTAAAGCTACCTCGAAGTAGATATGAGCTGGTTATGTTTAATTTGTGTTGCAAAGCTGTGTGTGTGACACAACACCATTAACTAACTAGTTGATTTTACATAATGTTATGTGGCACTAGCGTGTCAAGACTCGACAGTCAATAATATATATGCTACAAATGTTTTGGACAGAACATTTACTGATTGAGAAAGTATGCTTACTTTGTTTACCATTGCATTTCTCTTTTCACTTCTCGTGTTCAACAAATTTTAAAGAAAGTATCATTTCAATTTTGATACTGAATGTTAATTTTAGAAGATATATTTGGATGAGGCTATCAAGCCAAGGTACTGTTCTTGTAGTGTGGCTGCCTTGTTTCTGTGCATGTATCTTTGTATCTTCATCTGCATGTATTGTGCATACTTTACTTTGGTCAATGGTCCAATTATGTGATGACAACTCTTTTATTTTGCAATGTTATACTTTAATTTGATGTATATGGTTTTGTAAAATTGTTAATGTAATCATCAATTTGATCGCTGAAATTGTAAAGGGTTAAATCATTTGGTCCTTGAAATTAATGAAATTCCTAATCGAACTGTGGAATTAAAAACCCTTGATCATATTAGCCCCTTCAATCTATGTCTGGGACTAAAAGTTCCAACCTAGAAAGACTAATGCAGTCAAGGATCTTTAATTTCAGGGATATTTTTTTAACTTCATTTTGATGATGTTGTTTTTATAACCTTTTTCAAATCTTGGATTGGTTAATTGGATAATATTATCCTTTAACACTAGCCTTATTTATTTATTTATTTATTCATTTTCAGCATGCCATCTCATGTTACTAGCTGTTGCTGGAGAAGCATACAATCTTTGCAACCTTGGCGCAAGAGGCAAATACCACATTCGTTTCCTTGACACCTCCTTTACCTTATTACGACCACTTTTCTTCAACGTATATCGCTCTTCTTTACAAAATCTACAGATTTTCTCATTGATATCATGATTGTAAAACAACATGCATCCATTCACACAACAATCAATTTTTTCATAATTCAAACCTAGCCTTTCAACCATCTTCTTTGTTCTATAATAATTTGGCGGCATACGATTATCAGGGGGCCAAGTTTCTCTACAAAACTGTACAATTTTATTATAAGCTTCTTGACATATATTATGCTCAGCTTTAATTGTAAGCAATTGTAGTGAAGCAGACAACTCTGAGTGACTACTGCACCCCTCAAACAAAGGTGATTGTGATGCAGCCAAAAGATTATAGAAAGCTTGAGTCTTTTCATTGGGTGTCTCCTCCATACTTTGTTCATCATTGCGGGAAAAACTTGGACCTGCCACATCCATTACCATCTGTTCATATGATCTTAAGTTTTCTCTACAACCATTTTGCCCAAAAACAGATGGTGGAGGTTGTGTTAAAGGAACCGATGCAGGTCTTTCTTCCCCATGTGACGTCCAATAAAAATAATTTGTCCTAAACCCTTTCTTATATAAGTGATCTCTCACTTCATCTGGAATTTCACTGTTTAGACAATCACAGATCAAGCACGGGCATCTAATTGTTCCTTCATTCTTAAATTGATCTAATTGACAAGCATGCAAAATGAAAATTTCCACACCCTCATAAAAAGTATTTTTCAGTCCCACTCCATCATGTAGAACCCTATTATACATCCATTCTCTATGTGCAGGCACATCCATTGCCTAAACACCAAACACTTACACTACTTAAGATAATTAATTAATGATAAAGCTTTCAATATAAAACATTGTATATGAAATAAAATGCATGTATCATCGAATAAATTTTAGCAGAACCACACAAAAGACAACACCAAACTAGAGTGAACATAAACTTAAAAGACTGTATTTATGTTTTATTATTTGCAATATTATTATTTGCATCTCATCTCTATTTCCAATGTTAGAACTAACCAACTTCTATCAGCACTATAGCACTATACTTTTCCAAGACTGTATTTATGCATTTCCTCTTCCCTAGACGTTTGGAAAGCTGACAAGTTATTTTCTTACATTTTGATTTTGTGCGATTGATGTACTCTATTTTATAATTTTACCATTCAATTTTTCATATTCATAATATGTTTTAATTGCAGTGTATTTGGATAGAAGCTTTGGAAAGCTTACAAGTTATTTTCCTGCATAATTTTGCAGGTTGCTCTTTTAAGGGGATAATTGTATTAGTAGCTATGTTGATTATTTTTTGGGTGGTCGTCGGACCAGTTTGACTATATTGGGAAGAAGATGAGTTTAGTTTTGAGGGTTTTGGAGCGGCTACTTTGTTTTTGTTTTGAGTGCTGATGCATTTAGCGTTTTTCTGTTTGTGCAGCTACTGTGTTTTGTTTTTGCCTACCTTTCATGTTGTTTCCTGCAGCTTTGTGTTGTACACTGCAGGTCTGTTGTAAATTTTTCCTTATCTATTATTCAATAACCAAACGAGTTTAAGCTAATCTATTATTACCCTTCCACCCATGAACTTCATATTATATCTTATCCAAAGTCACTTTCTTTCCTTATCCAAGAAAGTGACATTGTATTAGTTTGTTTATATAAAAGAACAAATCCACAAAATAAAACCTCTTTTTTTTTAAACAACAAATTTTATTAACACTACGCTTCTCACAAACAATGAGAGTAAAATGTGCAACAGGAAAACAAATCAACAAACAGGGCAAAAACTAGAGGCGAAACAAGCTAGCCCCCAACCAACACAACAAGGCTAACACACCCAAAAACCAAAAGGAAAGAAGAAAAAAAACTACTAATAACAGGCCTGGAAGCAGTACCGAACAGCCAACCCACTAAACAAAGCAGAACAGAAAAAATTCCATAACAGAATGGAACATCACAGCAGAATCAAATACATGCTTTTATCTTTCTCTTAAGTCTAATAATAGTTATAGTCATCACCATACATGATTTACATCTTAATAGTCTCCCTATTTATAGTTCAAACTCAGTTAGAGTTCTACATAACCAATTCTAGATATACCTAATCATTATGTATTCATAAATCAAAGAAAATTATGTTCCACTATTTGATTGAGATGGCAAATGCTGAAAATACATATATAGTAGAAATCCGGTTCATTCTTCTGTCGATTAGTTTTCTTTTATTTGTTTTAATTTGCTTTTATTTAGCATTAACACTTCTCCAACATTTTTGTCATACAGAAAATGCCTCAACTCTACTGAAAATGGCAAGAGCTTCTGCAACTTGACAACTATAAAGAACAAGGAAAATCAAACTTGACAACTATAAAGAGCTTAGGCATTCATCATCTAAATCTAAATCTTATAATTCCATTTTACGGTTCCAATCCAAAATCAAACTCTTCTTCATCAAATCAAATCAAATGCAAAATCATCAATAAATAAATGTAGCTGAAGAACCAACATAGAAAAATCAAAACAAAGAAAACAAACCCACTAACCAGACTCAAATCTTTTACCTAAAATCAAAGTTTCAACAAACCCATTTCATCAAATTAAAAAAATTTCAGCAAAGAGCAACAAGTTAACAAAAATAACATAGAAAGATGCGAAAGATGCAGCTGAAATAACATAGAAAGATGCGAAAGATGCGAAAGATGCGAAAGATGCAGCTGAAATATGGAGGAATGAAGCTGAGAAAGAAAGGAAATTACAAACCTGAAATTGCCGAGAACAACGGAACCGTGAAAGATGCGACGAGTGAGAACTGAAATTACAAACCTGAAATTACAAAACTGAGAAGGAGGGATCGATATAGACAAGAGAGGGAGGGATCGATTTAGACAAGAGAGGGAGGGATCGATTTACACAAACCTGATTGAAAGAGACGCTGAACGAGAGGCCGGCTGAAAACGAGAGGCCGAGAGAACGAGAGAACTGAGAGGACCTGGGCTTTTGTGAGAGTAAAGTAACTAGGGATTACAGTATATAATTTTTGAGGGAAAATAATAAATAATATTAAAAATGATAAAAAAATAACAACACTTCCCGCCCACACTATTCACCAAAAAAATATTCCCACCAACAATTCCCACTAAATTTTTGGATTAAAATATACCAAGTTGCGACGGAAATAAAAATTCCGTCCCAAATTTGTGACAAAAATACAAATTCTGTCTCAAATTTGCGACATAAAAGTTAATCCGTCCCAAAAATATATATAAATTAAAATAAAATATTTGTAACACAAAAGCGTCGCAAATTCCGTCCCGGTTTTATAAATTTGGGACGGAAATAAAATTCTGTCAGGACATTCCGTCCCAATTTGACTGTTTTCTTGTAGTGAATGTTAAGATAGATTGAATGAATTAGTCATGTTATCAATTGAGAGTACATGAAATGTTAGAATAAAGTCTGTTTAAATTTTTTGTATTAAGCCAAAAAATCCCTATAGATAGTCCTAAATAAGTTTTCATACTACAATAGATTGTATAGTTCTTTATAACAGTAAGTAAGAAGTTTCTCATACCATCGCAAACTCTTGCTTTGATTGAAAAAGAAGATAGAGTTAGTTGCAACTGAAAATGATGGGAGGGTTAAACCTTAATATCCAATCTATGAACCGACTAAAATATAAACCTTCGTTTGATTATGTATATGCAGACTCTTAAGTTGTGACCATTCAAGTGTTTTTTGAATCATGGCTTTTTTTCCGAATGGTATACTATTCTTTGGTAGTGCTTCAATGGTGACTTTTTGAACACACCTCTAACCTTCCTTCTAAAAAATTCCAACAAATATACATATTGTTTTACTTAATTGTCTTTCATGTCGTCTGAACAAGTTAATATATGTTTTTGTATTTCTCCCTTTGTCTTACAATGAATGTCACATTTGCAACAAAACAAAATGAATGCCCCATTTTATTTTTAATGGAATATCAAATTTTTTCAATTTTACTTTTTAATTAATATTATGTGCATCATTCACAAGTTATTATATTCTACTTTACAATTATGATAATGATGTATAAATCAGTGTGTCATAGATAGATAATATGGTAAATATATTATTCTTTTTTATATACAAAAGAGAGCCGAAAGCCCAATGGTAAAGATATTCTTCTATTTCTTTTATAAAATTTTATCTTGTACCCTTACACTTATACATTCACCTTTTAAAATTATAAAAAAAAATTCAATTTTACTTCTTTTTTCATTTGACTTCAACCTCACAAAATATTTTCGATACATAAAAGTTTTGTGGAAGAGAATAAATTTCTAGAAAACTTGAGTTAAGTTTTCCGATAACCAAAATTGTAGACCGGAGGAAAAAGATTTCTGAAAATTTATCTAAACCTCTAATTGAAATTTGTTATGTTTTGTGGAGATGAAGGTATAAGGGTATAAGGTAAAATTTCCATCTTTTATTTATAATTTTGCTTGTTTGGTTTATTAAGTTTGTATGGGCTGGGTTGTTTATTGGTCTACAAATCTAAAGGATATTCATTGATTTACCGGTTGTGTGTGACAATTTCCTTTGGTTACTTCTATATCAATAGTATTTAAATTCCATGTGTGTTTTTTTAATAATAACTAACTTTAATTTTTTATTTCATTGAATAGTTTAGTGACTACAATTTCACATTTAATATGAATAAATGAGAAATTTAATGTTCGAACTTCAGTCCTATATATATAATTCAATGTCTTTACCAGTTGAGTTTTTACTCACGGGACTATCTATTTAGTTTTTTTTGGTACAATCCTACCTTTAAATTTTATTAGGAAGATACTGTTAAGTGTAAACATTAATTATTGCTTCTAATGGCAAGTGGCCATTACGTAAAGAAGTGGAAAATGAACATAGTGCACACGAAGTAAACAAATAGGGATAAAGTGGGTTAATTAATCAATCAATGCTTTTGAAGCTCACATCACATGTATGTACACATTGAGCCTAAACTCAAAATTCCAAAAGTGGGTTTATGGTTGTGCATGTTTGCGTGTCGTGTGTGTGGCTGTGGTAATCTTAGTTTCTTAAAGTGTTAGCAATTAATGGTTCTGCGTGGCCTGTATACATTACATGCAGACAGAAAAAACGAAGTTTGCATGGGATTCAATTAATGGAATGGATTGTTAATTAGGATCTTATGAACAAATAAAAATAGTATGAATAATTTTGATGACAATTTTAGGTAATCATATTGGTTTTGTGTGGCCTTGGTACATCAACAAAAAAATATGTTGATCTTATATAAGATTTAAGCAATTTAGTTTTTGTTAAACTCATAACTTCACTTTTAACTTAGGATCTTCACAATATTTTGATAAATATAATATATATTTAAGCAGTTTTTAAGCATGAATTGATCATAATCCATAAAATTTACATAGAACCCTAAAATACACAAATGAGGGAGAAGAGAACTGGGAAGAGAAACTGACTGAAGAGAGCAGAGCCAAAGAGAGACGAACAGTAGCGGCGATAGACGGCGGCGATGGGCGGAGATGGCGGCGATGGGAGGAGATGGCGGCGATGGGAGAAGTGAGAAGGGAGAGGTGAGACTCGTTTTTCACTGTGAGAGTTGCTAGCTATACGTGAAAATCGTTTTTCTAAATTCTGATTTAGTGATGCTGAGTCAAGAGAATAAGTTTTAGTGGGCCTAGAGCCCCCTCACCATAGCCCACTAAAAAAATAAAAATTAGTGGGCTGGGTCAAAATAATTTAACTTCATAGGGGGGCCTAACATATAGTGGGCTTTGTGGGGGCTTTTTAGGTTGGGCTTTGTGATTTGGGGCTCTATTGACACCTCTAGCTGCTGGGTTGTTTATTGGTCTACAAATCTAAAGGATATTCATTGATTTACCGGTTGTGTGTGATAATTTCCTTTGGTTACTTCTATATCAATAGTATTTAAATTCCATGTGTGTTTTTTTAATAATAACTAACTTTAATTTTTTATTTCATTGAATAGTTTAGTGACTACAATTTCACATTTAATATGAATAAATGAGAAATTTAATGTTCGAACTTCAGTCCTATATATATAATTCAATGTCTTTACCAGTTGAGTTTTTACTCACGGGACTATCTATTTAGTTTTTTTTGGTACAATCCTACCTTTAAATTTTATTAGGAAGATACTGTTAAGTGTAAACATTAATTATTGCTTCTAATGGCAAGTGGCCATTACGTAAAGAAGTGGAAAATGAACATAGTGCACACGAAGTAAACAAATAGGGATAAAGTGGGTTAATTAATCAATCAATGCTTTTGAAGCTCACATCACATGTACACATTGAGCCTAAACTCAAAATTCCAAAAGTGGGTTTATGGTTGTGCATGTTTGCGTGTCGTGTGTGTGGCTGTGGTAATCTTAGTTTCTTAAAGTGTTAGCAATTAATGGTTCTGCGTGGCCTGTATACATTACATGCAGACAGAAAAAACGAAGTTTGCATGGGATTCAATTAATGGAATGGATTGTTAATTAGGATCTTATGAACAAATAAAAATAGTATGAATAATTTTGATGACAATTTTAGGTAATCATATTGGTTTTGTGTGGCCTTGGTACATCAACAAAAAAATGATCCTTTTGGATAATATGACATGAAAACAAGTAAAGGATTGATATGCAATTTCCCACGTTGTCAAACCTTAAAATGGTAAATATGAATATGATAATTCATTTCAAATTGGACACATGATTGTAATAAGTAAAAAGTAGGTAAAGTTTGGGTGATCGAAGGATGGTATGTAATATGTATCATTAACTATGTGATTTTTTTAATCCATTTCATTTCATGTGTGAACCAACAAACAATGTCGTTTCTATCCTTCATTATTTGCCTGTGGAATTTTCTTCTAAACATGTCACTCTTTTACATCACCCGGATCACTTTTTGGTGCACTTTCTAAGTCACTCTTTCCTCATTGATGCATAAGTTTAGTGTTCTTCCTTTTATTAAGTCACCATGAGATTAAAAAACAATGATAGAACTTGACACCTCAGTATTTTTTATTAATTAGTTATTTTTATAAAAAAAAATTATCCATGTCAGCATTTTTCTTAGTCACATCGAAAGTTTAAACGAAGTTAACTTTAAATTTGACGAAAGAGAAAAACTTATTGCAACTCCATCAACTTAAGAGACTATAACTTAAAAACTTTTTAAATGTAAAAGACCAAGTTAGAACGTAAAATATATGTAAAGGAGCAAACAAGAAATTATGGCAAAAATAAAATATTTTATCGATATTGTAAAACGACCTATAAAACAAGACCTGATTTGTTTGCTAAAATTTATATCTAGAGCTATGAAGGCTGGATACGTAGTACGGGTGCGGGTACGATACGATACGGGTACGTGGATACGTGAAATTTTAAAATTTAGGATACGATACGGCTAAGATACGTTAACAAAATATTTATATTTAAATTTATATGCACGCAAAATCCTTGAAAAAATAAGCATTGATTACTCTTCAATAATATATAATGGCCACCCATCTCCGTCCGTTTACATGTTCGGTTAGATACGGTGGCGGGTTGTACGGTTTTTGGTCGAAACGGGTGGTTTGAAACGGGTGAAAGAAAAGAAGAAGAGAGATCATGATCTGACAACAACAATGAGTCTCATAAGAACTGCAAAACTCCAAACCCCCAACAGCACTGTCTTTCATATCTCTTGTTGTGGAGAAGAGCACCTACTTAAGAATCTACATACATGGTGAGAACCATGGTAACAAGTATTACAGAGTACAACATGTAGGAGAGGCATCACAAAATTCAATTATTTAAGCTTCTAGAAATACATATCAATGTCTTGCTGCAAAGAGAAATTTCTGAAACTAGAGACTTCTTTGTTCTTTTGAGGAAGGGAGTTCTGTGTTAGTTACAGTTAGGGGTGGAGTAGAGAAACTCAAAAAGTGAAATGAAAAAACAATTAAATTAAAACAAGTAGTAGTATTATTATGACTGAGTCTAGTTACTTTTCACAGTTTTCAAGTAGCAATATGAGTCAAGCTGTCAAAGTATGGGTCTCCCAAGAAGTGTCAGTGTCCAGTCATACTGGGTCGGTCGGTATTGGGTTTCTATGGGCCAGTAAATTCAAACCGAACCGACCCTTAAATATCCAGCCTAAACCATTTTTATGAACCCGTTGAACCCGGTTTAACCGGATAACCCGACCGACTCGGTTCGGGCTAAACGGGTTGGGCAGTTTGGGCCGTTTTGTGTGTTTCTTGTCCAGCCCTAGTAAAGATTAAGAATAAGAATTCCATGCAATCCTCTCTCTTTTTCATTTCTTTTTAAGTAAATAAATTTTACACAAACCAAAACAATTAATAAATCACTAATGCTTAATGACGCGACACTTACCGTCGTGAAATACACATGACCTGTATATTCCACAATACACTATTTCAGTTTTAAAAATTTATTTTAATTAAAATTTTATTTAAACAAATTAAGTGAAGCCACGCACATAGTCGTGCAATGTCGTGTCATTTAATATATCATCTCATATATTTTTCTCTCTGTAATAAATAACTAAGGATAATATTGGTAAAACAATATTAAAGTTGTATTGAACTTTGAAAGTGATAATTAAAAAGAAACAAAAATTTTCTTTAAAAGTGACAATTAAAAAAGAACAGATGAAGTATATTTCTGATCAAATAACTCACATAAGTGTGATAGTGAGAGCATCAAATAGTAGTGATTGATTACAGAGCATCTTGATATACGTGTTTACATCTAAAACCAATCTAAAATAAAACCTTGAACAAATTTAAATAATAAAGAAACACACTAAATTAAAATTTATTGGATGTGATTTTATAACAACTATTCGGATGGGATCAGATTCCAACCAAACCAAACCAAACCGTAGGCAAAAATATTAATACTTATTTATTTTTCTACTAGTATAATATATTATATTAATTTATTATTTGTTAGTTTTTAATTTCGTTAATAATACTTATTAGTTAAATTTAATATATTTTTTACTATTTCACAATTTTCAAACCTAATCCATTATTTTCATTTCTAATTGTTAACTATTAGTTTATTATATGTTATATTTTGCATCAAATTTATGATTTTTCGCCGTCTTAATAAAATTAATTTTAATAGATTTTTTTCACAAAATTCTAATTTGAATATCCAAAAATCGGTCCAAACTAAACCACATAAAATTGGATTGAGTCGGATCGGGCTTTTTTGCATCCAAACCTAATAGAACGTGGGTGTTTAAATGTTTTGATAGAATATTTTTTGCTTCATAACTGATACAAACTGCGCCGCATACATCCTCTCCTAATATGTAGAGCTGGATTGCCTACAATAGCAATCCCCGAGTGTGACAAATAATTACTTTTTAGTCTCACAATGAATGGTTCATTTGTAAAAAAGTTGTCCCAAAATGAATGCGCCTTCATTTCCAAAGCAATACTAATTACTACCTCCGTCCCTAAATATAAGACCTTTTTGAGAAATTTTTCTCTTTTTATAAGACCCCTTTGGTATTTTCAAGTATATTAATTAATTCTTTACCAACGTACCCTTATTTGTTTTATATCTTTTTCTTCAATCAACTTTAAATACTATGTTAAAAACATACATTAACTCTCTCTTTTAAAGGATAAAATTGTAAAAACAATAGTAATTACAAACAAATTTATTACCACTTTCAATTTTCTTAATTCCCGTTATTTTTTCTAAAGGGTCCTATAATTAGGGACAACGTAGTACTTGTATTATAGTTCTACAACTAATACTACTTTCTTACTCTCAAGTCTCAACTCAATATATTCACTATGTATTCGCGCATGATGACTCGTACTGTAAACTTATAAATTAAAATTTAACCATGAGACTGTTATCAACAGTTAAATGCCCATTTGATTAGAAAATAAAATCGTTGTAATAAGAGTAATTATGGGGTAACCATTGTCCGAGTTCGAATCCGAAACCTTGCGGTGTGTGTGAGTTCAAGTGGTGCTTACCACTTCGTCACAGACATGAATAAATAAATAAATAATCATGGAGTCAAATTATAATACCAATAAAATATCTATGACTATGACTAGCGATTCGGATGATTGAATGTACATAGGTCATCCATAAAAGAAGTTTGATAAGTAACCCCTGTTGAACATGCAAGTTTTTATATCTAAAAGTATTCTACACATCTGCGTTCAGAACAACCATTTCAAGTAACCATACCCTCTAAAGATAAATAAATGTGGTTAAAAGGTAAGGGGACAGCAATATGTGTAAATCATTCAATCTCCTCAATCAAACATTTGCCTCTGGATTCTGCTTTATTGTTCAATTTTTCAGCCTTATTACTCCCCTGAAATTCCATGGCTGATGTCTTTTGTGCCGTTACGATGGCTGCTAAAGAGGACCAAACTTCCTCTGGCTGCTCATGAACCCAACACATGATGAAATATATCTTCCTTTCTGCCTGCTTAATACTACTTCTAATCTCGTCCCTCCTCGACTTTCTTGGCTTTTCTGATTTCCCCTCCTTTTCTCCTTCTTGAATCAAACGACGCATGTCGCAAAGGGCACACACCATAGCAGGGCTTCCCAATGAAAGTAGACTGATCACATCATCAATAACACCTAAACCCAATTGCAGCCCCCCCATGTGTCTGTAAGCTGGAGAGCATACCTGCTCCAAGCAATGAGTGAGGGCTTCCAGTACAGTCTCTGGCTGCCCACCTTGACCCAAAACTGAGGACACACTCAACACAACCATGACTGACCCTATTGGATCTGACCTCCAATCTCCGTTGTAGAGGCGAAGAGTGAAGCAGTAGCTGTATAATATATCAACAAGGTGAACAGTTAAAAGGGGTGACGGCTCCTTGGAACTAAGCCTACTTAGAGGAGGTAGCGGAACTTCAGGGCCGAGAGGAATTTCGCTTGATTCATTACTTTCAGTTTCATCTTCCAATTCCTGCTCTGAAAGAGTTTGAACAAGTTGAGTTCCTTCTTTACTAAGACGGATTTCTCTGGCAGAAAGCTTTGACCACCATGGATCCCATGGTTTGATCATCTTGCTCAATTCCCCACAAGCAATAGCTCTCTGAAATTGTTTCTTCTCTTCAAAAGATAAATCATCGAAACTGATTTCTTGTCCTGTAGGGAAATGAAAATAAAATCAGCCTCACCCAACCATAGACAAAAATCTGTTTTACTGGTGATGCAGGGGTAGAGCAGTTAGAAGACACACGCAATAAAGGATATGTATTCAATAGGAACATACCTGACATTATTTTTTCCATCGTCTCCTCGGACAAAGCTGAATCTTCAAAAGCTGAGAAAACAATCAGATAGAAATTTAGTACCCTTCTTTATTGGTATAATTAGGAAATTGAAAATTATGACCTCAAAAACTCTTCCAACATAATCAAACACAAAACAATAAGAGTTCACTTATGATGTGATAATTTGTTTACAAAATTACATTCGTTAAATGATCAACAATGCTAGGCTGTAGTTATTCTAAAATCCACTAAACTAAATGCTTCCGTGACTGTACATCATTCAGCAACTATGAAAGACCATCTTCTAAAGAATTAACTTGTTTACAAAGTCACAAACATTTAGTGGTCCTGTAACAAATAGCAACAGCAAACAGATGTTTTTCATTGACAGAATAAAATAAAAAGCAAACTGATGGCAACTCCTTTTATATTGGTGGTGCAACACTTTTTTGCGAAATCCGCCTCTTGAAATTTACTACATTAGATCCATAATGAGTCTGACTATTAGAATGGCACGAGGACATGGCAACTGCAACAGGTATACTGAGACAGTGGGATGACAATGCCAAGCTGCGAGAGGAGGGTAGCCCATCTTATTCATTAGGGGATATTTCAGATTTTCGGCAACCTAATATTGATAATAATAAAAGGAAACCCTTATTCTATGAAAAGGTCGGATGAGCAGCGGGATAACACGCATAAAAAACCTCAATTGATCTTCTCTCTCCAGTTTCTCTTTGTATCTAAGCCAGTCAGCCCTCTCTGGATAACCCTACCCATCTTATGGGGATAACACACAGGAAAATAGGCGTCATTATAATAGTTATCGGCCAAGTGCTTCTAATGATGCATGATCCGTGTATGATAGGAGTACATGAATACTCTTTCCCTAGTCTCTCTCACTGAACACTGAGCAGAGCAATGCTAACTGCAGTTCTTAGAGCTTTATAGATTAGTGTCTATTAACTATGTCAGCTAGAAATAACTGACAGAGTGACAGTTAATAATACTGTTGTTCATGCATCGTAAAGTTCAACAAGCAAATAAAAATCAAATTCAGTTACAATCAAATTCTCTCTAACACTAATTTTCCAAAACTTCATTAATAATAACTTAATAAGGATGTTGTGAAGCAGATGACGCACGGGCATGAGGCCACATTTTCATTGTGAATTTTGATATTTCATTCTTCTTTGGGCTCCTTGTCTTGGAAACATGGCATTTTGATTTCTCTTGGACAGTGTAGTAGTCCAAGGTATACTATGACATGTGAGTAGGAGAAGCTATAGAATGCTGATCTCCAGACAGAGGGAGACGGATAGTGATGTGGACTTATGCCGCCCTACACAATCTGCCATTTGGTGCTGCAAGTCCCCCAGAGTCATAGTGAAATCAAACCAGAAGCTGGACTCATCATGCAGCAAGAGAAACATGTATTATATGTGTGTATGATGACATTGGCCGCTCATTCCACAAGACAGCTTTGATTACAGCAAACTCTGAAATGGAGAAGAGAAGGGAGGGGATGGGGTGTTCCTGAATTTACATATTTGGATGAGATTTGCAGAGTTACAAGTTATTATTGGCCCACGATGTTCTATTCTCAAGTTGCCACGTTAAAAGTTATAGTGCCACTGACGCATATTCGCTATGTAACAAGCAATCTTGCCTGGACTAATTTGAATGACAGTAACATCTCTCAGGAAGTACAGGGGCATAATCCTTCAAGTTCAGGGGCCGATTTGGAGGTTTAGTCAAATGTTTCACTGAAATTTACGTTTTAATAGAGCCCAATACATTGAATAACGAACTCCACATTTTGGGATAGAGATAGGATGTTGTATTGTTTTGAGGAAAAGGTTGTTGAATTGAATGTCATTATTATAACTAAAAATATATGCTTCAGAAAGAAAATACAAAACTAACTAAATTTACATGCAAAGATAAATATCAAACAGAGTGCAGTGAAACAACTCTGAAATATCTGAATTTCTGAAAGCAAAGCAAAAAATACAGATAACTTACAATCCTCATCCATGCTATCCATTTCCTCTTCTGAATGAAATCTCTTCAGTATGTCCAACATTTTTTGTTTGGTTTGTTCATTAGGTTGCATTTGCTGGAGCTCTTGAACTACATTTTCTTTCATGAAGGATTCAGTACAACGAAGACTATGAGACTGTAAAATTTACAATAAAAGGGATCAAAAGAAGTTCATAACAAGCAAGGAACAAGATTTAAAATTAGAGTATCTATAGAAAGGAGTGAATTACTAATATAGTTTCACGTCCACAACATGAACTTTGGTTTTGGTCTCCTAATTTTTCTTCGTTTGATGATATATTCCTCATGAGAGAAATGTAATGATTGACAATTTTCATTAGAGAATTTTGAGGACACGATCAGAAGTTTTATGAAATCTCTTTTTTTAGGAAGTTTTATGAAATCTTTTAAAGCAAAGAAAAGACTCAATAATATAGATCATTGAAACTTGACTGAGTTTCTAGATATATTGAAGCAGATCACATGTTGACATATGTCCCTTACCGCATAGGTAGATATTACAACGTCCAGATCTTGACTTAGAACTTTACACCATGTTCAAAGAACACAACATTTGGTTCTCTTTCAATTTTTGTTCTTCTCCTTGAGTATCTCTTATGAGTTTAGTGAAGAAATTCAAATTCACGGCTCAAGATATCATTGAAGAACGATCAATAAAGTAAAAATTCAAAAGAGCTTTGAAAAAATAAATAAATAAATAAGGCTAGTGTTAAAGGATAATATTATCCAATTAACCAATCCAAGATTTGAAAAAGGTTATAAAAACAACATCATCAAAATGAAGTTAAAAAAATATCCCTGAAATTAAAGATCCTTGACTGCATTAGTCTTTCTAGGTTGGAACTTTTAGTCCCAGACATAGATTGAAGGGGCTAATATGATCAAGGGTTTTTAATTCCACAGTTCGATTAGGAATTTCATTAATTTCAAGGACCAAATGATTTAACCCTTTACAATTTCAGCGATCAAATTGATGATTACATTAACAATTTTACAAAACCATATACATCAAATTAAAGTATAACATTGCAAAATAAAAGAGTTGTCATCACATAATTGGACCATTGACCAAAGTAAAGTATGCACAATACATGCAGATGAAGATACAAAGATACATGCACAGAAACAAGGCAGCCACACTACAAGAACAGTACCTTGGCTTGATAGCCTCATCCAAATATATCTTCTAAAATTAACATTCAGTATCAAAATTGAAATGATACTTTCTTTAAAATTTGTTGAACACGAGAAGTGAAAAGAGAAATGCAATGGTAAACAAAGTAAGCATACTTTCTCAATCAGTAAATGTTCTGTCCAAAACATTTGTAGCATATATATTATTGACTGTCGAGTCTTGACACGCTAGTGCCACATAACATTATGTAAAATCAACTAGTTAGTTAATGGTGTTGTGTCACACACACAGCTTTGCAACACAAATTAAACATAACCAGCTCATATCTACTTCGAGGTAGCTTTACTTACTTTATAGCATGGGAGGGAGCAGTATCGTGAATTGCATCGAGGACATGTGTATTGGGAGAACTGCTTCTGACATCTGTTTTTGTATGAAAAAAGTATAAAAGAGAGTAGTTTGATCAGTACTTCTACTAAGAAATGAATATTTGAAAAACTCTAAAAAAAATGATTAATTTTCATTGCAAAGGCAAACACGACATAGAACTCAAATCAAACCAGTTTTCCAAAACTAGGGTCTATGGTCTTAGTACCGTATGATTTTCAAGGAAGTAAAATCCAAACTATTTTGCATACACATTCAGTGGTAAAGCTAAGAATGCTTTTGTTAAAAGTAAGAATCTTTAGATATTCCTTTAATTGTACAACTTCCTAGATCGATTGTTATTACTCCTAGAGTGTTCAACTTCCAGGCTAGTGCTTACTAAATAAGCATTCAATGTATCTATTGTAAAGCCATTATAAATACAAGGTGTGTGATCTCATTATAGACACACAGAGATTTACAAAGAGTTTTACATCTTTTACATGGTATCAGAGCTGGTTCTGATTCTGTGACATTTCTCTGTGCTTCGCTACTGCTGCCGGTGGCGGCATTTGCCGCCAGCAGCACCGCCTATTAGTAGTGTTCTGTTCCTAGGAATGTGTTTATCACTGTGCTCATCGCTTTCGGTGACCTTCACACCCTTTCCGCTGTGCAAATACCAGCTGCCAGAGGTGTTTATCACTGTGTTCATCCCTTCTAGTGACCTTCACGCACTTTCCGCTGTGCAAATACCAGCTGCCACTTTTCCGATGCGACTCAACACCGAGTGCCACCACCATACCGCCGCGTAATCCTCCGGCGTGCACAATGACTATTTCTCCGCTGCCATCTTCCGATGAATGCGCCTCCACGAGCCGCTTTTTCCCCTGCGCGTGAGCCCCACGTGCCGGCGCCAAATCAGCATGTAAGAGTGTGTGCCCAACTATCCGGTTAATGGTTTCCAGATCCAGCCATCGCAGGTCCCCCTCTGCCACATTCAGTGTTTTTCATTTGGTGACTCAGTTACTATATTCACACATGATTATCCATGGTACATTCTCTTCCCGTTGATGATCACTTGATGGTGACTTTTGATTTGTTGTAACAAGCTTGGTGCATGTGTCATATGCTCCAGCTTGAGGAGGGGTGTTAAAAGTAAGAATCTTTAGATATTCCTTTAATTGTACAACTTCCTAGATTGATTGTCATTACTCCTAGAGTGTTCAACTTCCTAGGCTAGTGCTTACTAAATAAGCATTTAATGTATTTATTGTAAAGCCATTATAAATACAAGGTGTGTGATCTCATTATAGACCCACACAGAGTTTACACAGACTTCACATATTTTACAGCTTTTAAGTTTCAAAAGTTATTCTAGAAAATAACTATCCATCTTTTCCTAAGTCTCACAGATTACCTCAATACAGTAATCAGAATTCCTTTTAACCATTAGTAAAAGTAAATTTATTCCATCTACACATGACATGACATGCTGCATGACTCAACTATCAAGCTTAAGTGCTTAATAACTGAAAGTGAAACTATTGAAAAAATGAGTAAATAATTAAATATCAGCTCATCAGTCCTAATAAAGTTCACTTATAAAATAGCTAAAATAAACAGAATTATATATCTCTTACATAAGATGAGATTTAGAAAATTAAACAAATGAATAAAAACAAAAGCAGGCAGACATTATTTATTCATGATCTCAGTATAAAATATCTAATATGTTAAAAAAACTATGATAAGTTCCAGAGTAACATACACATGACAGATTATTCGGGCTGGGTTCAGTGAGGAAGTAGAAGATTGGTCAGATGTAACAATAGTATCTGTCATTATTCAAACACGGGAGCCAACAAATTACTTTCCTTTGATTACCAACTGCAATTTTCTCCTTGAGAAATCAGTATTTCAGTTCCAGTCCAAGGTGTTGGGTCCAGATAGCAAATGCAAGTATTTGATATTTCAGTATATTCAGATAGTACTCAAGCCACTTCAAATTGACACTAAGTTGTGATCACTAATCAGAGTCTGCAATCAGCAATCATTCTCCAAGGAAAATCACAACACAATCAGCTATCAACTACCTCATGCTACTTTCTACTCCCGGGAGCCTGAAGCATAGGAGTGGCATGTGATTTCTCAAATTAATCAAGTCAATCACCTAGAAGTTGAACTTCTGTTGGTAAGGCTTCTCAATATTTTTATTAATTTCCCTATTAAAAAAAATCACAAATCATTTGGTCAAATTATCTTAAAATGTTCAATCCACGAAAATCTCAGACATAATCTGCATGAAATAAATCAACTAGAAGTTAAACACATTGCACTTTATTTCCACATACAGTCACAAAAATATAAAAAGGGCAACTTGGTGGTGCTATAAATCCCCTGCCATTGCAGGGTCTAGAAAAGGGATGGCCCTATTGTGGATCTCTTTTCTCTTATAAGCAGCCTTACATTGCATTTGCAAAGGCTGATTTCACAGCTCAACTTGTGATATCCTAGTCACAAGGCAGCAACTCCACTATTAAAATGATACGCTGATGTATGTCATATTATTTGGGAAAACATTACAAAAATTGAGGATCCACTATAAACACTACTAAAATTTCAATATTTCCTGATATTAGGAGATAAGGTCATCTAGTATTCTAACGTTGATGCCTCAGTGTGACGTTATGGTTATAATACAGTGGCATAATGTTGCAGAAAGAAACTAGCCCAGCTAAGCTTGATCACACATTTTACGCCATATGGCTGGACTCAACTTCAACAACGTAGGTCATTTTTCCAGGCTCAAGCTTTGTCTAGTGATATAATATAATCAAGGGTCGTTCCACCGCACTAATTAATTAGAACTCTTATTACTAAGCTAAAATAATGTGTTTTCACTCAAACAATTGGGTAATGATACGGACCAAGCTACTTCTCTAACACCGGAGTCTCTAGTAAGTATTTATACATAGGCCTACTTAACAAGCTTTTGTGCTCTATGAAGCATGGCCACAGACATGGACACCGATAATAATTTGAGAAAATGACATAATTCAATGTAATCATAGGTGTCGGTGTTGGACACACCTTATCCTAGGAGTGTTTGTGCTTCATAGTTTGTGCTCAAATAATCTTTGAATGACTTAAACCTATCTCTTAACTAACTAAAATGTTATCATTGAAATTCATAACAAATTTATTAAGGATATTGCCTAAATTCATCAATTGTTCCATATATGATTCCAACTTCAAATTGTTGTAATTTTAGAGTTTTATTTTATTTCAAAAGTTAATTAAAATAAGATTTATTTTACTTAACTATTATTTTGACCACATGTTGATATACTTAGTCAAAGTTGTAAATGTGGGTTGGTATTGATGCTTGAAATAAGCCTATTTTATCTCAAGTTAAGATTATTAACTTTATTACTGGGTCAATAGCTTAGGCTTATTTGTAGGAACAGTTGTTCTACACATTTATTCAATTGCCTTCTTCATTATAAGGAACAAAACAACTAGACCACGTTTTTTAATTCAATGATTTTTCCAATTTCGATCAATAAATTCATTGGCCTATAAATTTGATATTTTGGTAACTCTAAGTACATTTTTAGTGACTTCGTCACACCTCAGGTTATATAACGGTTTATTATTTTGCAGGTTACATATTAGTTGTTGGTGGAGAATGTTGATAGAGTTGTATCTGTGCCTAGTTATACAACAGATAAGTTTAATGATCTCTCTTGCTTATATTTTATTGACGTTATATGTATACCCTGATTATTATTTAAAGATAATTATTATGACTAATTTATACTACACAAATTCAATCAAAACATATCAAAAGAACACAAATTTCTACTGACCTAGATTTTAAAAGGACAATAGATTTCACACAGAACATTTAACAAACAGCTTATATGCACATTAAATCGTAGAAAATGTGAAAGTAGTACTAACCGTAATCTCCAAGGTTCTTAGTTCTCTTTCGTTGGTGCAATCAACAAGATGGGATGTAGATTCTTTTATTGGGACGGTTGAAGGTTTTGTGGGCGCCAGAAGATACGAGATGGAATGAAAATTGCTCTTCACAGTGACACAAGGTAATTTGATTTGGGCTTAGGTATATAAATTATAATAATGGATGATGTTATTCACACCTCCTGTTCTTGTTTCTACACCCCCTCGTATTTCATTTTTAATTTGTTTTTTATAAAAAAAGATAAATTTTCTTTTTTCGTCTCAAAGTTTGTATTCAGAATTTTCACTATTAAATTATGCATTCATTTGACCAGAAAAACATGGCAATGTTGACCCAAAAAAATTACGCATCCTGGTTTTTCAAAAATATGGAAAACGGTAGTTCAAATATGGTTAGAGGGCTAGAGGCATAAAGCCATTAGCTATGTTTTTTCTCTTTATAAAAGAGTTGTCGATTGGCCATGCTTTTTTTAGAGAAAAATATCATTGAGATACTAAAATAAATATAGTAGAATCAAATTGACTTTTTTTTTTTCTTAAGGAAGAATCGATTTGACTATGAGTTAAGATATTTCTCATTCTTATTTTTAAGACCAACACTAGTGATTAAAAGAGTAAAAAACATGAACATAAATAATTTTTAGAAGTCAATAAAAAATTAACAAATTAAAATCTTAATCCTAATAATGAAATTAACATCTTGCAGATATGGTCAATAATCAAAAATAGTGTAAGATTCACAGTCTTTAATCACGTCCATCTATGTAAAAATAAATTGTTGGTGTTCGCATATATCAACTATAGGTGGTCTTTAACTTGACCAATCCAACCACGTGGTCACAAGTCAAATGTAAGGGAGAGTGTTGAATCAATGATAACCTCTACAAGTCCCTACTCAAAATACATTATTGATAAAATTAGCACTTTCATTAAACACATGGAATACAATTAGGAGGTGCTTGGAGGCCCTTAATACAAGACAAACAATTAGAGAGGGTTTTGTAGCAGTACATCACCGTTGAAATAAAACAATGACTAGAGGGGGTTGTTATTTCTCTTCTCCATTATCATGGCCGTTAACTAGGGGTTGTTGGGTCATGAAGGGAGCCCGAGGGACCGTCCACATCGTGGCCTAAGCAACCACATAAGTGAGAGAGACGTCACACTCTTACCCAAAACATTAAGACAATGGGTTTATGGGTCCTCTCAATCGTGCTCCCCCCCTCAAGCGGGGGCTCTTACTTGCTTGTATTGTCGTTGTTGCTTTCTCTGCAAGAGAACCGACATGTGGAGTTGGTTGTACCCTTCGTCGAAGGAAGAACAACCACACAAGTGAGAGACACCACACTTTTACCCAAAACCTTAAGGCAATGAGTTTATGGGTCCTCTCACTTATAAAGTGTTCAACCTCCACTTTTCTATCCGATGTGGGACATATAACTCACAATTGCACACTTAACAATATAAGAGAGCGATGATTATGCCGCATCTACTTTTCGGTGCAAATATAACTATTGGGTCTAGTGCCATTTTATTGCGACAACAATATTTAAATATTGAGAAAAAATTAAACAATTAAGACGAAATACATTGAAAATAGCAAATGAAACTTATAAACATGTAAATGGAACAATTAAAAGAATTTAAGATCCTGACAAAATAAATAGAATAGAACGACCTTACTAGAACATGAGTTGTTTTACAGGATCATATTATTGTGTCCTTGATTTCTAAATAAAAGTCTAGTGGATGAATTATCACTGTGTGATCAGAGCGACAAATTAAAATCATTTTTCCGAAAATTGCTTAAATATATATTATATTTATCAAAATATTGTGAAGATCCTAAGTTAAAAGTGAAGTTATGAGTTTAACAAAAACTAAATTGCTTAAATCTTATATAAGATCAACAAATGTTAAGATAGATTGAATGAATTAGTCATGTTATCAATTGAGAGTACATGAAATGTTAGAATAAAGTCTGTTTAAATTTTTTGTATTAAGCCAAAAAATCCCTATAGATAGTCCTAATAAGTTTTCATACTACAATAGATTGTATAGTTCTTTATAACAGTAAGTAAGAAGTTTCTCATACCATCGCAAACTCTTGCTTTGATTGAAAAAGAAGATAGAGTTAGTTGCAACTGAAAATGATGGGAGGGTTAAACCTTAATATCCAATCTATGAACCGACTAAAATATAAACCTTCGTTTGATTATGTATATGCAGACTCTTAAGTTGTGACCATTCAAGTGTTTTTTGAATCATGGCTTTTTTTCCGAATGGTATACTATTCTTTGGTAGTGCTTCAATGGTGACTTTTTGAACACACCTCTAACCTTCCTTCTAAAAAATTCCAACAAATATACATATTGTTTTACTTAATTGTCTTTCATGTCGTCTGAACAAGTTAATATATGTTTTTGTATTTCTCCCTTTGTCTTACAATGAATGTCACATTTGCAACAAAACAAAATGAATGCCCCATTTTATTTTTAATGGAATATCAAATTTTTTCAATTTTACTTTTTAATTAATATTATGTGCATCATTCACAAGTTATTATATTCTACTTTACAATTATGATAATGATGTATAAATCAGTGTGTCATAGATAGATAATATGGTAAATATATTATTCTTTTTTATATACAAAAGAGAGCCGAAAGCCCAATGGTAAAGATATTCTTCTATTTCTTTTATAAAATTTTATCTTGTACCCTTACACTTATACATTCACCTTTTAAAATTATAAAAAAAAATTCAATTTTACTTCTTTTTTCATTTGACTTCAACCTCACAAAATATTTTCGATACATAAAAGTTTTGTGGAAGAGAATAAATTTCTAGAAAACTTGAGTTAAGTTTTCCGATAACCAAAATTGTAGACCGGAGGAAAAAGATTTCTGAAAATTTATCTAAACCTCTAATTGAAATTTGTTATGTTTTGTGGAGATGAAGGTATAAGGGTATAAGGTAAAATTTCCATCTTTTATTTATAATTTTGCTTGTTTGGTTTATTAAGTTTGTATGGGCTGGGTAATAGAGGTGTCAATTTGATGGGGCTTCAACTTTTGAGCCCCAGCCCCCTTGTTAAGGGGGCTTAAAAAGCAACAACATAAAATAGGCCCCCTTTCACATAGCCCCAAATTTATTAAGCCCACTAAAATATACAAAAGCCCCAAAGGCCCAAAAGCCCCAATTGTTGAAAAAACTTATCTATTTTTTTTTTTCTTCAGATTTTTAATTGATAGCTGTGGTCAACAGCTGGTCAACGCCAGAGTACCCAGTGGTCCGGCGGCGGCGCTCCGGCAACCCACGGCGGAGCTCCGGTCACCGGCGGAGCTCCGAATCAAATTCATGGTGTTGCATTAAAAATCATAAAAAATCAGTGAGAGAATATCTATCAAACTAACATTACCAGACAGGGAAGAGTATAACACTGAGAAGGTAATTGCCATAGAGGGTTTGTAGACTCTGATTATGAAGTCTGTCTAGACACTAGAAAGTCTCTAAGTGGATCCATCTTTACTGCATTTGGTTGGATAGCTGATTTGCAAAAGGTTGCACCTTTGTTAATTAATAAGGCAAAATATATTGCCTTGAGCCCTTAACCGAAGCTATTAAAGAGGCTCTATGTCTTGAAGGGATTTCTAAGGAATTGAGGTTGCAAGATCAGGTCATAATTATGTTACATTGTGATAGCCAAAGTGCTATATTCATTGATCCAAAAGTCAAGCATACCATGAAAGGACAAAGCACACTGTCATAAACCTTATTTTGTCAGGTATATGATTGGGAAAGGATCAGCTATTTTGTTTCTTACGAACAAGACCCTGTAATTGAAGACCCTGTAATTGTATCAACATGTGTTTGAGAGACATTACTTTCCATAAATTTTTTTTGAAATTATTCACGTTTCAATGACATGATTGTTTTCTGGTGCAAAGTTTATAATTAGTGTTAGTCTATGCAATTAATAACATGATTGTTTAAATCAAACATACTTGCATACATGGGTTTCTATACGTGATCAATTGATGTTAAATTTGGAAAAATAAAATGTAATGTCCCTGCATGTATTTTGTATATCTTGAAGATTTAGTCTTATCTTATTTGAGACATCAAAAGATATATCAATTATCAATTATACAATACAAAACAGAACAAAGGAAGCATGATAATCATAGAAAATAAATTGAACCAACAAGCACAAAATCATGCAATATCATATAAACAGGTAAAAACTAAAAACCCATTCAATTTTTCGGTCACTACAACATCATATTCAGATAAATAAACAAAAAAAAATGAAAAACCCTTGAAACAGAAATATGAAGAGAAAGGAATTAGGGTACTAACCCTTCAGTGTAATTAGCTTGAAGAAAGTCAAGATAAGAATCCCATTTGTTTTCAATAACCTAATTAGAAGAAACAAATCGAATTTAGCATGAATTGATCATAATCCATAAAATTTACATAGAACCCTAAAATACACAAATGAGGGAGAAGAGAACTGGGAAGAGAAACTGACTGAAGAGAGCAGAGCCAAAGAGAGACGAACAGTAGCGGCGATAGACGGCGGCGATGGGCGGAGATGGCGGCGATGGGAGGAGATGGCGGCGATGGGAGAAGTGAGAAGGGAGAGGTGAGACTCGTTTTTCACTGTGAGAGTTGCTAGCTATACGTGAAAATCGTTTTTCTAAATTCTGATTTAGTGATGCTGAGTCAAGAGAATAAGTTTTAGTGGGCCTAGAGCCCCCTCACCATAGCCCACTAAAAAAATAAAAATTAGTGGGCTGGGTCAAAATAATTTAACTTCATAGGGGGGCCTAACATATAGTGGGCTTTGTGGGGGCTTTTTAGGTTGGGCTTTGTGATTTGGGGCTCTATTGACACCTCTAGC
Organism: Medicago ruthenica; assembly: GCA_018208015.1. Lineage (NCBI taxonomy): Eukaryota > Viridiplantae > Streptophyta > Magnoliopsida > Fabales > Fabaceae > Medicago > Medicago ruthenica. The sequence continues at coordinate 96,696,082 of CM031371.1, forward strand.
TGCTGGGTTGTTTATTGGTCTACAAATCTAAAGGATATTCATTGATTTACCGGTTGTGTGTGATAATTTCCTTTGGTTACTTCTATATCAATAGTATTTAAATTCCATGTGTGTTTTTTTAATAATAACTAACTTTAATTTTTTATTTCATTGAATAGTTTAGTGACTACAATTTCACATTTAATATGAATAAATGAGAAATTTAATGTTCGAACTTCAGTCCTATATATATAATTCAATGTCTTTACCAGTTGAGTTTTTACTCACGGGACTATCTATTTAGTTTTTTTTGGTACAATCCTACCTTTAAATTTTATTAGGAAGATACTGTTAAGTGTAAACATTAATTATTGCTTCTAATGGCAAGTGGCCATTACGTAAAGAAGTGGAAAATGAACATAGTGCACACGAAGTAAACAAATAGGGATAAAGTGGGTTAATTAATCAATCAATGCTTTTGAAGCTCACATCACATGTACACATTGAGCCTAAACTCAAAATTCCAAAAGTGGGTTTATGGTTGTGCATGTTTGCGTGTCGTGTGTGTGGCTGTGGTAATCTTAGTTTCTTAAAGTGTTAGCAATTAATGGTTCTGCGTGGCCTGTATACATTACATGCAGACAGAAAAAACGAAGTTTGCATGGGATTCAATTAATGGAATGGATTGTTAATTAGGATCTTATGAACAAATAAAAATAGTATGAATAATTTTGATGACAATTTTAGGTAATCATATTGGTTTTGTGTGGCCTTGGTACATCAACAAAAAAATGATCCTTTTGGATAATATGACATGAAAACAAGTAAAGGATTGATATGCAATTTCCCACGTTGTCAAACCTTAAAATGGTAAATATGAATATGATAATTCATTTCAAATTGGACACATGATTGTAATAAGTAAAAAGTAGGTAAAGTTTGGGTGATCGAAGGATGGTATGTAATATGTATCATTAACTATGTGATTTTTTTAATCCATTTCATTTCATGTGTGAACCAACAAACAATGTCGTTTCTATCCTTCATTATTTGCCTGTGGAATTTTCTTCTAAACATGTCACTCTTTTACATCACCCGGATCACTTTTTGGTGCACTTTCTAAGTCACTCTTTCCTCATTGATGCATAAGTTTAGTGTTCTTCCTTTTATTAAGTCACCATGAGATTAAAAAACAATGATAGAACTTGACACCTCAGTATTTTTTATTAATTAGTTATTTTTATAAAAAAAAATTATCCATGTCAGCATTTTTCTTAGTCACATCGAAAGTTTAAACGAAGTTAACTTTAAATTTGACGAAAGAGAAAAACTTATTGCAACTCCATCAACTTAAGAGACTATAACTTAAAAACTTTTTAAATGTAAAAGACCAAGTTAGAACGTAAAATATATGTAAAGGAGCAAACAAGAAATTATGGCAAAAATAAAATATTTTATCGATATTGTAAAACGACCTATAAAACAAGACCTGATTTGTTTGCTAAAATTTATATCTAGAGCTATGAAGGCTGGATACGTAGTACGGGTGCGGGTACGATACGATACGGGTACGTGGATACGTGAAATTTTAAAATTTAGGATACGATACGGCTAAGATACGTTAACAAAATATTTATATTTAAATTTATATGCACGCAAAATCCTTGAAAAAATAAGCATTGATTACTCTTCAATAATATATAATGGCCACCCATCTCCGTCCGTTTACATGTTCGGTTAGATACGGTGGCGGGTTGTACGGTTTTTGGTCGAAACGGGTGGTTTGAAACGGGTGAAAGAAAAGAAGAAGAGAGATCATGATCTGACAACAACAATGAGTCTCATAAGAACTGCAAAACTCCAAACCCCCAACAGCACTGTCTTTCATATCTCTTGTTGTGGAGAAGAGCACCTACTTAAGAATCTACATACATGGTGAGAACCATGGTAACAAGTATTACAGAGTACAACATGTAGGAGAGGCATCACAAAATTCAATTATTTAAGCTTCTAGAAATACATATCAATGTCTTGCTGCAAAGAGAAATTTCTGAAACTAGAGACTTCTTTGTTCTTTTGAGGAAGGGAGTTCTGTGTTAGTTACAGTTAGGGGTGGAGTAGAGAAACTCAAAAAGTGAAATGAAAAAACAATTAAATTAAAACAAGTAGTAGTATTATTATGACTGAGTCTAGTTACTTTTCACAGTTTTCAAGTAGCAATATGAGTCAAGCTGTCAAAGTATGGGTCTCCCAAGAAGTGTCAGTGTCCAGTCATACTGGGTCGGTCGGTATTGGGTTTCTATGGGCCAGTAAATTCAAACCGAACCGACCCTTAAATATCCAGCCTAAACCATTTTTATGAACCCGTTGAACCCGGTTTAACCGGATAACCCGACCGACTCGGTTCGGGCTAAACGGGTTGGGCAGTTTGGGCCGTTTTGTGTGTTTCTTGTCCAGCCCTAGTAAAGATTAAGAATAAGAATTCCATGCAATCCTCTCTCTTTTTCATTTCTTTTTAAGTAAATAAATTTTACACAAACCAAAACAATTAATAAATCACTAATGCTTAATGACGCGACACTTACCGTCGTGAAATACACATGACCTGTATATTCCACAATACACTATTTCAGTTTTAAAAATTTATTTTAATTAAAATTTTATTTAAACAAATTAAGTGAAGCCACGCACATAGTCGTGCAATGTCGTGTCATTTAATATATCATCTCATATATTTTTCTCTCTGTAATAAATAACTAAGGATAATATTGGTAAAACAATATTAAAGTTGTATTGAACTTTGAAAGTGATAATTAAAAAGAAACAAAAATTTTCTTTAAAAGTGACAATTAAAAAAGAACAGATGAAGTATATTTCTGATCAAATAACTCACATAAGTGTGATAGTGAGAGCATCAAATAGTAGTGATTGATTACAGAGCATCTTGATATACGTGTTTACATCTAAAACCAATCTAAAATAAAACCTTGAACAAATTTAAATAATAAAGAAACACACTAAATTAAAATTTATTGGATGTGATTTTATAACAACTATTCGGATGGGATCAGATTCCAACCAAACCAAACCAAACCGTAGGCAAAAATATTAATACTTATTTATTTTTCTACTAGTATAATATATTATATTAATTTATTATTTGTTAGTTTTTAATTTCGTTAATAATACTTATTAGTTAAATTTAATATATTTTTTACTATTTCACAATTTTCAAACCTAATCCATTATTTTCATTTCTAATTGTTAACTATTAGTTTATTATATGTTATATTTTGCATCAAATTTATGATTTTTCGCCGTCTTAATAAAATTAATTTTAATAGATTTTTTTCACAAAATTCTAATTTGAATATCCAAAAATCGGTCCAAACTAAACCACATAAAATTGGATTGAGTCGGATCGGGCTTTTTTGCATCCAAACCTAATAGAACGTGGGTGTTTAAATGTTTTGATAGAATATTTTTTGCTTCATAACTGATACAAACTGCGCCGCATACATCCTCTCCTAATATGTAGAGCTGGATTGCCTACAATAGCAATCCCCGAGTGTGACAAATAATTACTTTTTAGTCTCACAATGAATGGTTCATTTGTAAAAAAGTTGTCCCAAAATGAATGCGCCTTCATTTCCAAAGCAATACTAATTACTACCTCCGTCCCTAAATATAAGACCTTTTTGAGAAATTTTTCTCTTTTTATAAGACCCCTTTGGTATTTTCAAGTATATTAATTAATTCTTTACCAACGTACCCTTATTTGTTTTATATCTTTTTCTTCAATCAACTTTAAATACTATGTTAAAAACATACATTAACTCTCTCTTTTAAAGGATAAAATTGTAAAAACAATAGTAATTACAAACAAATTTATTACCACTTTCAATTTTCTTAATTCCCGTTATTTTTTCTAAAGGGTCCTATAATTAGGGACAACGTAGTACTTGTATTATAGTTCTACAACTAATACTACTTTCTTACTCTCAAGTCTCAACTCAATATATTCACTATGTATTCGCGCATGATGACTCGTACTGTAAACTTATAAATTAAAATTTAACCATGAGACTGTTATCAACAGTTAAATGCCCATTTGATTAGAAAATAAAATCGTTGTAATAAGAGTAATTATGGGGTAACCATTGTCCGAGTTCGAATCCGAAACCTTGCGGTGTGTGTGAGTTCAAGTGGTGCTTACCACTTCGTCACAGACATGAATAAATAAATAAATAATCATGGAGTCAAATTATAATACCAATAAAATATCTATGACTATGACTAGCGATTCGGATGATTGAATGTACATAGGTCATCCATAAAAGAAGTTTGATAAGTAACCCCTGTTGAACATGCAAGTTTTTATATCTAAAAGTATTCTACACATCTGCGTTCAGAACAACCATTTCAAGTAACCATACCCTCTAAAGATAAATAAATGTGGTTAAAAGGTAAGGGGACAGCAATATGTGTAAATCATTCAATCTCCTCAATCAAACATTTGCCTCTGGATTCTGCTTTATTGTTCAATTTTTCAGCCTTATTACTCCCCTGAAATTCCATGGCTGATGTCTTTTGTGCCGTTACGATGGCTGCTAAAGAGGACCAAACTTCCTCTGGCTGCTCATGAACCCAACACATGATGAAATATATCTTCCTTTCTGCCTGCTTAATACTACTTCTAATCTCGTCCCTCCTCGACTTTCTTGGCTTTTCTGATTTCCCCTCCTTTTCTCCTTCTTGAATCAAACGACGCATGTCGCAAAGGGCACACACCATAGCAGGGCTTCCCAATGAAAGTAGACTGATCACATCATCAATAACACCTAAACCCAATTGCAGCCCCCCCATGTGTCTGTAAGCTGGAGAGCATACCTGCTCCAAGCAATGAGTGAGGGCTTCCAGTACAGTCTCTGGCTGCCCACCTTGACCCAAAACTGAGGACACACTCAACACAACCATGACTGACCCTATTGGATCTGACCTCCAATCTCCGTTGTAGAGGCGAAGAGTGAAGCAGTAGCTGTATAATATATCAACAAGGTGAACAGTTAAAAGGGGTGACGGCTCCTTGGAACTAAGCCTACTTAGAGGAGGTAGCGGAACTTCAGGGCCGAGAGGAATTTCGCTTGATTCATTACTTTCAGTTTCATCTTCCAATTCCTGCTCTGAAAGAGTTTGAACAAGTTGAGTTCCTTCTTTACTAAGACGGATTTCTCTGGCAGAAAGCTTTGACCACCATGGATCCCATGGTTTGATCATCTTGCTCAATTCCCCACAAGCAATAGCTCTCTGAAATTGTTTCTTCTCTTCAAAAGATAAATCATCGAAACTGATTTCTTGTCCTGTAGGGAAATGAAAATAAAATCAGCCTCACCCAACCATAGACAAAAATCTGTTTTACTGGTGATGCAGGGGTAGAGCAGTTAGAAGACACACGCAATAAAGGATATGTATTCAATAGGAACATACCTGACATTATTTTTTCCATCGTCTCCTCGGACAAAGCTGAATCTTCAAAAGCTGAGAAAACAATCAGATAGAAATTTAGTACCCTTCTTTATTGGTATAATTAGGAAATTGAAAATTATGACCTCAAAAACTCTTCCAACATAATCAAACACAAAACAATAAGAGTTCACTTATGATGTGATAATTTGTTTACAAAATTACATTCGTTAAATGATCAACAATGCTAGGCTGTAGTTATTCTAAAATCCACTAAACTAAATGCTTCCGTGACTGTACATCATTCAGCAACTATGAAAGACCATCTTCTAAAGAATTAACTTGTTTACAAAGTCACAAACATTTAGTGGTCCTGTAACAAATAGCAACAGCAAACAGATGTTTTTCATTGACAGAATAAAATAAAAAGCAAACTGATGGCAACTCCTTTTATATTGGTGGTGCAACACTTTTTTGCGAAATCCGCCTCTTGAAATTTACTACATTAGATCCATAATGAGTCTGACTATTAGAATGGCACGAGGACATGGCAACTGCAACAGGTATACTGAGACAGTGGGATGACAATGCCAAGCTGCGAGAGGAGGGTAGCCCATCTTATTCATTAGGGGATATTTCAGATTTTCGGCAACCTAATATTGATAATAATAAAAGGAAACCCTTATTCTATGAAAAGGTCGGATGAGCAGCGGGATAACACGCATAAAAAACCTCAATTGATCTTCTCTCTCCAGTTTCTCTTTGTATCTAAGCCAGTCAGCCCTCTCTGGATAACCCTACCCATCTTATGGGGATAACACACAGGAAAATAGGCGTCATTATAATAGTTATCGGCCAAGTGCTTCTAATGATGCATGATCCGTGTATGATAGGAGTACATGAATACTCTTTCCCTAGTCTCTCTCACTGAACACTGAGCAGAGCAATGCTAACTGCAGTTCTTAGAGCTTTATAGATTAGTGTCTATTAACTATGTCAGCTAGAAATAACTGACAGAGTGACAGTTAATAATACTGTTGTTCATGCATCGTAAAGTTCAACAAGCAAATAAAAATCAAATTCAGTTACAATCAAATTCTCTCTAACACTAATTTTCCAAAACTTCATTAATAATAACTTAATAAGGATGTTGTGAAGCAGATGACGCACGGGCATGAGGCCACATTTTCATTGTGAATTTTGATATTTCATTCTTCTTTGGGCTCCTTGTCTTGGAAACATGGCATTTTGATTTCTCTTGGACAGTGTAGTAGTCCAAGGTATACTATGACATGTGAGTAGGAGAAGCTATAGAATGCTGATCTCCAGACAGAGGGAGACGGATAGTGATGTGGACTTATGCCGCCCTACACAATCTGCCATTTGGTGCTGCAAGTCCCCCAGAGTCATAGTGAAATCAAACCAGAAGCTGGACTCATCATGCAGCAAGAGAAACATGTATTATATGTGTGTATGATGACATTGGCCGCTCATTCCACAAGACAGCTTTGATTACAGCAAACTCTGAAATGGAGAAGAGAAGGGAGGGGATGGGGTGTTCCTGAATTTACATATTTGGATGAGATTTGCAGAGTTACAAGTTATTATTGGCCCACGATGTTCTATTCTCAAGTTGCCACGTTAAAAGTTATAGTGCCACTGACGCATATTCGCTATGTAACAAGCAATCTTGCCTGGACTAATTTGAATGACAGTAACATCTCTCAGGAAGTACAGGGGCATAATCCTTCAAGTTCAGGGGCCGATTTGGAGGTTTAGTCAAATGTTTCACTGAAATTTACGTTTTAATAGAGCCCAATACATTGAATAACGAACTCCACATTTTGGGATAGAGATAGGATGTTGTATTGTTTTGAGGAAAAGGTTGTTGAATTGAATGTCATTATTATAACTAAAAATATATGCTTCAGAAAGAAAATACAAAACTAACTAAATTTACATGCAAAGATAAATATCAAACAGAGTGCAGTGAAACAACTCTGAAATATCTGAATTTCTGAAAGCAAAGCAAAAAATACAGATAACTTACAATCCTCATCCATGCTATCCATTTCCTCTTCTGAATGAAATCTCTTCAGTATGTCCAACATTTTTTGTTTGGTTTGTTCATTAGGTTGCATTTGCTGGAGCTCTTGAACTACATTTTCTTTCATGAAGGATTCAGTACAACGAAGACTATGAGACTGTAAAATTTACAATAAAAGGGATCAAAAGAAGTTCATAACAAGCAAGGAACAAGATTTAAAATTAGAGTATCTATAGAAAGGAGTGAATTACTAATATAGTTTCACGTCCACAACATGAACTTTGGTTTTGGTCTCCTAATTTTTCTTCGTTTGATGATATATTCCTCATGAGAGAAATGTAATGATTGACAATTTTCATTAGAGAATTTTGAGGACACGATCAGAAGTTTTATGAAATCTCTTTTTTTTAGGAAGTTTTATGAAATCTTTTAAAGCAAAGAAAAGACTCAATAATATAGATCATTGAAACTTGACTGAGTTTCTAGATATATTGAAGCAGATCACATGTTGACATATGTCCCTTACCGCATAGGTAGATATTACAACGTCCAGATCTTGACTTAGAACTTTACACCATGTTCAAAGAACACAACATTTGGTTCTCTTTCAATTTTTGTTCTTCTCCTTGAGTATCTCTTATGAGTTTAGTGAAGAAATTCAAATTCACGGCTCAAGATATCATTGAAGAACGATCAATAAAGTAAAAATTCAAAAGAGCTTTGAAAAAATAAATAAATAAATAAGGCTAGTGTTAAAGGATAATATTATCCAATTAACCAATCCAAGATTTGAAAAAGGTTATAAAAACAACATCATCAAAATGAAGTTAAAAAAATATCCCTGAAATTAAAGATCCTTGACTGCATTAGTCTTTCTAGGTTGGAACTTTTAGTCCCAGACATAGATTGAAGGGGCTAATATGATCAAGGGTTTTTAATTCCACAGTTCGATTAGGAATTTCATTAATTTCAAGGACCAAATGATTTAACCCTTTACAATTTCAGCGATCAAATTGATGATTACATTAACAATTTTACAAAACCATATACATCAAATTAAAGTATAACATTGCAAAATAAAAGAGTTGTCATCACATAATTGGACCATTGACCAAAGTAAAGTATGCACAATACATGCAGATGAAGATACAAAGATACATGCACAGAAACAAGGCAGCCACACTACAAGAACAGTACCTTGGCTTGATAGCCTCATCCAAATATATCTTCTAAAATTAACATTCAGTATCAAAATTGAAATGATACTTTCTTTAAAATTTGTTGAACACGAGAAGTGAAAAGAGAAATGCAATGGTAAACAAAGTAAGCATACTTTCTCAATCAGTAAATGTTCTGTCCAAAACATTTGTAGCATATATATTATTGACTGTCGAGTCTTGACACGCTAGTGCCACATAACATTATGTAAAATCAACTAGTTAGTTAATGGTGTTGTGTCACACACACAGCTTTGCAACACAAATTAAACATAACCAGCTCATATCTACTTCGAGGTAGCTTTACTTACTTTATAGCATGGGAGGGAGCAGTATCGTGAATTGCATCGAGGACATGTGTATTGGGAGAACTGCTTCTGACATCTGTTTTTGTATGAAAAAAGTATAAAAGAGAGTAGTTTGATCAGTACTTCTACTAAGAAATGAATATTTGAAAAACTCTAAAAAAAAATGATTAATTTTCATTGCAAAGGCAAACACGACATAGAACTCAAATCAAACCAGTTTTCCAAAACTAGGGTCTATGGTCTTAGTACCGTATGATTTTCAAGGAAGTAAAATCCAAACTATTTTGCATACACATTCAGTGGTAAAGCTAAGAATGCTTTTGTTAAAAGTAAGAATCTTTAGATATTCCTTTAATTGTACAACTTCCTAGATCGATTGTTATTACTCCTAGAGTGTTCAACTTCCAGGCTAGTGCTTACTAAATAAGCATTCAATGTATCTATTGTAAAGCCATTATAAATACAAGGTGTGTGATCTCATTATAGACACACAGAGATTTACAAAGAGTTTTACATCTTTTACATGGTATCAGAGCTGGTTCTGATTCTGTGACATTTCTCTGTGCTTCGCTACTGCTGCCGGTGGCGGCATTTGCCGCCAGCAGCACCGCCTATTAGTAGTGTTCTGTTCCTAGGAATGTGTTTATCACTGTGCTCATCGCTTTCGGTGACCTTCACACCCTTTCCGCTGTGCAAATACCAGCTGCCAGAGGTGTTTATCACTGTGTTCATCCCTTCTAGTGACCTTCACGCACTTTCCGCTGTGCAAATACCAGCTGCCACTTTTCCGATGCGACTCAACACCGAGTGCCACCACCATACCGCCGCGTAATCCTCCGGCGTGCACAATGACTATTTCTCCGCTGCCATCTTCCGATGAATGCGCCTCCACGAGCCGCTTTTTCCCCTGCGCGTGAGCCCCACGTGCCGGCGCCAAATCAGCATGTAAGAGTGTGTGCCCAACTATCCGGTTAATGGTTTCCAGATCCAGCCATCGCAGGTCCCCCTCTGCCACATTCAGTGTTTTTCATTTGGTGACTCAGTTACTATATTCACACATGATTATCCATGGTACATTCTCTTCCCGTTGATGATCACTTGATGGTGACTTTTGATTTGTTGTAACAAGCTTGGTGCATGTGTCATATGCTCCAGCTTGAGGAGGGGTGTTAAAAGTAAGAATCTTTAGATATTCCTTTAATTGTACAACTTCCTAGATTGATTGTCATTACTCCTAGAGTGTTCAACTTCCTAGGCTAGTGCTTACTAAATAAGCATTTAATGTATTTATTGTAAAGCCATTATAAATACAAGGTGTGTGATCTCATTATAGACCCACACAGAGTTTACACAGACTTCACATATTTTACAGCTTTTAAGTTTCAAAAGTTATTCTAGAAAATAACTATCCATCTTTTCCTAAGTCTCACAGATTACCTCAATACAGTAATCAGAATTCCTTTTAACCATTAGTAAAAGTAAATTTATTCCATCTACACATGACATGACATGCTGCATGACTCAACTATCAAGCTTAAGTGCTTAATAACTGAAAGTGAAACTATTGAAAAAATGAGTAAATAATTAAATATCAGCTCATCAGTCCTAATAAAGTTCACTTATAAAATAGCTAAAATAAACAGAATTATATATCTCTTACATAAGATGAGATTTAGAAAATTAAACAAATGAATAAAAAACAAAAGCAGGCAGACATTATTTATTCATGATCTCAGTATAAAATATCTAATATGTTAAAAAAACTATGATAAGTTCCAGAGTAACATACACATGACAGATTATTCGGGCTGGGTTCAGTGAGGAAGTAGAAGATTGGTCAGATGTAACAATAGTATCTGTCATTATTCAAACACGGGAGCCAACAAATTACTTTCCTTTGATTACCAACTGCAATTTTCTCCTTGAGAAATCAGTATTTCAGTTCCAGTCCAAGGTGTTGGGTCCAGATAGCAAATGCAAGTATTTGATATTTCAGTATATTCAGATAGTACTCAAGCCACTTCAAATTGACACTAAGTTGTGATCACTAATCAGAGTCTGCAATCAGCAATCATTCTCCAAGGAAAATCACAACACAATCAGCTATCAACTACCTCATGCTACTTTCTACTCCCGGGAGCCTGAAGCATAGGAGTGGCATGTGATTTCTCAAATTAATCAAGTCAATCACCTAGAAGTTGAACTTCTGTTGGTAAGGCTTCTCAATATTTTTATTAATTTCCCTATTAAAAAAAATCACAAATCATTTGGTCAAATTATCTTAAAATGTTCAATCCACGAAAATCTCAGACATAATCTGCATGAAATAAATCAACTAGAAGTTAAACACATTGCACTTTATTTCCACATACAGTCACAAAAATATAAAAAGGGCAACTTGGTGGTGCTATAAATCCCCTGCCATTGCAGGGTCTAGAAAAGGGATGGCCCTATTGTGGATCTCTTTTCTCTTATAAGCAGCCTTACATTGCATTTGCAAAAGGCTGATTTCACAGCTCAACTTGTGATATCCTAGTCACAAGGCAGCAACTCCACTATTAAAATGATACGCTGATGTATGTCATATTATTTGGGAAAACATTACAAAAATTGAGGATCCACTATAAACACTACTAAAATTTCAATATTTCCTGATATTAGGAGATAAGGTCATCTAGTATTCTAACGTTGATGCCTCAGTGTGACGTTATGGTTATAATACAGTGGCATAATGTTGCAGAAAGAAACTAGCCCAGCTAAGCTTGATCACACATTTTACGCCATATGGCTGGACTCAACTTCAACAACGTAGGTCATTTTTCCAGGCTCAAGCTTTGTCTAGTGATATAATATAATCAAGGGTCGTTCCACCGCACTAATTAATTAGAACTCTTATTACTAAGCTAAAATAATGTGTTTTCACTCAAACAATTGGGTAATGATACGGACCAAGCTACTTCTCTAACACCGGAGTCTCTAGTAAGTATTTATACATAGGCCTACTTAACAAGCTTTTGTGCTCTATGAAGCATGGCCACAGACATGGACACCGATAATAATTTGAGAAAATGACATAATTCAATGTAATCATAGGTGTCGGTGTTGGACACACCTTATCCTAGGAGTGTTTGTGCTTCATAGTTTGTGCTCAAATAATCTTTGAATGACTTAAACCTATCTCTTAACTAACTAAAATGTTATCATTGAAATTCATAACAAATTTATTAAGGATATTGCCTAAATTCATCAATTGTTCCATATATGATTCCAACTTCAAATTGTTGTAATTTTAGAGTTTTATTTTATTTCAAAAGTTAATTAAAAATAAGATTTATTTTACTTAACTATTATTTTGACCACATGTCGATATACTTAGTCAAAGTTGTAAATGTGGGTTGGTATTGATGCTTGAAATAAGCCTATTTTATCTCAAGTTAAGATTATTAACTTTATTACTGGGTCAATAGCTTAGGCTTATTTGTAGGAACAGTTGTTCTACACATTTATTCAATTGCCTTCTTCATTATAAGGAACAAAACAACTAGACCACGTTTTTTAATTCAATGATTTTTCCAATTTCGATCAATAAATTCATTGGCCTATAAATTTGATATTTTGGTAACTCTAAGTACATTTTTAGTGACTTCGTCACACCTCAGGTTATATAACGGTTTATTATTTTGCAGGTTACATATTAGTTGTTGGTGGAGAATGTTGATAGAGTTGTATCTGTGCCTAGTTATACAACAGATAAGTTTAATGATCTCTCTTGCTTATATTTTATTGACGTTATATGTATACCCTGATTATTATTTAAAGATAATTATTATGACTAATTTATACTACACAAATTCAATCAAAACATATCAAAAGAACACAAATTTCTACTGACCTAGATTTTAAAAGGACAATAGATTTCACACAGAACATTTAACAAACAGCTTATATGCACATTAAATCGTAGAAAATGTGAAAGTAGTACTAACCGTAATCTCCAAGGTTCTTAGTTCTCTTTCGTTGGTGCAATCAACAAGATGGGATGTAGATTCTTTTATTGGGACGGTTGAAGGTTTTGTGGGCGCCAGAAGATACGAGATGGAATGAAAATTGCTCTTCACAGTGACACAAGGTAATTTGATTTGGGCTTAGGTATATAAATTATAATAATGGATGATGTTATTCACACCTCCTGTTCTTGTTTCTACACCCCCTCGTATTTCATTTTTAATTTGTTTTTTATAAAAAAAGATAAATTTTCTTTTTTCGTCTCAAAGTTTGTATTCAGAATTTTCACTATTAAATTATGCATTCATTTGACCAGAAAAACATGGCAATGTTGACCCAAAAAAATTACGCATCCTGGTTTTTCAAAAATATGGAAAACGGTAGTTCAAATATGGTTAGAGGGCTAGAGGCATAAAGCCATTAGCTATGTTTTTTCTCTTTATAAAAGAGTTGTCGATTGGCCATGCTTTTTTTAGAGAAAAATATCATTGAGATACTAAAATAAATATAGTAGAATCAAATTGACTTTTTTTTTTTCTTAAGGAAGAATCGATTTGACTATGAGTTAAGATATTTCTCATTCTTATTTTTAAGACCAACACTAGTGATTAAAAGAGTAAAAAACATGAACATAAATAATTTTTAGAAGTCAATAAAAAATTAACAAATTAAAATCTTAATCCTAATAATGAAATTAACATCTTGCAGATATGGTCAATAATCAAAAATAGTGTAAGATTCACAGTCTTTAATCACGTCCATCTATGTAAAAATAAATTGTTGGTGTTCGCATATATCAACTATAGGTGGTCTTTAACTTGACCAATCCAACCACGTGGTCACAAGTCAAATGTAAGGGAGAGTGTTGAATCAATGATAACCTCTACAAGTCCCTACTCAAAATACATTATTGATAAAATTAGCACTTTCATTAAACACATGGAATACAATTAGGAGGTGCTTGGAGGCCCTTAATACAAGACAAACAATTAGAGAGGGTTTTGTAGCAGTACATCACCGTTGAAATAAAACAATGACTAGAGGGGGTTGTTATTTCTCTTCTCCATTATCATGGCCGTTAACTAGGGGTTGTTGGGTCATGAAGGGAGCCCGAGGGACCGTCCACATCGTGGCCTAAGCAACCACATAAGTGAGAGAGACGTCACACTCTTACCCAAAACATTAAGACAATGGGTTTATGGGTCCTCTCAATCGTGCTCCCCCCCTCAAGCGGGGGCTCTTACTTGCTTGTATTGTCGTTGTTGCTTTCTCTGCAAGAGAACCGACATGTGGAGTTGGTTGTACCCTTCGTCGAAGGAAGAACAACCACACAAGTGAGAGACACCACACTTTTACCCAAAACCTTAAGGCAATGAGTTTATGGGTCCTCTCACTTATAAAGTGTTCAACCTCCACTTTTCTATCCGATGTGGGACATATAACTCACAATTGCACACTTAACAATATAAGAGAGCGATGATTATGCCGCATCTACTTTTCGGTGCAAATATAACTATTGGGTCTAGTGCCATTTTATTGCGACAACAATATTTAAATATTGAGAAAAAATTAAACAATTAAGACGAAATACATTGAAAATAGCAAATGAAACTTATAAACATGTAAATGGAACAATTAAAAGAATTTAAGATCCTGACAAAATAAATAGAATAGAACGACCTTACTAGAACATGAGTTGTTTTACAGGATCATATTATTGTGTCCTTGATTTCTAAATAAAAGTCTAGTGGATGAATTATCACTGTGTGATCAGAGCGACAAATTAAAATCATTTTTCCGAAAATTGCTTAAATATATATTATATTTATCAAAATATTGTGAAGATCCTAAGTTAAAAGTGAAGTTATGAGTTTAACAAAAACTAAATTGCTTAAATCTTATATAAGATCAACAAATGTTAAGATAGATTGAATGAATTAGTCATGTTATCAATTGAGAGTACATGAAATGTTAGAATAAAGTCTGTTTAAATTTTTTGTATTAAGCCAAAAAATCCCTATAGATAGTCCTAAATAAGTTTTCATACTACAATAGATTGTATAGTTCTTTATAACAGTAAGTAAGAAGTTTCTCATACCATCGCAAACTCTTGCTTTGATTGAAAAAGAAGATAGAGTTAGTTGCAACTGAAAATGATGGGAGGGTTAAACCTTAATATCCAATCTATGAACCGACTAAAATATAAACCTTCGTTTGATTATGTATATGCAGACTCTTAAGTTGTGACCATTCAAGTGTTTTTTGAATCATGGCTTTTTTTCCGAATGGTATACTATTCTTTGGTAGTGCTTCAATGGTGACTTTTTGAACACACCTCTAACCTTCCTTCTAAAAAATTCCAACAAATATACATATTGTTTTACTTAATTGTCTTTCATGTCGTCTGAACAAGTTAATATATGTTTTTGTATTTCTCCCTTTGTCTTACAATGAATGTCACATTTGCAACAAAACAAAATGAATGCCCCATTTTATTTTTAATGGAATATCAAATTTTTTCAATTTTACTTTTTAATTAATATTATGTGCATCATTCACAAGTTATTATATTCTACTTTACAATTATGATAATGATGTATAAATCAGTGTGTCATAGATAGATAATATGGTAAATATATTATTCTTTTTTATATACAAAAGAGAGCCGAAAGCCCAATGGTAAAGATATTCTTCTATTTCTTTTATAAAATTTTATCTTGTACCCTTACACTTATACATTCACCTTTTAAAATTATAAAAAAAAATTCAATTTTACTTCTTTTTTCATTTGACTTCAACCTCACAAAATATTTTCGATACATAAAAGTTTTGTGGAAGAGAATAAATTTCTAGAAAACTTGAGTTAAGTTTTCCGATAACCAAAATTGTAGACCGGAGGAAAAAGATTTCTGAAAATTTATCTAAACCTCTAATTGAAATTTGTTATGTTTTGTGGAGATGAAGGTATAAGGGTATAAGGTAAAATTTCCATCTTTTATTTATAATTTTGCTTGTTTGGTTTATTAAGTTTGTATGGGCTGGGTCTGGGTTGTTTATTGGTCTACAAATCTAAAGGATATTCATTGATTTACCGGTTGTGTGTGATAATTTCCTTTGGTTACTTCTATATCAATAGTATTTAAATTCCATGTGTGTTTTTTTAATAATAACTAACTTTAATTTTTTATTTCATTGAATAGTTTAGTGACTACAATTTCACATTTAATATGAATAAATGAGAAATTTAATGTTCGAACTTCAGTCCTATATATATAATTCAATGTCTTTACCAGTTGAGTTTTTACTCACGGGACTATCTATTTAGTTTTTTTTGGTACAATCCTACCTTTAAATTTTATTAGGAAGATACTGTTAAGTGTAAACATTAATTATTGCTTCTAATGGCAAGTGGCCATTACGTAAAGAAGTGGAAAATGAACATAGTGCACACGAAGTAAACAAATAGGGATAAAGTGGGTTAATTAATCAATCAATGCTTTTGAAGCTCACATCACATGTACACATTGAGCCTAAACTCAAAATTCCAAAAGTGGGTTTATGGTTGTGCATGTTTGCGTGTCGTGTGTGTGGCTGTGGTAATCTTAGTTTCTTAAAGTGTTAGCAATTAATGGTTCTGCGTGGCCTGTATACATTACATGCAGACAGAAAAAACGAAGTTTGCATGGGATTCAATTAATGGAATGGATTGTTAATTAGGATCTTATGAACAAATAAAAATAGTATGAATAATTTTGATGACAATTTTAGGTAATCATATTGGTTTTGTGTGGCCTTGGTACATCAACAAAAAAATGATCCTTTTGGATAATATGACATGAAAACAAGTAAAGGATTGATATGCAATTTCCCACGTTGTCAAACCTTAAAATGGTAAATATGAATATGATAATTCATTTCAAATTGGACACATGATTGTAATAAGTAAAAAGTAGGTAAAGTTTGGGTGATCGAAGGATGGTATGTAATATGTATCATTAACTATGTGATTTTTTTAATCCATTTCATTTCATGTGTGAACCAACAAACAATGTCGTTTCTATCCTTCATTATTTGCCTGTGGAATTTTCTTCTAAACATGTCACTCTTTTACATCACCCGGATCACTTTTTGGTGCACTTTCTAAGTCACTCTTTCCTCATTGATGCATAAGTTTAGTGTTCTTCCTTTTATTAAGTCACCATGAGATTAAAAAACAATGATAGAACTTGACACCTCAGTATTTTTTATTAATTAGTTATTTTTATAAAAAAAAATTATCCATGTCAGCATTTTTCTTAGTCACATCGAAAGTTTAAACGAAGTTAACTTTAAATTTGACGAAAGAGAAAAACTTATTGCAACTCCATCAACTTAAGAGACTATAACTTAAAAACTTTTTAAATGTAAAAGACCAAGTTAGAACGTAAAATATATGTAAAGGAGCAAACAAGAAATTATGGCAAAAATAAAATATTTTATCGATATTGTAAAACGACCTATAAAACAAGACCTGATTTGTTTGCTAAAATTTATATCTAGAGCTATGAAGGCTGGATACGTAGTACGGGTGCGGGTACGATACGATACGGGTACGTGGATACGTGAAATTTTAAAATTTAGGATACGATACGGCTAAGATACGTTAACAAAATATTTATATTTAAATTTATATGCACGCAAAATCCTTGAAAAAATAAGCATTGATTACTCTTCAATAATATATAATCATAAAAGTCACAATTTACAAAAAATAATACATGTGATCAAAATAAAAAATGAAAATTTTTTCGTATAAATCATATTATATTTTCATTCATATGTTAGAATATCAACAAATGCATCAATAAAAGAACTCAAAACAAAGTTTGGTTAATGTTGATTGATTGAATCTCCACTCTCTCGTTACTTTCATCCACCAAAAACATAATTTTTAATTGGTTAATCAAAAAACAATTATAGTGATTCATGTCTTAAATTGAATCATATATATCTCCATTGAATTTTCACAACACAGTCTCACTTTTTTACCTTTCATTTTTTTCAGGATACGCCTCTGTGAAGTATCTAATAAGTATCTATGTGTATCTGTCGAGTATCTTATAAGTATCCGATAAAATATATATTTTAAATTAAAATAATTAATTCCGATACTCCGTGGGTACGTATCCGAGAGTGTCCGTGGAGTATCGGTATCCGATACGTATTTGATACGGGTACGTCCCTATTTTAGAGTATCCGGGCTTCATAGATCTAGAGACATAGTTAGAAAACAATTTTAAAGCAGTAACTACAAAAATTCAATGTTTTGATTGCGATGGAATATTTTATAGTATACAATAAGGAGAATTACCCTTGAATATAGACATTAATAAATTGTCTAATTTATTTATATTAATAATAAAAAGGGAATAGTAAACTTCAAAATATTGAGCTCAAATTCTCTCGTGGACAGTTCACTACAAGAAATAAGTAATTTTCCTAGGAATTTTTTCCTAGGAAAACACCCTAAATTCGTCGGAAATGGTGTTTTCCGACGAATTTTCCGATGAAACTACACATAGGAAATTTTCAATCTATTCCTACGTGTTTCCGAGGAATTTTCTGTCAGAAATTTTCCTAGGAATTTCCGACGAAAAATTCTGCAGGAAAGTTTTCCTGCAGACTGTTGTGTCTGACAGGTGTTTTCCGACGAATTTCTGAGGAAAATTTATTAATATTTTAATGGTTAGTTTCCGACGAATTTCCGAGGAAAATTTATTAATATTTTAATGGTTAGTTTCCGAGGAAATTAATTAATTATTTTAAAAAAAAATAAATTTTGGAATTATAAAATTGCGCCAAAAAAATTTGAAATATTTTTAAAATTGTTTCCGAGGAATTTCCGAGAAAAATAATTATTTTTAAAAAAAAAATTAAATTTTCGAATTTCAAAATTGCGCCAAAAAAATTTGAAAAATTTTTTAAATTGTTTCCGAGGAAAATAATTAATTTTTTTAAAAAAATTAAATTTTCAAATTTCAAAAATTGCGGCAAAAATTTGAATTTTGAAAAATTGCGCCAAAAAAATTTGAATTTTTTTAAAAAAATTTGCGCGAAATTCAAATTTTGAAAAAAAATTCGAAAAAATTGCGCTAAATTCAAATTTTGAAAAAAAAAATTGAAAAAATATATATTAAAAAATGATTTTTAAAAAAGAAATATATGTAGTAAAAGTGTTTTGAATAAAAACAAATGAATTATTTTGATGAAATTATTTTTGAAAGAAATAAATAGATTTTATTGTTGAAGAAGATGAAAATTTGTGTTAATGAAGATGAAAAATTGTTGTGAAAGAGTTGTTGAAAAAGGAAGAAGAAGAAGAAATTAGGAAGAAGAAAATTAATGTTAAAAAAATTATAAGAGATTATTGTTGAAGAAATTGGTGTTAATGAAGATGGAAAATTGTTGTGGATGAGTTGTTAAAAAAGAAGAAGAAGAAGAAGAAGATGAAGAAGAAGAAGAAGATGAATGTAATATCCCGCTTAAGCATGACTTTTAACAGTAATAGAGGAATGGAACGTATGGAATGGCAAAATGGTAATTATGGGGAAAAGGACTAAATGAGATAAATATGAATTTTCTCATGCTTATCACTCATTCTCCCTCTCTAGAAAATCTGATTTTTCTTCTCCTCTCTCTCTAGAATTCGCCCAGCATCATCCTCACCCCTTAATCCATCAAATTTCTTCCTAAACACTTGTAGTTTCAAGCAAGCTTAGTTTTGGGGAAAGTTGGAACAAGAAGGAGTTAATGAAAGCAAGAAAGAGCAAGAGAACAAGTTAAGGTCAAGCTAGGGTTTGAAGCTAAAGCTTAACCAGCACCAAACCAGTTCAGAGGTGAGCTCTTTTAGTTTTAAACCCACTTTGGGTAAGTTTGAGAGAAATCCCTCATTTTAGAAAGTTTACTAGATTAGTGCCCTAATCCCTTTTGCTTGCTAATTCCTTGTTCAATCATGTTTTAATCAATCAATTTATAGTTATAAATCATTCCTTATACTGTTATGATGCCTGGGTATGCTTAAATGAGTCAAAAATGGTGGAAAATCACGTTTTGAACTATTTCTGGGCTGTCAAAATCGCCCGGCGAGCTCGGGGCGAGCAAACAGCGATTTTTCAACAATTTTCCATGTCTCATTTCGCTCGGCGAGATGGAGCTCGCCCAGCGAAATCAGACAGACCTTCCATGGCTGTTCTGCTTCGTTCTGTGACCTGTGTACGCGTCAGGCGAGGCATTTGCTAACCATTTTCAAAGAAAACCTTATTTTATAAGAAAAACACCATTGTGGGCATATCCGAGGGCATATAACATATACGGAATAAATGAACAAGGGTTTAGCGACGCATTAGGAGTATAAGGGTTAATTGAATAGAAAAGCCTAAGACGGCATATGATAACGATATGTCGAATCCTTTGATAGGGGAACAAGATTATAGATGTATTCGGTTTAGAATACAAGAGTAATAGGAAAGTTTCAGATAAGCTTATAGAGTTGGCTTTCCAACAATTAATAGGTGGCTTATGAGAACGATAAGCCAAGAATCTTAAGTTATAGGTTAAGTGTTATATGATTATTATTATATGATTAAAAGTTAAAGAATTATATGTTAAAGTTAAAGGCGTGTTCAACACATTTCACAGTCATAGGCATGTTCAGCAGACTCCGGGATACGCCGGATGGGACTTCACCGAGAGGGTTGTCCACATGCAAATTCATAGAGGAGTCCGGTGTTAGCCTGATATGATAGGAATTTCACCGGGTCATAGGGAGATGTACTTCGGGGTTACTCCACCCGGACCGCACTCCGTAAAATGAACTCAGATAATAATGTTTGTTCAACGCTAACAGCTAACATAAAACTGTTTATATGTATTGTGTTTCATAGTTATAGTCAAAGTTGTAGTTACAGGTAGATTTACAGTTATAGGTAGATTACAGTTATAGTTATAGACAGTTTACAGTTATAGTCATAGGCAGTTACAGTTATAGTTACAGACAGTTATCAGAAAGTGGTCCTAGGTTTCCCCTCGATCACTAAGTTATAGATACAGGCAAGTTACAGTTATAGTTATAGGCAGATCATAGTTGCACTTATAGGCAGTTTAAAGATATAAGTTACAGGCAGACTTACAGTCATAGGCAGATTTATATCCTTTATGGATAAAGATAAGACTTGGCGATCATAGAAAATCCCCAAGATTGCCAAGGTAGGCATGGCGACCCTAGGTTCCCTGAGGTTGCCAACAGTTGGTTGGGCTGGAGCTCACTGAGACATTATGTCTCATCCCATTCCTTCTGGTGCAGGTTTACGGGTAAGTCAGAGGTTCGTGATGGAGTTCTTCAGAGAGATACTGAATGGAGTACAATTGGTCGTCGTGTACCAGCTCAGGAGCTTAATGGACATTTGTATAAGCATTGTAATGGTATTGGATTATTTGTACAAACGAGTAAACTCATATTCATTCAGATGTGATGTAATATTATTATTGAAAATTTTAAATGTATCCAGTATCAGTTTAACGCACATGCTAATATTCTAGATTAAATTAGTATGGGTGTTACAATGAAGAAGAAGAAGAAGATGATGATGATGAGAATAGGAAGAAGAAGAAGAAGAAGATGAGAATAGGAAGAATGATAAGAGATTATTGTTGAACAAGATGAAAAATTATATGTGTTTAGAAATTGTTGAAGAAGATGAAAAAGAAGATGAAGAAGAAAATATAGAGATGGATGAATATTTGTTTGAGTAGAGATGAATGAATGAATGATGAAATATGTAGTAGAATGTGTTATTTATAGAGAAAAAATTCTGTCACGTTTTCCGAGGAATTTCCTAGGAAAAAATTCCTAGGA
Organism: Medicago ruthenica; assembly: GCA_018208015.1. NCBI lineage: Eukaryota > Viridiplantae > Streptophyta > Magnoliopsida > Fabales > Fabaceae > Medicago > Medicago ruthenica. Next base: position 96,717,994 of record CM031371.1, read on the forward strand.
AACCTTCCCACTAAAAATTTCAAATTTTCGTTTCCCTCTTCTCCAATTTTCATTTCCCACATTTAATTTCCTAGGAATTATTCCTAGGAAATTCCTAGGAAAAGATGCTATTTTTTTTTCAATAAAATCAATTATTTTAAAAAACCGATTATTTTTGAAAAATTTGAAAAAATACATTATAAATATTTTATTTGGTCTTGTCTAAAAAAAAATTTGGTTAAATTAAATAAAATAAAAATAATGATTTGAGTACACAACGACAATATTCATAAATTACTCGCTATCAACGACAATATTCATAAATTTACAAAACAAAAACATAAATTACTCGCTATCAACATCCTCCTCCTCGTCCTCGTCCTCGTCATTATCATCATCGTCGTCGCCGTCATGTATTTGATGAGGTGTCGGGGAAAATTGACTCGATGCAGGCGACGATGAATCAGATGTCTTTCTACTCTTTCTCCCACCCATGAACTTCTTTGTCATCATCTTTTGGAATTTTCGAAAGACATTCATTTCTTTCATTAGCTTCTTCTCTGTCTCATCTTTCCTTGCCAACGCCTTATTTTGAGCTTCCAATGCATGCTTTTGAGATTCCAACAACTCATTTTGATTTTGCAACACCAACTTTTGACTTTGCAACTCCTCGTTCATTCGAGTTATCATTGCTTGCATCTCAGGAGACAACTCTGCAGAACGAGCTGAGCTGGACTCTGGTAGAACAGGAGCACGGAACAAATTTCCATGCACCATGTTGCCGGCTAACGCTCCAAGACCGTATACTCTATCCGGTCTTTGTTGTCATCCTGCAGCCTTTGCCCATAATTCAATTTTGATGGAGTCGGGAATTTGTTCATGCGATTGAATCTCAGGATTCTGCGCCAAAAACCGTGCTACATACTCGTCATAAGATGCCTATAAAGAAAAGTAAAGAAAATTAGATAATAATAATTGTTTACAAATAAAGTCAAATAAAAATTATATAATAATAATAATAAATGAAATTAACATATTTCATATTAGTTAACAACATAATTCTTTAATAATTCACTTTCTTTTTCTAATTAAAATATATTACGAATATTTGCAAATTTACCTGAGTATTGCGTGCTCGAGTATCGACATACTGACCAGTACGCTGGCTGAAATGAGTCTCTCTATGAAGCTCATTTGGATAAGGATCTCTCTTCAAGGATTTTGCCTAATTGTACACGAAAAATATATAAGCAATTAGAACATTTGAGTTTATTTAATATATACATGTATAGAAATAGAAATAGTGAAATATTTTTTTACCAGATGTCTAGCATGGGTAGGGACACTGACACATCCTTGTGCGTGGCCATGTCCTCCTATAAGAGATGCTCTGTTCTGCTTGTTAGCTCTGGAACGGTTCTTAAATTTGGGATCTTCTAGCCAATACTTCACCAAGTCGTCCCACACTTTTTCCCCGATCCACTCTGTACGGTAGTTTCCCTTATGTTTTTTCCATTCCTCTCGTTCATCATATAACAAATCTGATAAACGTTTAGAAGCTAACTTGTGAAAGAGCTTCTCTACAAGAAGATGGACATCTCTAGACCAGGTACAACGCTCTTGCAATAAACAAAAAAATTATTAGACATTAATATTTTTAAAAATATAGCATGTTATAAAGTAATTACAATTATTTAATATTTAATAAATTGTGTTTACCGAAAAGTACTTAAAAAGTGTTGCCCTGTCGTCTCTAGTAAGATGTTTATAGACGCCCCAACACCTATCTTTCGGGTAAAACATCTGGATGGCTCCTCAAATAAATTCTGCCACTCTCTTAGATGGCTCCAACCTACAAATTTGAAGTGTTAATTAAATTATGCATTTAAAAAACAAATAAAAATTAAACTTTTAATACTTACGATCCAGGTGTCGGTGTAATCCTAAGTAGCCCATCCGCATAATGCAAGTCTTCGTGTAGCGACGTCGTCCTCGTCGTGGTGCTGCTGGTGCTGCTGATGCTGATGATGCTGATGCTGCTGATCCTGCTGATGCTGCTGCTGCTGATGCTTGTGGCTCTTCATGTTGGTGTTGCTCGTGCTGTTGAGGCTGATGTTCAATAACATTCATTAAGCCTAAGAAATTTGTATCTTGCATAAATTCGTTCATCAGGTCCATTGATGATCTTGTGGGAGGAACGGGAGGAACATGTACGTTAAGGCCTTGTCGGATAGTATATGGGGTGGTATTGAAACCAGGCGAATGTGATGAGAGTGGACTATATCCAGACATAACAAATCCATGCGTAGTGTATGTGGGAGGAATGGTCAGGAATGATGTGGGAGGAATAGTTGTGAATGGAGTGGAGTAAGGTGGTGGAGTAGTAGTAGTAGTAGTGGTAGGAATAGGAGTACCAGTCCGTTCATCAATGTTACGGAAGGAAACCCCTGGTAGACGGTGCCATGATCTGGTCTCTTCTGAGGTAATATCTATTATGTTTTGATACTTATTTTTCTTCTTCTTCTTCCCGGTCTCTACAACATGAGCCTTACCCCTATCTTTGTCTTGCCCAGACATCCCTGTCATAATACAATAAACAATAATTAATATAATGAATAAAATATTGTCACATTATATATGCAAGATTAAATTAATTCATATGATAAAATCGTACATTAAACATCGTCATAATAAAAATCATCCACATTGTTGTCGGGGTTAATTGCATCTTCCCCATTGTCTATAGAGTTGCTAGACTCATCCCCACTGTCAGTGTCAACAAGTAACATTTCAGCATCAACTTGCTGACCGTCAACATCTCTGTCAACCAAATCCGTAGCAGGATCGACTTCAATCACTTCTGGAACATGTGATATTTCATCATCTTGGTAAGGTACTTCTTTATCTTGAACTTCTGTCTCGATTTGACCTCTTGGTTTACACTTAATAGCAGCACACCATCCATGTTTGCGTCGGTGGTGAGAAGGATAAGGTACATAATACACTTGACTAACTTTACTTGCCAAGATGAAAGGGTCAAATGCATTATACCTTCTGTCCATTTGTACATCAACTGTTTTATACTTTGGATCAATTCTCATCCCATGTGCAGGGTCAAACCAGTCACAGTAAAACAATACAACTTTGTTGGGTTCATCTACATATAGAAAAGTTACTTCAAATATGTGTTTGATCACACCATAGAAGTCATCTTCACCTCCATCACTGATTCCTTTGACGTAAACACCACTGTGAATTGTTTTTTTTGCCCACCGACCGTGATTGAGTATGAAATTTAAATCTGTTGACAAAGTAAGTGTGATGCTTTTTGACTTTTCTTCCCGGACCTTCGGCTAACCCCCTCAACTTATATATCTGTGTAGTCGGATGATCATTTAGCAACTGATGTTTAAACCATCCTTGAAAAGTTGTATATATATGTTACCAATATTTAATCCTTGAAACATCTCAATATATGGTCCAACTTCGATGCAATTAATCATCACATGAACCATTCGCTTTGCATAACCCATGAACCTTTCAAAAGGATACATCCACCTATAATGAACAGGTCCACAAAGCCAAGCTTCATATGCGAGATGCACCGGAAGATGTTCCATAGAATCAAAGAAACCCGGGGGAAAAACTTGCTCCAACTTACAAAGAGTGATTGGAATATTCTGATCCATTTTACTCTCCGTACTTGCCCCAATTTGCCCCAAGAGCATCACCAACCATATCTTCCATCATGCCAAAGTTTTCACTCTCCGTACGCGCCCCACTGCTTGAAGCGCGCATATTAACATCATTTGTCGGCTCTTGTTTACCATGATATTTCCACACGTAATAATTCTCCATAAAACCAAGGTCCTTTAAATGATTTAGAACATCTTTTGGGCTCTGAAGCAGCCTACACGTACATTTAATACACAGACATCTTATCCCTCCCTCCAATGTAAACGCACGTTGCGACATGGCGTAAGCAACAAATTCACGAACTCCATCCACAAAAGCCGCTTTAAGTGTCCATTTCCCCAGATATTTTCTATCGTACATCCAACTACGATGTAAAATATATTGATCCATCTTCCGCGTCACTAATATTAACTCAATTAGTTTGTATTTATTCGTTACAATAACGCGCAAATAATAAATCCTCGCGTTGCCGACAAAAGTTAATGACTACAACCTAAATATAAATAACAATTTTTTTTTCTTTCTAAAAACCTAAATATTTAGAAATTCGTACGAATTACACATATTTCATATAAATTAACTTCATAATTCTTTTTCTAACAAACTTTTTAAACATATTTCTTTACTAACTTAACCTTCTTTTTTAAAATTAACTACAATAACATTTTTACTATAACCACATTTTTTACTTGCATTTTTATTAAGAAATTAAAACATATTCATTACATAAATTACTTGTACTAATTAACTAATTTTTAAACATATTTCTTTACTAACTTAACCTTCTTTTTTTAAAATAACTACAACAACATTTTTACTAACCACATTTTTTACTTGCATTTTTATTAACTAAAACATATTTATTATATAATATGTCACATGAATTGCATAAAAATTATATAATATTTTACAACTAACATATATAACATTTTCTAATTAATCTATGTCATATTTTCTAAAATTTGTATGAATTCTACATTACGCGCATATAAAAATTACGAGCCACAAATAAATGTTACGCGCAAATAAGAATTCCGCGCGCCACCGTCAAAATTAATTACAACAACTAATTCACATATTTCATAGCAATTAACTTCATAATAAAATTTTTGTAACATATTTCATTACAACAACTAATTCACTAATTCACACATTCTTTACTAATTTACATTCTTTTTCTAACAAATTTTTTTATACATATTTCTTTTTCTAACAAACTTAATTTTATACATATTTATTTTTATTCCTAGTCAAACCAATGTAGCAATTAAAATAAGTAGAAGATATATACCAACCTCAAATAATTAGACGATGAATAAAGTGAATGAAAAAAAACCAAGCAGCAGCTGTAGCAACAACACCAACCTTAAAATGGATCCGAAGCAAGAAACTACAAAAAATAATACAACATAATTAATAAAATCAATATCAATACTTTTTTAAAAAATAAAACATTTTTAATAACCAAATTAATTTACCTTGAATAAATTGAGTGAGAATGATATTGAATTTGATTGGAAGAGAATTTGAGTGAGAATAATTGAGAAAAAAAATCGAAATAATTTTTACGGTAGAGAAATTAGAGTGAGAAAATTGTGTGAGATGATTGAGAAATTTTTTGTATAGAATTTTGATATTAAATATAAATTAAAGTGAGAAAATTTAGTTAGATATTGAGAATTGTCATATCCCATTTTTGACCCACTTTCCATTTGTTTCTCTCGTCTTTTTAAGCTAGAAATTCTCGTCGTTTCAGACGAAATTTCGGCAGAGAGGTATTTTAAAATACCTCATTTTTGTTCCGAAGGCGACCGTTTTATTTTATTATTTTATTATTGTTATTTTTTTTTATTATTTTTTATTATTTATTTATTTTATTTATTTATTTTTATCTATTAATATTTTCTTTTATTTTTTTTTAGTTTTTATTATTATTTTCGTTTTTTATTTTTCTTATTTTTACTGTTTTATTTTTAAGTTATTTTTTTAGTCATTTTTTGGTCCAACACTGTCCAAGGGCATTTTTGTCTAGAAGTTTCACCAAGTCTGATTTTCACTATAAATAGCACAGTAAATGTACTATTCACGGATCCCAATCAGTCAGAAAAGTACATAAAAATCAGTCAGAATAGTCAGAGCCCCAACCACCCAGAACCACCAACACAACCCAAAACTTCGGCCACCATAAAACTCCGGCCACCACAAAAATTCCGGCCACCACAAAAATCACATAAACAGAATTAAACATCACAAATCAGAATCTAACATCAAAACCGAATTCATCTCAACCTCCTGGAACACCAAAACCGAAGTCATCTCAACCCCTAGAGCATCAAAACAGAATTCATTTCTACTCCAAGAACATCACAACCGAACTCAATCATAACCAAAAACAAGTGCCAAACCGGATCCAATCCAACACGAGAGCATCCCAGCCGAAACAAAAACAGTCCATTCCGAACTGAACTAGGTAACTTTTCATACATTTTCAAACTTAGATCTATTCTTTTAAAAAAGGTTTTCGAAAAATTCAAGTCCGGATTCGAGGAGAACGAGAACAAGGATCTTTAAAAATGTAAACATTTTTTAAAAAAGAGTAAAAAAATTTACTTCGGCGGCCGCCACGCCGGAGAAGTTTTCATGGCCGAACTGTTTAGAGAGAAGAGAGAGCTTTTATTTTTTCTGAAACTTAGAGAGAGAAAGGAAAGGAACTTATGAGGAATATGTGTTGGACCCCTTTTTATATTGTTGCCTTTGCCTTGGATCTGGTGCACGCGCATTCTTTCTGTTCCTATGGACCATCAGGGTTGGACTGTTAGATCGTAGATCTAATGGCCTCTGTTTATCCCCTGTTATAATCAAATGTGTGTCTCTCCTGGCTCTTCTATGTTCATCCTTTCTCTGTGACATTGGATTTCGATCAAGTGGCTGAGACTTTGTTTCATTATGATCAGATCTGGATGCTCTGTTTGATCAGACGATCCAGATTCGATCAGTTGAGCCCAATGGTTCTTTCTCAAGCCCAAGTATCTTTTCCATTTCCTCTACTGTTTTATTATTTGAGTACCTTTCTTTTATCTCTGCACCCCCCTTCTTCCCTTTCTTTTTCTTTCTTTTATTCCTTTTTTATTTATCTACCTTTTGTTATTCATTTTTTTTATGCATTTTTATTTTTATTGCCTTTAATTTCCAGTACATCATGCATTTTTATTTTCTTTATTTATTTTTATGCAACATATTTATTTTATGTCTTGCATTTCATGCATTTTTATTCTCTTTATTTTATTTCTTGCAACATATTTATTTAATGTCTTGCATTTCATGCATTTTTATTTTCTTTATTTATTTTATGCAACATATTTACTTGTTGTCCTTGCATTTCATGCATTTTTATTTTCTTTATTTATTTTTATGCAACATATTTATTTTATGTCTTGCATCTCATGCATTTTTATTTTCTTTATTTTTGTTTCTTGCAACATATTTATTTAATGTCTTGCATTTCATGCATTTTTATTTTCTTTATTTATTTTATACAACATATTTATTTATGTCTTGCATTTCATGCATTTTTATTTCTTTATTTATTTTTAGCATATTTATTTTAATGCACTTACAATTTTACTTTTATTTATTATTTTGTCATTTTTATTTTATTTTATTAGAATGTATTTAGGGCCAATGTAAATATAAATGAGAATATTGCACCGACACCCACATTTATTTATTCCGCTTTATGTCGAAAACGTTGTAAATAATGACCGTATCCGAGGAAAAGGACCCTCACTTGATCCAACGTCATTTTGAGGGATCTGGCGCTCTTTAATATCTCAGCTTACTCTAGTCTTGGACCCTAGGAATTAATCAAAACTTTCTCAATAAAAGTCAAATAGTCAAAAAATCAAAAACATTCCATATAATCAAAATCCCAAAAAAAATCAACCTTGGATTTCAAACCAAATGACTTTTCTTTCTTAATCAAATTTTAATCAACTTTAAACTACTCAAACTTTTTCTTCAATTAAAATCAATCAAACTCACATTTTTATTCTTCTATGCCTCTACAGCCTCTTATCTTCTCAAAAACATTTTCAAAACCTTAAAAACAACCAAAACAAATCATCTCGGCTTTTTACCCCGAACTACGTGATTTTGATCCCGCTCGGGTACGTAGGCAAAAGACTTTGTCTTTCCAAATCAGCAAAATAACAAAAACATTTTCTTTCTTTTTAATCATCACTTTAGTCTTTTTTACACTTAAGCCTTTATTTACAAAACAAGTAATCAATTTAGCATAAAGATAAAGATAAAACGAGAGGTTCCTATAGAGTACTATAGACGTTTAGGGTGCTAATACCTTCCCTTTGCGTAACCAACCCCCGGACCTTGATCTCTCAAAAAATAGGGTTTTTTTTCGAACTTTCTCCCTTTTCCTCGGAAAAATAAAAGATCGGTGGTAAATCTTAAAATTGCGAGTCAACGCAAATTAATAGCTTGATATCCAAAAATCAACGTGACAAGAATAAAATGATGGAGAATAGTGTTGATATTGAAAAATATAGGGATTTTGAGGGAATTTGAGAGAATATAGGGAAGAAATTTGAGTGTATGAAGTATATAAAAAGGAAGAAGAGTGAGAATATATATATATATATATATATATATATATATATATATATATATACATGGCTGCAACGGTCACTTGCAACGGGCTGCAACGGCTATTTCCATGACGCTTTCCGACGAAACAATTCGTCGGTAAACACCAACGAACCACAGTCTGCCACGCCTATCCAACGTCTCTGAAAACAGTAAGTGGGGCCAGTGCTTTCCGACGAAAAAATTCGTCGGTAAACACCAACGAACCACAGCTTGCCACGTCCTCTCCAACGTCTCTGAAAACTGCTAGTGGGGCCAGTGCTTTCTGACGAAAAAATTCGTCGGTAAACACCACCAGTTAAATCCTGCCACGCGTACTTTTATGAACATAAGGGACTCAGTTTGTCTGAAATAGCTTTCCGACGAAATTTTTCGTCGGTAAACAACTTGCTTTCCGAGGAATTTAAATTCCTAAGAAAATTTGGTAGGAAAATTGGCTTATTTCTTGTAGTGGTTGTTTCTTCCCCTTTTTTTAAATTACTGTTATAGATTGGACTTTTTTTTTAAAAGATGTTACAAATTGGACTTATGCGGTCTATCATGTATTTACAATTGTCCATAAGGGAATAGTTTTACATTTTGAAGTCCAAAAAGAATCAAATATTTTGCAATCACTTTTAAATTATTGTTACAGATTGGACTTACGTGGTCGTATCATGAATTTCCTTGTGCTTCTCCATCAAACTCTATTTATATATAGATGTATATCCTAATTAATTGAATTAGCGTTTTTTTAATCAATTCAATTTATTTTCACACACACACATATACATATGTCATATACATACATACATATATATATGTGTATTTATGTATGTATGCATGCATGCTAACTTACTTCCACCTACAAAAACACAAAGGAATAAGTTAACAAGTCTATTCTCATTTGCTTTTGACTAAAACTAAAAAAAAAAAACAATTTAGTTTAAATTAAAGGATAATAATGTAATTTACTTTTTTGAAAAACACAATTAATTATTTTCATTTTTTTAATACTCCAGGCTTCTCCCGACGAGATTAAGTCTTATTTGATAAAACCACATATTCTATTACCTCCTCTTAGGAATAGGATGATGAAATTGTACATAGCAACATCAGAACTGTCTATAGGTAGTATGTTAGCACAAGAGGATGAAAGTGGTGTCGAAAGAGCCATTTATTACCTCAGTAGGGTTTTAAATGATGTTGAAACAAGGTACCATCCAATTGAGAAGTTGTGCCTTTGTTTGTATTTCTCTTGTACAAAACTTAAACAATATATAAAACCAGATGATGTTTATGTTTACTCGCACTTTGATATTATTAAACATATGTTGTCGAAGCCAATTTTACATAGTAGAATTGGTAAATAGGCTTTAGCCCTTACTGAATATTCACTAACTTATCAACCTTTAAAAGTTGTTAAAGGACAAATTGTTGCTGGTTTTATTGTTGACCATTCATTGGTCGAAGCAACATTGAGTTTTGTGGATGTTCAACCTTGGAAATTATATTTTGATGGTTCCAGTCATAAGAATGGAATTGGAATTGGGATTTTGATTGTTTCGCCAACAAACATCCCGACAAAGTTTAAGTTTCGAATTAATGGATTTTGCTCCAATAATGAGGCTAAATACGAAGCCTTGATAGCAGGACTTGATATTTTGCTTGAATTGGGGGCAAAACATGTCGAAATAAAAGGTGATTCTGAATTAGTGGTGAAGCAACTAACAAAGGAATATAAGTTAATTTGGACAACTCTGTCGAGGCTTTCAAGCCAAGCTCTTTCATTTTGTGAATGTTTTAGTTCTTTTTTGGATTGGAACAAGGAGCTAGGTCGAAGTTGGCACATGCCAAACTGTTTGGCAACCAAGTTAGGTTGATAGCCAGATAACCCAAACAAAGTCTTGGCCTTTCCAGCGGCAATTCTGATCAACAAAAAAGTTGGGGTAAGATAAGCTTTCCAAATTTCATTTGTTTCTTCTCCCAGGTCGACAGTGGTTGCTGGGAATTCCCTTGTAAACTAATCTGGCCCACAAGTTATGATAGTAAATGGTGCCATTGAAGGAGTAAATGTGTCGCAATGCAAGAGGGTATTGAAGGCTACACTTCATTACTTAGTCATATTTCCTCAAGTTTGAGGACAACAAGCCTTGTCCCTTCAATCCTTCGTTGTTCGACCATCTCTTTGTAGTCACCAGGAATAAAAATCTGGAATCTTGACTCAAAAGTGACAAGGAGCCACAGTTAAAACAACCAAACTGGTCCTGAGACCAATAACTTACCTTAAGATCCTACTCTCCTCAAGTCGAAAGCCCCTTGACCAAGGACTTCATACAAAGATCCCAAAATAAGTCGACTGAGACAAGTGTCTTGACCCTCATGAAGCTGGATGGCCAAGTTTATATACATTTTTGCCACTTGCAGTGATGGCGAACAGAAAATATAAAGGGAAAGCCATAGAGTAAGAAAAGTTATATGCTTCATGTCAGAGACTTCTTCAGTATCATTAATGTGCTGATCTTCGATGTATTCAGAGAAGGTAGCACGTTTAAAATTGAACTTGAAGTTTTTTGAGGTTTTCTTAGGGTCGAAAGTTTCCTCAATTGGTTTCAGGCCAATGATAGCAGCAACATCCAAGAGGGTGGGGGTAAGCATCCAACATTTGAGGCAGTTGGTCGAAAGCTCCCAGAAATGCAATGCTGCTATGAGCATGTTACTTTGGTATCTAGGGCCATATCTTGACAGCTGTATTAGATCGAAGATACCTTGGGCTTTCCAGGCCTCACATTTTTTCTTTTCAGCCTTGTCGAGCCAACTGATGTAGGTTTCATTCTCAACATAGGGGGATGACCTAAAGACTCTATTTGGGGCATCCATGAAACTTATAACATAAGGTCCTTCGACAAAAACCCTAGGACTGTACTTATGATAACTAGGGAAGATTTCTTGGATTTTTTCACTGTCTACTCTGGATTTAGGAAGAGGGCCAAGAAATGCATGCGTACTAGGACTACGAATTAGTACCTGGGATTTCCAGATTTGCGCACGTTCATCCTTCAAGTCTGGTTCAGCTACAAACTTCTGATTTCCTGGTTGGATAGGCTTAGAAAAATTGACAGTAGAAGACTTAGAGCCAGATGCCTGTGCATGCGAAGAAGAAGAAGCCATTGTTGAAGATTTGAAGAGTCTGAGATTTATGGTTGAAAGTTTGAAGAATATGGAACATTGATGTTGGAATACGTTTTGATTCGCTGGAACAGAAAAGGATTTGGAACGTTAATGGTGATTTAGGTTCTGGATTCTGGAAGATTTGTTACGGAGATGAAGTTGTTGTGTAGGAGATGAACAGGGTTGAGAGAAATGCAATGCAGATTTCAGAAAGTGTAAAGAGTGAAATAAGTGATGGAAATATCCTTTTATACTTTCTGAATTTGGATAAAAGGTTTAGACATTTGGGTTTTTGGAGTTCCAGATAGTGACAAGTGTCAACATCTCACCTTGACAGTTATGAAAAGTGACTTAGTGGGGAGTTCTAAGGTAAAAAAAGTGGCCCACTAACTCAATATAAATGGCGTCATAAAAAGGTTTTTCAAAATGTCTCTTTAGTTCTGAAAGATGTTGAAGTCGAAACCAAGGTTCGACTTAGAGCTATTTGATAAAAACTTTAAAACGCCATTTTCTCTTTTCACTCAATTCAGTCGAAAAAGACATTTTTGGGGGGCAACTTGTTAGCCTGCATTTTCGACAGACTCAATTAAACGCAGTCAAAATTTGACTTGTCATTTCAAGAGAAAGATGCTATTTTTGACAGTGAAGAAGTTGTTAAGTTTTCGTTTGTTGAGAAGATTTCGACAGAGTTTGAAACTTATTTCGACAGAGTCTAGGACTTGGTGGAATTAAGGAAGTTGAAAGACATTGAATTCAACAAATAGAAGACTGGAAGCTGGTATTGGATAAGACCAAGTAACTGTTGTCGAAGGAATAAGAATTAAGTTCAAAATCAAGTTTTTCGTTGGTGGCAGTTATGGTTTAGATATGATTGTACATTTATTTCTCTTAAGTATAAATAATAGTTTTTCATAGGAAAAACAGGTCAGTCACAAATCACTTTACAAAAATTCTAAGAAACTTAAAAGTACCAGCGTCGAGAGAAACGAGTACAGAATATATGTAACAATGATTTGATGTACCATCTTTACATTTCAATGCAATACAATTACTTTTCTTTAAGCTCCTTTGCTTTTAGACTTTAAGTTTTTTACTGTTAAAATCTTCAAACATATTGTTGATTCTTGTCAAAAGACAGTTATCTTCATCATAAAAACAATTTTATTCATATATTCATAAACAAATTCATGAATGTGATGAATGTTCATACATTTTCTGGAAATAACAATGCACAACATGTCCTAGAATTTCTAGTTTGATCTTGCTTGTAATAATTTAAAACTAGTCTTATTGTTTACCAAAAACACCGGTAAACAGCTGGTCCCTATGTATGAAATAGTTTTCAAAGAAATGGGCTTTTAGATGTCTTTTACTCATTCCTAAAAGCATGTCTTTGAGTATTTGAATCATGCTCCCTCTCAATTGCTTCTAAACACAATGTCGTTTGTGAGGGCCTTCGAGCTAGTATTTCATCTACAAAGGGGGTTTGGTATTCATGGCAATTCTAATTGCGTATATTTGAAGTAATTGAGAGATTTTATGTATTATGTTCACAACATCAAAGACAATTACAATCTGATCTTCTCAAAGACAAGGGAAGCAATTTAAACTTTGATGGAAACCAATATTGTTAAAAATATGTTGGATTTGTGAATGCTCGACTTGGGACGAAAGGTCTATGGAAGCATATTTCAATTTCTTTAAACTCGGTGTTTGCATAATCTATGAGAATACACTCTTTTGACGATGGTAAGGGTGCATATTCACTTAATCCAACAGCATGTCTCTGTAATTTATTCTTATGGGGTTTATCATCTTTGTTCTTCTCTTAATTTTTTTTAGAAGACTCAGCATGTGGTTGGCTCATCTCCTTCTCGAGACTTCCTTACTTCCACAATGTCAAGCTTCTCCTCGTATCTAATGTAGGTTTTGGATACATTAGTTATTTGACTCCGATAGACTTGGTAAAATCGCTCCCTCTGCATAGACCTCTTTCTAGCAAATACATCTTTATTCTGTCACTAGTCTCTCAAACTTTAACGACTTCTTTGTTGAAGTGCTCGATATAATCCACGAGTGGATCGTTCTTTCCTTCGACAAAGTGATGTTGTATTCGGGTGGTAACACCATGCATTAAATTGGGCAATGAACTGGTTGCATAGTTCTTCCCATGAATCGATGGATTCACGAGTAAACTCTTAACCAGGCCATCACACTTTTCCTTTGTGTCAAAGTGAAGAGTCTTCAGATTACCGTGCCTCATACTCCCTGTAGTTAAGGATGGATTCAATGTTTTTTATATGCTTATCTCGATATGTGGTTCCATCATTTTAGTCCATGAATGGCAATTTCTCCAAACTTTTCGAGATGCGGCAACTTTGGATCTTTCATGTAAAGGGTCTGCGAGGTGTTCTATTTGGGTTGTTGAGGCTGGAGGATTTGTAGCGCAAGGTTGGTGTCGATGCGGGTGGTGGTGATGATTAGGGGTGTACATGGGTTGGGTCAACCCGGAAAACCCGGTCAAACCCACCCAAAAAAATTCAAAAAAGTGGGTTGGGTTGGGTCATTGGGTGGGTATGGTTTTAAAATATGGAAAATCCATAAAAAAATAATAGGTTTCGGGTAAAATCAGATCCATACCCAATAAACCCACTTACCCAATAATACCCACATTTTAATTTTAATTTTCATAGGAACGAAGGAGAATACAAAAAGTTTTGATCATAAATCAAGTTTAATATTCAAACATGCTAGAGTTACAAATTAGGATGTTGAAATGTATCATCTATATTGAAAATTAAAACATGCTAGAGTTACAAATTAGGATGTTGCACTTTTTGGTTATTTTGATACTAATGTAATTTATGTCATGCAACTTTAGTTTGTTGCTAGTATTTTATGATGAAATTTATTATTTGATATTATCATTTATTATTTTATGACGCTAAAATAAAAAATGAGTATTTTTTATGAAAAAATACGATGACTCGTCATTTAGTCATTTAATTTAACAAAAAAACATAAGAAAAAATTTTGGGTAACCCACTACCCAACCCAACCCAAACCATAAATTAGTGGGTTTGTCCAACCCAACCCAATAATGTAACGGGTGGTTATTTTTGCTAACCCAAACCGGAGTACCCTATATGGTTTGGGTCTTGGGTTTGCCCAAACCCAACCCAAACCGACCCATGTACACTCCTAGTGATGATGTTCATCAATTATTAGTTGCGGGGACCTTCGAGGACGATCAACGAGAGATGGTCGCGGGGGACCTTGATCTCTCGGGAGTGTGATATCAAAAAATTGATGGTACTAATTATTTGCATATTATTATTTTGTAATTTTATCTAATCAATTTCTCTTAAACGATGGAAAAATTAATGTTTTCTTTCTTGCAAAAATTGATACTTTTTTATGACAAAAAAAAGTATTAATTTTTATAAAAAAAAAATTAATTAATTTCCCATGCCTTTAAGAGAAACTGATTAATGCTTTTTTACAAAGAAAGAATCTGCTGGAAAGAATGAAACGCAAGTATTGGGAATTATACATAAACAGATATCAAACCCATTACCAGGTTCACACCACCATCGTAATCATCATTATAATAATTAACCTTTTCATCTCTATATATAATCAATATCATAATCATAACAATTCATATCAAGTTTTTCTCCCTCTTATTTTGTTTCCTCTTCATTCCCCAGCATTCAAATATTTCTTTTCTTTCTCTCTTTGCATCAAATATCTATGGCAACCTCGTCTTCTACCACAAACAACAACGAAGGTATCTGAAAATCTTAACCTTTTTGTGTTTCTTTTTTATTCATTTATTTATTTCTTCATTTTCTCTTGATATACATTTTTTTACATATTAATTTGCACATATAAATCATGCAGAGAAACAAATAGAACATGATCAAAATGTTCTACAAAAACACGTTGCTTTCTTCGATAGGAATCATGATGGCATCGTCTACCCATGGGAAACATTTCAAGGTAATATTTTTTTTTTAATTCTTCTCATTGTATGCTAAAAATAACTTCTCATCCATAAAAATAAAAAATTCCATCCATTTGTCAAAAAAAATTCCATCCATTTAAACCGTAATTCTTCCGTTTTAATTTTTCACAAAGCCTATTAGTATCTTACAGTTCTTAGAAAATATATGATTAACTTATATTTCCTCCGTATTTTATTACGAGTCGTTCAAAAAAAATATGGTTTTGTAGAGATATATATGGATTTAGCAAAATAAATAAATAAATAAATCATGGTTACCCTTGATTGCAGGATTTCGAGCAATAGGTTGTGGAATTATATTGTCGAGTTTTGCAGCTATTTTCATAAATTTTGGTCTTAGCCAGAAAACTCGCCCGGTATTTCTCTCTTCCTTCTTACAAATATACAACGCATGGTTGATAAATAAATAGTCCGAACTTATTTATATCCATATGTTTTGGGATTTTATTTCATGCCAATGCATTTATGTTAGGAGGAAGAGTACAACAAATTAAAGTGCGATTCCATTGAACAAACGAATAAGTATAAAAAAAACAGGAAGTGTGAAGTGGAATAGGAATCAGATTCATGAAGGGTTTATCATTTTATCTTTATGCTTTTGGTGCAATAATAATTGATATAAGGAAAAAAAAATTGCCATGCCAAAGTACAGCTGAAGCATTTCTTTAAAAAAAGAAAAAAAGAAAAAAAAGAGTAAAGCTGAAGCATGTGCAAATTGAGAAAAAGAGTCATGCCATTAATAGGAGGATCTGCAGGAGATGAAATATGATTTAATTTAGCTTACTTTAAAGGTAACCATTAGGACTCTACCAAAAAAAAAGTTAAACATTAGGGTTTGATTCATCTGCCTGCAATATTTTTTTTGAAGGGAAACAAATATTTTTTGTTTTTCTTTATAATTCGTTTGGGAAAATTTTTTGTTCCAAATTATAAGTCGTTTTACACTATCAATGAAACATTGATGTTACTTTTCCTATTATGACCTTAACTATTAATTACTCCATTTTTTTTCAATTCTTTAATTTATCTTTTCAATACCATTTATTAAGGACAATTCTGTAAAACAACTCATCCTTAACTATTAATTACTCCATCTTTTTTCAATTCTTCAATTTATCTTTCTAATACCATTTATTAAGGACAATTTTGTAAAACAACTCATAATATCTCTTTTACATACAAAATTAATTACATTTCTTAATACGTGTGAAATGCTCAAAACGTCATATAATTTGGGACGAAGGGGTATAAAATAAGATAAAACTATTAAAAAAAGTAAGTCAAATTAGATGTAAATAAATGGAAATATATATTCATTTTTATTTCTTAGAAAAATTAAAATATCATGCTTTTAATGGGACCAAATTTAAGTAGGAATTAAGCTCAAAATTTATCAACTTTTTGGTTCACAAAAAATTTAGTATACATTATCATAGGGGTGTTCAAAACCGAACCAATCTAATAGAAAAACTGCAAACCGAACCAACCCAAACCGAAATAGCAAAAAACCGCATTTGGTTTAGATATATTCGAATCATTTTTTACTTAACCACATGGTTTGGTTCGGTTTGCGATTTTTATTTTACCAACCAAACCAAACCGCAACATAAAAAAACACTAATTAAACATATGTCCCCTTGACCAATCTCATAGAAACTCAATGAAAACTTTTATAAAATGACATTTTTTTCTCGTTTGCTTCTTATTTAAAAATTGTATTTATGTGCTACTTGAACTTTTAGAGAATGATAAAATCTTAGTCTTATACATTTCTTAGAGAATAATACTATTATTTTTTATCCACGTTTTTAATTTGGTCTATGTTGTTGGGTGATAATGAAATTGTAATGTTGGAATAAATATAAAACATTGTTGAAAACATTGCTGGATATATGTTGTGTTTTACCTTTTTAACTTGATTTTAAAGTTGGAAACAAAAAAAATGTATTGTCTCAAAAAATTTGCATCATCCGAACCAAATCAAACCACATTAGTTTGATTTAGTTTGGTTCGAATGACTTTTCAAAAGTCAACCGAACCAAACCGAACCGTATAATTTTTTATCTTGCGATTACAATGACTTTTATGCTTAAAACCAAACGAAACCGCATCGGAAAGAACCCTTTCAATTAGTCATCCTCTTTTCACAGCAATGATTAAAGTGTTGATAAGCAATCGGCATATAAAACCAAAACGTGTAACACCCCATATGAGATTTTTTTTAGAGGAAAACGCCATAATAGATAAGAGGTCATTTCCTCAAAAATCATTGAGACAACAATTTGCGGTCAAGACAAAGACTTGAAAATTCCACACACAAAAAAAAAAAGATGAATAATTAAGATAAAAAATACTATTGTGGGTAAAAAAAATTCTCATTTTTATTTATTTATGATTTCAGTTTGTATTATTTTTTTAAAAAATAACTTTGTATCCCGTTCAAGGGAGCTATACTTGGTTGGACACAAACATAAATCTTTTATATTTAGGCACACACTCATTAGTTAAAAAAAAAGTAAAAGAGAAAAAATCATTTATATTGTTATTATTAGAATAAATGAATGATGTGATATGTGTGTGTCTAAATGTAAAATATTTGTGTTTGTGACCAAGTAAGACTTGGCCCATTCAAGGACTCACTAAAACTTATATCATTTTTTTTACAAAAATCCTTGTATTGATTGTGATTTTGTGATTTGTTGTAAAACTTCTTTTTTTTCCACAATCAATCAAATGAATGTCGACTTTAAAAATATTTCTAAATAATCAGTTTATATGGATAAATTTATACTTTGATTTTGACAAGGAAGGAAATTATTTTTATCAACCTGAGATAGTTTACCTTTAAAAAAAATTAATCGTAGTTAAGTATATTTGCATTTACAATCTCATACAATCATAAGAGAAAGAAACTCATCACCAGTCTTGTACTTTAGACCAATTGTTGCTATCTACTTCTTCATACCAACTAAGATACTTTATTTCGAGAGAAAATTAATCATTTTACTTGGTCTCATAATACAATTATGTAGATTTTTTGTCCAGCATAAATTAAAATTTATTTTATAGAAATTATTATGATTTTATATTTGCAAATTTTCTATCTTTGTTGAAATTAATCATATACACTATTTTTTAAATATCTATTGAAATTAAAAATATGAGTGAACTAACACTTGCTAGTTATTTAAAAATAAAACAAAATTTGCTTCTGCTGTTGGACTTGTAACTTATATTTTATGATGGTGTAGGGAAAGTTTCCATCTATATTTCTACCAATAGAAATTAAAAACATAACGAAAGCAAAACATGGAAGTGACTCTGGTGTCTATGATAACGAAGGAAGGTAAATAATTTTAACTAGTGCATACCATCATCTAATTATATAGTCATTATATGGTTAATACATACTCAATTTGTTGCTTACATAGTTAGATTGTGAATTTTAGGTTTGTTCCTTCAATATTTGAAGAAATTTTCAGCAAGCATGCACGAAAACACCCAAATGCTTTAACTTCTGATGAATTGATGGGGCTGCTGAAGGCCAATAGAGAGCCTAAGGATTACAAAGGATGGTAAGTTTTTTTCATAAACAAAAATATTAGCAATGGCATATTTTTTTTTTTTTTTTGTTACCATGATATATTGATACGGAGTTTCTACCACCGCTTAGCGATGACAATTTAAAAAGAGAAAATATGAAATAATCTAGAGTAACAAAATAATTAGATATGCATCATTTATTTTATTTTTGGTTGCAAATTCCATGTTTTCTAGTATATACACATGATCCAATGATAGACCACATTGTTTCATTGTTATGATTTTTAAAATCCATTCTCGTCCGGATTTATCCATCCAGACGAGGAAAAAACACTTTTACATATTAGAAGCACCCGTATATATACTATATTTATCGAATTTTGTATCTATTATTTGTGAATACATAACACTTGATGTATACTAAATTGTTGCGATTTGATTTTCAGGCTTGCTAGCTACTCAGAATGGAAGATCTTGTATGTTCTTTGCAAAGATAAGGATGGTTTACTACACAAAGAAACAATTCGTGCTGTTTATGATGGGAGCCTTTTTGAACGTATGGAAAAGGAGCACTCAGAAAAGAAAAATAAATAAATATCGACTATTCACATTGTGAAATTATGATTCATGTGTCTATTTGTGTTTCTTCAAGTTATTTTATTCATCTAGTAATAAAAGGTAATTTTATTTATAGAGATTGTGATATTCCTATGGGTATGTTGTGTGAGTGTGGATCTTAAGGATTGATGTTAGAGTTCTATTTGTTACATTTTATTTATGTTATGACATAGATAATTTGATCATGTTTTTACTTTGACTCTACAAAGTATCATTGTGTGCAAATTAATTCTGAATATATTAACTTTTTTTTTTTGTATAAATAGACTTAAACTTGCTCCTCAATTTGTAGAAGTAGAGAGGAGGGAGGTTTAGGTATCGGGAACATTAAAGCGTTTAAATTAGCGTTGCTTGGTAAGTGGTCGTGGAGAATGAAGACAAATCGTAGTGGGTTATGGGTGAGAGTATTACAATATAACTATATAAGTATGGGGATAATTTGGGAGTTGAGAGCAGAAGGGGGATTTGCAAATCACTTTGGTGGAAAGAGATTTGGAGTGATAGGTGTGGTGGAGAATGCTCGGTGAGAGATGCTCACAAAAAAATTGACTAGAACTTCTTATTTAGAAATCGGTAACACTAGCTCATCAAAAAATTTGGAACCCTATAATTCCTTTGAAAATTCTGTTTTGGTCTGGAGAATTATGCAAAACAGGTTGCCAATGAAGGACAATCATATCGGAAGAAATATGCTCAGTTCGGATCAAGCTCATTGTGCGCTCGACAATGGAAAATCGGAAAGCATAAACCATCTTTTTTTTTACTGTCCACTGGCTGCAAACTTGTGGGTCGAGATCTTGAATTGGATAGGAATTGCTTCAACTTTCAATCTCAGAGGATATGCTTACTTTAAACAATTTGAAGGGCTGCTGAATTGCTTCAACTTTCAATTTCAGAATGAGATTCATGTCAATTTGGTTTGCATGTGTATGAATGATTAGAAAAGCACGGAACAAGTCTATATTCAAAGATGAATCCGTTGAAGTATCTAAAGTGGTGGACGGAATTAAATTGTTAACATGGAGTTGGTTAAAAGTGACAATAAAAGGATTTAATATCGGTATTTTGGAGTGAAGTTATCAGCTGATAATCTGCTTGGAGTTGAAGCCGAATGGGTGAGTTCGTATATAATTGTCATTGTATGTTCCCAAATCGCTGCTGTTCTGTTTTGTAAAGGATGGTCGTGGATTTGAAGTTGGGTGTTTTTGTTAGCGCAGCAATTACTTGTTACTCAAGAAATGAAACATTTAGAGAGAAATTGAGAGAGAAGAGATAAATGAAAATAATCGTAATTCTATATTCTCATTATCATTAGTGAATGAAAAGTGAACATTACAATCATTTATTCTAAGCATGTGTAACTAACTTGTAAAACAAGCAACTACTCCTCTAACCAACTTCCAAAACAGTTGCTAACTGTTCTAACAAACTTGAATTAAAATACAACAGTTTTTGATTGTGAGAAGCTTTGCATCCAAGTCTGGTTCGAGAAATTCCATCAGTAAATTTATGTTTTTGGTGCTTAGCAAAATCAAAAGGTATCAAGTGTGGTGCAAGTTTGGTATATAGTATGTCTATTGCATCATTTTAGCAGATTGGGTATTTTTGAGTTTTGGGGCACTGTGAAACTCTTAAGTTTTGGTGTTGTGATAATATAGTGGTTGATCATACTTGTGATTGTATTTTTAACTTTGTTTCTAATCCTTGTATTCCATGTGTTTGGTTTGAGCTATTAATAAATTAGTTTGCTGTTTAAAAAACCATAGACTTAAACTAGTGGGTACAAGGACTTTGGGGATGAACACCAAGACACTTTGGTTGATTTTCATTAATATTCTGAGGATCATCCATATAATTGGGAGAAATGATATTTCTACAACCATTTTTTAACAACATTTATTACAACTATCTCATACTCTCATTGTGTTTTTACTCTCTCTCTCCCCTCTTCTCTCTCTATTGTTTTTGTCCAATAAGAAAAGAGAAAATAAGGTTTTCACAAAAGTTGTTTAAAACTAGTCGTACAAATATCAGTACTCATTAATTTGTGATAAGCTTGCAAACTGATTTTCCTATTGTATCCCATTGAGAGTGGAATAAAAACTGATTTCCTTATTAGTATACAATAATTCATAAAATGGATAAGTCAATGTCCCTATGAGTATATTTCAGTTGGTAGTGACATTACGATATACAAGGGTCGAAGTTGGAAACCGGGATTTCATCTTAAGGCATAAAATTCTAACAACTATAAGATATTTGACGAAAAAAAGTGGATAAGTCGATTGAGAGGTAAAAAAAGGTTAGTAGCAAAATGTTTTGCACAAATTCATGTAATTAATTATTGGAAAATGTTAATGAGTGCCCCCGGGGCACTATTTAAGACCTTTAAATTGTAACTTTTTTGAAAATTTATGTAATCAATGCATTGGAAATTGAAATATTTGATTTTTTTTATGGAATAATTTCTTCTTTTAGAATGCTTAAAGAGTGCTCCGGGGGCACTCGTTAACAAGACCCTTAATTATTTATGGTCTTTTGCTTAATGCATTTCAAGTAATATTATCCCTTGCTACCGATGTATAACCATAGGGTGGTAGCTCATTCTAGTTTTGATAATAATTTAGCAATCAATATTTCTCATAATCATGTTGAACATGCATAATCTAACAAAAAATATTGAGGTGGGCAAACATTTTATCAAAGAAAAGTTCGACTCTGGTTTGATTTGTACTCTATACGTATCTTCACTAGGGCAACTTGTGAGCATTCTCACCAAATTAAGGGTTGAGAATCCAAATTTAGAAAGAATAGTATCCAGTGTGATTTGTGAATGGAGATCACATATTCAGCAGCTTGAGGGAAATGTCGGGAGTAAAACCTAATTACTTTTTAGGGCTCACTAATGCTTCACTTCCTAAGCTTTCAGAAATTGATGCCTTAGTGGTTTTTGTTCCATGATATTGTGTACAAAAAAGAAGTGAAGGCTTACACAAATCCATTGAGTTCTATGTGTAATATTTTTTTGGGATAATAGGTGTTTACCCCCTTGCAATTTGGGAGAATTTTAGTTTAGCCCCTGTAAAAAATAAAGTTGGAGATTCCCCCTTGTACAATGTAGATTATTTGATTTTGGACCTTGAGAAATATGACTGTGCAAAAATGCTGATGTGGCACGCCGAGTGTGTAATTAATTTTTTTTTTAATATTTTTTTGGTACACATGGCATTTGTGGTTTAGTTTTTTTAATAAATAAATATAATTAATGTCATTATATAAAAAATAATGAAGATTAATAAATAGTCTTCTCTTCACTCTAGTCCTCTTCACCACTCTCATTTGTTCTCTTTCTCTCTCTCGTGTTTGCGTTCTCTCTCTCACACATCCTTGTCAAAATTTCAGAAGAAACGAGTTTGAGAAATTCAGAATTGAGAAGAAATTGAGTTTGGGTTTGAGAAAATTTGCAAATTAAGAAGAAACAGGTTTGAACAGAAATGGGTTTGGGAAGCAATTGAGTTTGATTAATTTGGATTTGAAAAAATTGAGTTTAGGTTTGAGAATTATTGAGGAACACAACCCCAGATTTCTCTCTCTCTCTGAGATTTCTCTCTTTCTGGATTTCTCAGATCTGTGTTGTTGTTTGGGAGCGTATTTGGCCTAGATTTGTTGTGTTGTTGTTGACATGTTGTTGGTGTAACACCCATACTAATTTTATCTAGAATATTAGCATGTGCATTAAACTGATACTGGATACATCAAGGTTTTCAATAATAACAATACAACTGAATGAGTACAAATTGGCTCGTTTATACAATTATCCAAATACCATTAAAATACATGTATAAGATTTCTGATAAACTCCTGAGCTGGTACATGATGAGCAACTGCACTCCATTCAGCGTCTCCCTGATGCACTTCATCACGAACCTCGTGCTTACCTGTAAACCTGCATCAGAAGGATTGGGATGAGACATAATGTCTCAGTGAGCTCCACCCAACCTACTGTTGGCAACCTCGGGGAAACCTAGGGTCGCCATGCACTATTGTTGGCAATCTCGGGGAAACCTATGATCGTCAAGCCTTAACTTTACCCATATAGGGTTATACATGCCTGTGTCTGCTATACTATGTAGTCACAAAACTTGACTACTTCCTGATAACTTGGTGATCGAGGGGAAACCTAGGATCACCGCCTGATAACTGCTACCTGCCTGATAACTGATTCCTGATACCTGACAACTAATAACCTAGTGATCGAGGGGAAACCTAGGATCACTGCCTGATAACTGCTACCTGATACCTGCTTGAACATAATAAAGTATTTTCATGTTATTATTATGTTAGTATGTTAGCGTGTAACAAACATTATTATCTGACTTGATTTTTGGAATGCCCCCGAGTGGAGTAACCCCAGAGCACATTCCCCTGATAACCGGTGAAAATCCATATCTGAGGCTAATCACCGGACTCCTCTTGCCTGTGTGTGTGGTTTTCCTCACGGAAGATTCCTGCCCGTTCCAGCTGTACTGGAACCCCCTGTGGTCTCTACCTGACGAGAGCACAAAAGACACACGATTACCATAATTAAACTTATGTGTGGTTATCCTCGCGGAAGGTTCCTGCCCATTCCAGCTGTACTGGAACCCCATGTGGTCTCTACTTGACGAGAGCACAGAAGACACAAAGTTTAACCTGGTAATTAATTAATTAAGTTTTCCTGATATAATACATTATCCTGATATTCCTGATATTTTCCTGAACTGATGTATGTATCCTCAATGTCACTCTGACGTGAACAACTGAGGCACGTCCTGGTATATAATCTTATCTAAACATATATATATATATATATATATATATATATATATCTGTGTGTGTGTGTGTGTGTGTGTGTGTGTGTGTGTGTGTGTGTGTGAGTTGTCATGTAGGTTCCCTAACGGGCTGACCTATTCAGAATAAATCTGAAGCGTACCTATGCCACAACTTGTCAACATATATATATACATATAACCTGTATAATTCCTGATACTATTCCTTGTACCACTACCTAAGGTACATTCTATCCTGAATTGCTACGTGTACCCTCAGTGTCACTCTGACGTGAACAGCTGAGACACGTCCTGATGTACATATAATTGTACCTAAACCTGGGGAAACACCTCGTACCACTGCCTAAGGTACACAATAACCTGCCTGATTAAGGGTATCCTGAACTAACCCTTAACTAACCTGAATTCATGTGGATAAATTACCCATCACTCTGCATGATACATGTGTTTGTCCTAGATTAATCCTTGAAAGTTCATGAGTATCTCTATCCCAAAGCATATCAAAGATCATTGGCATGGTACAACTGTTTGTTAATAAAAGTCATTTTGCGCTACTTCGCTCTGCGATCCTTATCTTCGCTCTGCGAAACCTGAGTCTGAAGCTTCACCTGAGTCTGAAGCCTCGCAGAGCAAACTCTAGGCGATGGCTGGGCGAAGTAAGTCAGAAGCTCATTCTGAGTCCGAAACTTCGCAGAGCTAAGTCCTGGTCGCCCTACGACCGTAGCAGAACTCAGAATCCTGAAATCGTGTTTTAACTTCAAAATCTTGGTACCCAACTGCCTAGTGATCTTTGAAACATGCCAGGGACTCATTTTAAACTATAAAAACATATTGGGTTCAAGGATTAAACAGGAATCAAGCATATGTATCAAAAAGGGGAAAACTATCCTTTTCCTCTAAAATCTTAGAAATTTGTTGTGAATCTCACACAATCAAGACCCAAAAGGATAAGGGCTACTCTAAGGAACTCAGCTAATACTTGCTGATCTTGCCAAGCTTCCTTTTACCAAAACCTTAGCTTTGGAATTCCTCCTCATGACTTGGTTTCCTTAGTTCCTCTTGCTTCAATCTTTCCCAAAAGCTTGCTTGCTTGCAATACCAAGAATTTAGGAAGTAAATTGATGGATTGGAGCATGCTTGGGTGAGGGCCGATTTTTAGAGAGAGAGGGAGAGGCTTTCCAACTTTGTAGAGAGAGAGAAGGGAATAGAAGTTATGAGGGAAAAATGGGGAAAATGGCTTTATATAGCCTAATCCCTCAAATTTACCAAATTGTCATTCCTCAAAATATCTCTAACACATTGTCTCACCATTGATAAATACCTGAGTCTAAAGCGGGATATCACAGTTGGTGTGTTGTGTTGTTGTTCTTGCTGTGTTGTTCCATGAGAAGTGTAGAAGAATAGAAAAGATAACATTGATGATGATGAGTTTGTGTTTTGTGTTGCTGAGTTGTTGTTCTTGTTGTGTTGCTTTGTTTTTTTAATTAAAAGATAATAAGGCAATGTGGAAAAAATAATTATTACTTAAATTTGTTTTTTTTTTTTAAAATAATTATTACTTAATAAAAAAGAAAGATAGCAAAAAAAAATAAATGGAAAAAAAATTAAAAATGCCAAGTGAGTATACCAACTCATCACTTTTACACAATCATATCCAATTAAGCATGTCACCTCATTGTATATACACAGTCACATGTCTTTAAAAGCAAACTCAGAATTGCTCTGATACTGAACACTTCTCAAGAAGTTTTGCTCTGATACTGAACACAACTGGTTGCTTTGCTCTGATGCTGAACCAGTTTTGTACTGAACAAGTAATGTCTGAACACAGAATGACCTGATCAGAAGCTCCAAACCTTTTTCTGCTTCTGAACAGCATTCTATTTTTATTGCAAGTCATATACTCATTGTAAATCAAGTAGGCTCTGATGATTATCCTTGCTACTTGATTATCCATATGATTGCACAAATATCTCACAATCTTAGTTAGTTCAACCCCTCCCAAATTCTGAATTTTTTTTATGTCAGAACTATTTCAAAAAAAAGGGAAACTGAACTGCTTTGATACCTGCTTTCAAACTCTTTTCAAATCCTTTTCTGCTCTGATTCAGATATTTTCAAACTCTCTTAACAAAGGGAGAAATTTTTCTGTCTTAAGGGGAGAAAGTAGTACTTTTTGTTGATGACAAAAGGGGGAGAAAAGTAAAACAAGTATTAAAGCACCTGAGCTCAAATAAGTTAAAATTGTCAAAAGTTAAGCCTATTAAAGCTCTGATACAATTGTTAGGATTAAGTTCTGATACAATTGTTAAGCTAGCTCTGATATATTGTTTGACTAGCTCTGATACATTTAACTTATGAGAACTGCTTTGAAGTAAAATTCTAGCTCTGATATATTCTGTGAGATATATAACTCTTAGTGAGTAAAAAGAATTTAAAATAACTTGGATAAGACTCAGGGAGCTTACAAAACTCATCCTGTGGATTATCAGACTTAGGGGGAGAGCTTACAAACCTCAGAACCTGAAGTCAACAAGTCATTTTGAATTCTGAGTGTAAATTTCACCATATTGTTTTAAATTAAGGT